>SJYO01033645.1:13516774-13834796 GCA_006410555.1 Capra ibex
TTATTCCTCAAGTACTAGACTCGGTGTCAGTCGAGGACCAGAACAAAAACAACTGACATATCTCGAAGAGGTAGAAACCGACGTATCTTATATTAGTTAGACTAAAGTCACAACTGGTAGACCACTACAGGTACATATCTCAGAAGAGAACACAACAACCTTCTCCCACAAACGATACTGGTCACATGAAAGAACCGTTTTGAGATAATCAGAAACGGGACGAAGTAAGGTGTAAGGTTCCGGTTTAAAAGAACAATGAGGTCCACAAAGAACTGAAGGATGAAAACGTAAGGTCAGGGGATATTACTTTTCCTGTAGAAAAACCCCACAATCAAGATTTTCCAGAACATCCAGAAGTATTTTGGCAAGTTGAAGTCGAAGAAGTCGCAATGACCAACCCCGTATCTGAACCTATTGACACTATAACTTACCAAACGGAACCTCTGTTTGTCTCTAGTAAGACAGGAAAAACTCTGACACAGGTTCATGACGTAAAGTCTGAGAAAACAACTGGTACTACCAATGAGGTAAAGAAGACTCCCTAAGGACGGGCGTCAACATCTATATTACCAGTAAACTCAATTTAAGTGGGTAAGGTCAGGTAAAATCAAACGACTAAGGATCTTACAGCTCCAAGTGGGAACGGTAGAGAACAAACTGGCGAAGGTTAAACGGAACTAAGTACCTGGACTGTAAGGTTCAAGGATACGTTATAACGAGAAATGTCGTAGCCTGGAATGAAGATAGTGGTCAGTGTAGGCGTTGACCCATAACAAAAACGAAACCGAGGTAGGGAAGTAAGAAAGACCTCAATAAAGAGGTGACTAGACGTCATCGTATAACCCGTGGATTACTGGACCCCTCAAGGAAAAAACCATAGGATAGTAAAACAGAAAAGTATGACAAGTACCCCAAGAGATCCGTTCTTATGACTTCACCGAACGGTAAGGGAAGAGGTCCCCTGGTCCGAGAGTCTGGAGAGGTGGTACTGGGCGGGCAGAACCCAACGGGACGTCCGTACCGTACCAAAGTAACTCAATCGGTTCCAACACCAGGATCACACTAATCTAACTGATCAAAAGACATACAGACGGGGGCTACGGAAGGACGTTGAGGATGGTAGAATGAACCCAAAGAGAATGGAAGTGCCCTCTCGACCGCGTGATTCGCGTCCGCCGGCGTTCTCCCCTATGGGGTCCAGGTTCCAGTCCCCGTCGTCGGATCTCACAGTCCGACGCTACCGCGCCCTCGCCGGTTCTCCTCGATGGGGAGCAGACTCCAGTCCCAGCCGCCGGCCCTCCTCGTAGGGCTCCTCGTCAGCGACGCGTCCGCGTCCTCCCGGATCTCCTCGATAGGGTGCAACTTCCAGTCCTTTCCGCCGCCATTCCTTTATGGGGGGTAGGTTCCATTCCTCGTCGACGACACGAAACGACCTCGTCGGTACTTCTCTATGGGGTGCGGGTTCCCTTACCGATGGGTGAGGTTATAAGACCGGACCTCTTAAGGTACCTGACATAGAGTCTCAGCCTGTGCTGACTCGTTAAAAATGAAAGTGAAAGAAAATATATGTAAATATATATCAATTTTCTATTTCACTCGGCATATTTGTAAAATTCTCGAATGAACTCGTTTTTAGTCAAACTTAGTCCGTTGTAGGTTAGATCGTCTACTTTCCCTCGAAGTCTCCTCGACATGTTTTAATTTCTGAAACTATCTGTCTTCTCTCGTTCTTGTTCCTAATATGGTTTTTACACCCCTTTTTTCACTCAAACAACAATGTTCCAATGAAAGAAATACACCACCCGTCTCCAGATCGTCCGTGTGATGAATTGATCACGACTAGTCCACTAAGGACCAACTGACTAAATTCTAAGATAAAGAATTAGATAAGATAATTCTAAGATCAGATAAAAGAGGATAAAGACTTTCTCGGTTTTGATTAATTTAGAACCAAACCACTGTACCCCTAATCGTATTCACTAACATAAACCCCGGACAACAGAAATTGTTCTACATGTATATATCTGTCCGAAGGGACCACCGAGTCGAACATTTCTTAGGTGGACGTTACGTCCTCTGGACCCAAGTTAGGGACCCAACCCTTCTAGGAGACCGCTTCCCTTTCAGATGGGTGAGGTTACCGGACCTTTTAAGGTACCCGATATATCAGGAACCCCAACGTTTTGTATCTCTATATTAATAAGTTAGAGTCAAAATTTAGAAAAACACATGAATTAGTATATAAAAAAACATAAAAATTTTAATAAAGATTTTTCATATATATAAAGAATCGAGATAGACGGATAGATGGAGATGGACAGTAGTCTTACAGTCCAGGTTCTTTCGATCTTGGAACGGAGAAAGTAAATTTCGTCGCAGTGGGTATAGACTTGTCTCGCCAAAACCCAAAAAAAACCAATAACGAATCAACGACTTAACACAGGTTGAGAACACTCAGATACTTGATGATATCGGGTGGTGCGAGGAGAAAGGTACCCTAAAAGGTCCGTTCTTATGACCTCACCCAACGGTATAGGAAGAGGTCACCTGGTCATATATCATTTATTTATTAAAGTTATTACTACATAACTTCCTTTTTTTAATCATCTAAACATTTACGTTTCTTTCTTAAAATCTTCTTTTGACATCTGTGGAACCCCGGTCCCTCAAGTCATCTACTTTTCTTCCATACTCCCTTAAATAAACGAATTATAAGAAAATATAAGCTACTTACAAGATGTTATTTGAACATAAATATTTTGATTTTTTATCTGTTACCCCATAATGTTTCTAAATATATTACTTTAAACTAGTGAAATCTGTTTCTAATGTTAAGTCGAAAAATGTCAACTTAATTTTCAGGATGTTATACTTTTATAGTGGGGATTGTTTTGTAATACACTTCTTCTTCTCCTAACCCGTGTGTTTTTGAGAGTCTTTTAACCTTCCCTTCTTGTGTCTGATATAAGTTAGTAGTAGTTAATTATTAAAACAGTAGAAATTTTCAAGGATACAATGTGGAAGATCAATCCACCGGGGAAGACATAATGATATCCCTTCGAAGTTCTTTACTTTCTACCAATTGGGTATACCTTGAGACAGAAAATTTTCTAAAGACTCATACGGTGTGTAATGTAATCTGGGTACTCAATGTTTCTATGGATTCAAAGGAAAGGACGGAGGTTTTTTCTCGAATTCAAGACTGTCCATTCTATCCATTCACTTATGTGTAAAACGTTATGTTACGTTGTTTTTGACTGGTTTAACAAGAACCTCGTCTCCGATATAACCAAATTTAGTACTAAACAACATAACATTAAATCACAAAACTTCTTACCTATCCTTAAACGTACAATTCCTCTCACCCTATCAAGAACCACTTATTAGTGTCAGGAAGTACGTCGTCGTTGATTACGAGAACTTGAAAATTATATGTCTGTCCCCGACCCTAAGATTACAGATAGATCGTTCTTTCCCCTCATAATTCTTGAATAGACTGAAGGTCTTCGGGAAGAACAGACCGAGGATAATCAATTGTACTTTTTTATGTATCATTTCCTATTACTAATGGAACGACAACTGAACGGAGTTCAAATTATGAAATTAAAAACGAGTTTTAAAATCAGGAAATAACATTTTACTACCTATCCAGTATGGACTCTACCTGTCCATTTTACTACCTTCTTGTTTCTCATACGAGAAAGAGTTTAACATGGCGTACCTCTCCACCTGTACGACAATAAATCTTATTCTCAATAGTTACCCGCCTCGTAGAATGGTTGTAGGGGTGGTAAAGTACAAGAATGATATGTCTGGATAAACGTTAAGACGGTTACGACTTGCATAACCAATCCCAAAAGTGATGGAAAGGGAGAATGTCGTTTTGAGACAAGTCTTTAATAGAAGAGAGACTTCTGAAGGGGTTGAGAGGTTATCAGAGAGTGATCAGAGAAGGAAATATATTTAAGACGGGTAAAAAACAGAAGAGATTATTAGGGATTAAGTGGTATTACGTCAAAGAATCAATATACTGGGAAGAAAGGGTGGTGTGTTAGTCAAGGACCTTCTGTCTCTAGTGACACCTAGAGAGTGGAAATATAAAAGTCATGGATCTGTGAAACAGACCCTTTTACCTCCACGGATCTTGTTATGTCTCTTTAACCTGTTGTTCCTCCTTAAGAACTCGGTCGTAATATTCAAATCTTTATTACAAACATATGTATCGTTTGGGGTCCATTAGAAAAGAGATGGGCATGACTTATAAAGTAAGATCATGAGCCTCAGGGTCACATGATTCCGTAACACAAAGTTTGGATTAATGGTTGGAGGGAGGAAGGTTTTGATTTTTAAATATGGACAAAGTTACCAAGGTCAAAGTCACTTACTAAGGTACTGGGTCTCACAACGGACTTGCTCTTATAATTCTTAACTTCCCTCATCTATAACTTAGAAATAAGTGGGTCGACGAAAAGTGAAAGTAGGGTTATTAGGACGGTACTCAAGTAAAATCTTGGCAGGGGTCGGTTGTGAACCGGGTTCACGAAGCCCGCTAACCAGAGATCCCGCCCACGTGTATGGGACCAGATCCGCCTTAGTCCGAACAATAAGGTGACCTGAGCCACTAACCAAGGTCCTTCTTCTCGTACTGGATTCAACCCTCTCGTTACACCTTCAGACTCAAAATACTGATTATCGGTATTATAAACCGGAAAACCTCTTCACCTTGAGAGGATGTATCCTGAATTACGACCCTGTTGTAGATCGGATGGATGATGACGAGTGACCATAGTTCACATCTGGTAGAACGGTGTTTGTCGAACTCACCAACGTACTGAAAACGGAGACGAAAGATGGAAGTGTAACGGAGAGAGGTTGGGTCAGAGAGGGGTTTCACTAAAAAGATTTGACGTATTATACCAGACTAGTATAATGACGGAAGGAATTTTAACAAGTCTTAGAGGGGTAATAATGGACTTCACATTGAAGATTTTGATTGTGGGGTATGTTCCATATGACACATATATGAAAAGTGTAAAGACATGTAATCCTATAAAACTGAAGGATTTTTTGTTTGTTTGTTTGTTTTTTTTTTGTACGACGACCCCCTCTCTGACGGGAGGTCCCGACCGGTTTAGAATCTCTTGTTCCTAAGTCGGATCCTGTCCGGAAGTCCTATTTTGGTGGGTTAGGTCTTGGAATGGAGAAGAGAGACTGGGTACGTGGGGTCCTCTGTTATAAGGAAACGGAAGTAGTCGGGTCCCAGTCCAAGGTCCGTTGATCTATGGGGAGGACAACGGGTCTCGGGACACATTAAAAGGTTTGATCGGTCATGACACGACAAGCGCGAGTCAACACAGAGTAAGAGACACTGAGGTACCTAACATCGAGTGGTCCCAGGGGACGGATAACCTAAAGGGTCCGTCCTTAGGACCCAACGGTAAACGAGGAGGTTCCTTAGAAAAGTTGGGTCCCTAACTTAGACACAGAGGACGTAACCGTCCACCTAAGGAATGGTGACTCAGTGGACCCTTCGAGGACTACGACGAATGGTATGAAATAGAACGGAAAGACACCTTTGGGTTGTTTCTGAGACCGGAGGCGAAAACGGACAGGGACAGAAGGTGGAGGACTGGTGGGACCACAAATGGGTACACCGGGACGCACCGTCCGGTACAGAGGACAGAGATCCTGAACACTCATATTATTTGAACTGAAAGGACTAAGAGAGTAGATAAAGGATAATACTGTCGGGAACTGACTGGTAAAGTAATTTTTTTTTTCTTTTTAGTTTGTGTTCAAGGGATGAAAGCAGAGACTGAAATCACGACGAGAGAAGCGAGTATGCGAAGAGAGATCGATGTGACTTGGTGATCGTTAGGGGATTTTCTTGTTACTAGGGAGAGAAGGGGATTAAAACAGGCCTGTAAAGGGGTTAAAATCTTAATAAAGGGATCACGAAAAGGGAAAGGATAGGTTAAGGTGGATCGGAGAGGATGAACAAGAACTTTTCTTAAAGTTCTTCTGTACTCACGTTGACCTTCTGAAACGATGACATGATGGGGGTTTAGACTCACTCCGTGAGAAGATCCCACCATGGATTATTGGAACACACATGTAGAGAGGGTCGTGAACAGTGACTTAATATTGACGGACTGAATTAAAAAGACAAAGGAGGTATCTGTCGTTTATGGTTCTTCCTTCCTTGTCAAGGAATAAGTCACAGTGTCGGGGTCATAGACTAGGTCCCGAACCGTCATGGCTTATTCGTAGACAACTGACGTACTATTCGCCGTATCATTGAACTTTTTTATAAGGTATATTTTCAACTATTTATAAAGGAGGATTTCTACCCTGAATTGGAATCGACGACGGAGGGGGTCTCGAGTCTCGTCCAGAGCAACGTCGGCTCCCATTTTTATTCGTCCTCGTCTACTGCTCCGTATACCTCGAAGAACGAGAAAAGGACGTCGTTCTTAAGTGAAAACGTAAGTCCATCCGGGTCCGACGGTACGTCCGAGAAGACACCGGAGAAGCCCCTCGGGTCCCCCTCCTGTTGAACCGTGACTCACTTACTTGCCTCAAGACTACTTCTTCTCCCCTAAAAGGTTGTGTAGTGATCAAGTCGGTGTGCGGTTTTACGGGCTTAAACAACCCACTACCCCTCCTCATTCCCTCTGACTGTCTGTTCGAGTTTAGTCGCCATGTCGAAGGTCCTTTCTTTCTCCACGTCGAAAAGGTACCGATGTGTGATGTTCCTCCTCTCACCCCCACTCTTCCTACCCAGAAGATCCTTCGAGTAGAATAGGGACTAGACCCGACACGTTCGGAAAGGTACGTTCAGAGAAGTTTCTCACACGGTAAGTTACTCTCAGGTGAGATACGGGCGACGGAGGTCATTCGAAAGGGATTAAGAAATCGGATCCCATGAGAGAGACCGAGACGATGGTTGATTGTGTTGTGGGTCACTGGTGTGTAGGTAACGTGACCAAGATTCATGACCGGTGAAACGGTTTTTATCGAGACCAATTCACCGACGTACTAAATAAATTTCTTCGTCCAGGACTGAATGGAGGGGTTAACTTAATTTTCAAGTCACCGGTGACACATGAAGAAATATACAGAAAATGTACAAGTACCGTAATTCGTGTCACGACTCAAACTCTATAATCCTTAGTGAGTTGTCCATTTACTTATTCAGTCTGAACTCAGACTAAATAAGTGAACAGTTTTCCGAGTGATATCGTCTTAGATGATTTACCTGTGTCAGTTCCGAAGAAGATCCTTAGTCGGAGACCACTGGGCTTTCGTAGTCGTATAGTCACCGTCTAGAAGTGAAATGGAAGTTGGTTTACTGTAGACTATCTGACCTAGTTCACGACCTTTTATACTCGCTGAGGGACCTAAGACACAGTATACGGTGGGTGAATACTGGAGAATACGGTTGTCAAGTAGTAGTCGTCCCGATAGGGGTCTTACGGACCCCAATCCCAATCATGATGATGACGATCAAGGACGGACCAAACTTACTCTAGTTCTACACCCAATAAATACAGTATCACTCTAAAGACAAAAAGGGTCTCTTTCTTATACTAGAGTCAAAGAACTCCCCCGGGATGACAGGGTACTATACCCTGAACTATATACTATAAATTTCAAGGATGGAACTATATACTATAAAATTCAAGTTTCCTTCTACGAGATTTGGGACTCCCGAAGTTCTTACTAGTTCTATAACCAGAGATGAGAGTCTCTCTAACGTCAGATCTTGGACACGAATCCTTTTGCCATTCAACTGACTATTACCTTCAAGTCTTTTCCTTCGTTAATTTCCCTTTCCCCGAACTCAATGTGGGGGTCCCCTAGGAACCCTAAGTCGATCATTATCTCCAGTCTGATCACTCTCCAGTAGGATCCGGTTCTTTTGACTCTTTCGGGTCCCACATTTTCGTCCTTACATAGACTAAAAAGTTCCTTATTACACTTTCGGTTAGTAACCGTTTTATCGGTTCATTTGCCCACGAATAGGGACATTGTTTTTAAATGACATCCTTAGAGACTGTTTTGTACGTAGATAAATGATGTCAACAAAATCTCTCAACAACTTTTAGACGTGAAATAGAAAATCCAAAAACGTCGTACTTTGCGTACAATTCTGTGACGTAAGTCACGACTCACGACTTTGTCACGAAGAACTAGAAATTATGTCTGTACTCCGTAGACCCCTAGTGTCGTTGTACGTTTAAGACGGTGTACCATAGTCCTCTACTAGGACTTTAAGATGAAGAGATTGATCGGAGATCTACTGTACTACGAGGACCAAGTACCCGGTGTGAAACTTGTCGTTTCGTGGTCTCTTAGAAGGTGAACCAACTACGTTGAGGATAAATAGTAGTGTCTAAAGAATGATTCGTATAATCTACTATATTAGAAACCCCCTTTTCTACTGTAGAATATTTTACACATGTTACTATTGATGTTTTAGTTGAGAAATTTGTCTACAGGTTATTATTTGATATAAAAGTTGTACAACCTACCAACGAGTAGTAGTTTACATCTCAAGTTGAATGTTTACTCCCTAAAAATACTGGCCCCAGTCGTTTGGGTGGTACCTGGTTTAGGTCCGGAAGTAGACAGAATAAATATTTATTTCAAAACAACTTTATGTACCGACGAAAATACAATATTATAACCTTAATTAACCAGGAATGTCTCTGGTATACCGGGAGTTTCGGATTTTATAAATGATAGACCGGGAAATATCCATTTCAAACGACTGGGGACAGGAACTTCTACCTCCGGTACTAAAGACTCGAAGAGTGACCGACACTTGAATTTGTGGATTCGTCAGGAAATTGGAATGAGGAGACTTTAGGTTTACAGAAAGAGTCTGTTACGAAACTTACCCGTGTTTCCAGAGGAGTTAAGAGAAGTGACCTCTTCCTAATCTGAACGGGTCCTTTGGAGGTATAGAACACTGTCCACCCTATCTAGAGCCCTCCGGACTTAGACCTCCCGAGCGTACTGTGAGAGTCGTTTTACGTTTTACGAACATTGTAAATAAAGGAACCATAGTTCATGTTCGATTACGTACGACCAAGTGATGACCGTACAACCAAGTCCTCCTTTACGTTCGACTCCGTTGGAATAAGACACCCAAACACTAATGAGAATGGGTAGGACCTTGGACCTAGTCTGAAACACCAGACCGAGTGGAGTGAACTGTTTTTTTTTCTTTCTTTGGAGGACGCTAAGGAACATACTTTGTTCCTCACACATAAGGTTTGAACCGTATCTTAACACTCTCGAAATTTTTGAGTTCTTCGTTTGGGGACGGGTTTATGGTCTCCTTATACCTATCGGGGTCTTTGTCTGTAAACAGACAGACCCGATTGGACACCATGACCGAATCTGACCACCGATCATCTCTAGTTTTCTTTTACTCTTTCATACGTACAATTCCTCTCTACCCCCGTTTTTATTCTAAGGAGACTCAACCTATGTTCCCTTTTGTCTCCGGAGGGTTCTCAATTTGACATTTTAGTTGTCTTTTACTTAGTCTCTTTTTTATCCCTTCAGTATAATTTCTAAGTCTTCTCAAAAAGGTCCGTACATTCCGAACTGTGATTGTGTCTCCTTTAATAATTGTGTAAAATTCCCTTTTTATACAAACCGTTGTCTCCCCGACACATCGTTGTCTTCGTCTCCGCTCTACACCAGGTCCCGAATTATAATCGCTATGGGTAGAAACGAATGGAGTAGAGAAACCCCCTAAAAAATGAAGGAAAGAGGGAGGGAGAGGGGAGGGGAATAAGGTGGAAGGGAAAGAGGGACAGGAAAGGGAAGGAGGAAGGGTGCTTATACACACTTGATGTATGTGAGAGATAGTTAGTCAGGAATATGAAACCTCCAACTCTTATATTACAATTTTGAAGAACATCAGAGACGAGAGTCTTTTGATTCTACAGATCACCATCTCTGATCGTAATTATTTTATTATTCTGTATATCTTAAAAATATAGATTATGTACACTATTTACAATATTTCGGCATCTGTTTCGTGTTGGGATAGAGTCCAGGAAACATGAACGACAAGGAAGATAAACCCCGGTAAAAACCGGTTTATAGGAAGCTTGAGAGGGGAGTGAAGGAAGTTCAGACGAGCTTGTAGTGAGATAGTGACTTTTAAGGGGACTATTAGGACAATATTGCGTCGTTAAAGGAAGAGGGGGTCGAAGGAATTACGGGGAGTACCTGAAGACATCACCAGGTCACCAATTCTTAGGGGAACGGTTACATCCCTGAACCTAAACTAGGGACCAGGTCCTTCTGAGGTGTACGGTAACCCGTTTATTCAAAGAGGTGGTGTTACTGACTCGGGGGTGAGATCACGGGTCCTCGACGTCGTTGACTTCAGAGACACAAGATCTAGGGGACGAGGTGTTGTTCTATTCGGTGACGTTACTCGTCCGGCGTGTACCGTTGATCTCTCATCGGAAGTGAGTCATGAACCCGTTTATCTCTTTCGGACACGTGTCGTTACTTCTGGGTCGTGTCGGTTTTGACTTATGTAAAAATGTTACGGTGGATACGAAAGAGTCTTTTTGTAGATAAAGACGAAATAACTGATACGGTTTCGGAAACTGACACACCTAGTGTTATTCGACACCTTTTAAGACTTTCTCTACCCTTGTGGTCTGGTGGACTGGACGGAGAACTCTTCGGACATACGTCCAGTCCTTCGTTGTCAATCTTGACCTGTACCTTGGTGTCTGACCAAGGTTTATCCTTTTCCTTATGTAGTTCCGACATATAACAGTGGGACGAATAAATTGAAGATACGTCTCACGTAGTACTCTTTGCGCCCCGACCTCCTTCGTGTTCGACCTTAGTTCTGACGACCCTCTTTATAGTTATTGGAGTCTATTTCTCTACTGTGGTAGGAATTCCGTCTTTCGTTTCTTCTTGATTTCTCGGAGAACTACTTTCACTTTCTCCTCTCACTTTTTCAACCGAATTTCGAGTTGTAAGTCTTGTGATTCTAGTACCGTAGACCAGGGTAGTGAAGTACCGTTTATCTACCTCTTTATCACCTTTGTCATTGTCTGAAATAAAACCCCACGAGGTTTTAGTGACATCTACCACTGACTTGGGTTCTTTAATTTTCTACGAATGAGGAACCTTCTTTTCAATATTGGTTGGATCTGTCGTATAAACCTCTTCCGTTACCGTTGGGTGAGGTCATGAGAACGGACCTTTTAGGTTACCTGTCTCCTCGGACCTTCCGACGTCAGGTACACCAGCGATTCTCAGTCTGTGCTGACTCGCTGAAGTGAAAGTGAAAAGTGAAAGTACGTAACCTCTTCCTTTACCGTTGGGTGAGGTCACAAGAACGGACCTCTTAGGGTCCCTGTCCCCTCGGACCACCCGACGACAGATACCCCAGCGTGTCTCAGTCTGTACTGACTTCGTTGAATCGTCGTCGTCGTCTGTTGTATAATTTTTCGTCTCTGTAATGAAACGGTTGTTTCCAGGTAGATGAGTTTCGATACCAAAAAGGTCATCAGTACATACCTACACTCTCAACCTGATATTTCTTTCACTCGTGGCTTCTTGACTACTAAAACGTGACACCACAACCTCTTCTGAGAACTCTCAGGGAACCTGACGTTCCTCTAGGTTGGTCAGGTAGGATTTCTTTTATTCAGGACTGACAAGTAACCTTCGTGACTACAACTTCGACTTTGAGGTTATGAAACCGGTGGACTACACTTCTCGACTGAGTAAACTCTTCTGGGACTACGACCCTTTCTAACTTCCGCTCTCCTCTTCCCCTACTTTCTCCTATTCTACCAACCTACCGTAGTGACTGAGTTACCTGTAATCAAACTCGTTTGAGGCCCTCAACCTCTACCTGTTCCTCCAGACCACACGACGTCAGGTCCCCAGTGTTTGTCAGCCTGTGTTGACTCACTGACTTGACTTGACTACGAAAGAGATAATATGAATAATGAAAATCTATAACAAGAAGTCAACGATTCAGTTAAGGCTGAGAAACATTGGGTACCTGACGTCGGACGGTACGAAGGGACAGGAAGTGACAGAGGACCTCGAGCGAGTCTAAGTACAGGTAACTCAACCACTAGGGTAGATTGGTAGAGTAGGAGACGACGGGGAAAAAGGAAAACGGAAGTTAGAAAGGGTTGTAGTCTCAGAAAAGGTTACTCAACTGAGAAACGTAGTCCACCGGTTACATGACCTCAAAGTCGTTATCAGGAAGGTTACTATATATATTTACTTATATATACATACGTACACTTATGTATACACACGTCATGTACACCTTACAAGACAAAAAAGAACCAACGGTGAGGATCACATACAGAGAGAGATTTCTGAAGTCCTGTGTCTGAAACGAAACAAGTGACGAGACGACATAGGGTTCATGAGTAGACTCCGTGACAGATACCTTAAGAGGTCCGTTCTTATGACCTCCCTAATCGGTAAGGGAAGAGGTCCCTTAGAAGGGCTAGGTCCCTAACTTGGACTCAGAGGACGTAACATCTGTTTAAGAAAAGGTGGATTCGGTGGTCCTGGGAATGTTCCGCGATTCTATCCTAATAATCTTTTACTTAATTTGATGTCTACTGGTCTTTCGTACATAATGTGTGTAAAAAATTTCTCATCATCCTCAATTGATCCTATTCTTTTTCTTCTCGTCCATTTTTCCGAAACATCTTATTTTCGTTTGGTTCTCCGATCTCACTTCGACTCTTTTTCAGTACAGTCTAAAATACCTTGTCCAATAAAAAAAGGAGAAATAAGGTTCTCGTGAAACTTTAGTGACTTCCAAAATTCGGTTCTCTCCATACAAGTCTAAACTTAAAAATTGTGTCATGGGGTCGATGGGTAACCTGTCACCGAGTCTCAATAGTGGTTCTACGGTATTTCGTAAACTCAGTGTAGGGGAGACTAAGGGACGAGTGGTTTGAGAAAAGACTAATCTTAAACCGAAAGGTCTTAAACTGATTCTCCGGTACTGCACGTAAAAGATTACATGTCCTCTCTACACGTAGTAATGTTTCATTATCTACTTATAAGACACAATAGACAGTCAGAGAAACTCGAGTCCAAGACACTTTCGGAGAACTCTCTACTTAGGACGGAGGAACTCGACTGTTTGTTCCAAAGATTTCGTTGTCTCGACTCCCAGTCCGGAACTGGAGTCGACGAACCGGTTCTATTTACAAGTGGGACGTCGGGGAACCGACTAATTAGGGATGGAGGTTGGGGTGAGAGGCGTGAGACGATACCCGGTAATTCGTCTTTTAGTGATGACTTAAGACTTGGTCCGGACTCCCGAATTTGTTTTGAGACTCGGTCACATTTTGATTCGAGTGGACCTCCAACTGAGAGTTTCTTACTCCTCGGTACAATTTCCTTTTCACCGAGTTGTTGAGACCTACAAGAACTCCTTGGGGTTTCCTCGTGGGTCTTTCTAGTAATAACACCCACTACTGTTTGTCATTGTGTATTCCGTAAACACACTTCCGCTTAATTTAATCCATGAGACTTCAAGACGACTCGAATAAACCTTTCTTTAAACGTGTGACTTTTACACTTTACGTCTGTAACTTGATCGGTGTGAGTTCTTTCGTGATTTCCCGGAAGGCTTGTTGCTACGTGGTCACTCTCAAGACCTTTCATTGGTTGCAGAAGAGAGTCACACCGGGGTAAGGTGACCCAAGAAGGACGGTGTTGTAGATTTCTCTTGTTGATGAATGTAAAAGGTTCTATCCGGTTGTAGGTGAGGTTCATACCGGAACTTTAGTTTCAAGATGTCCAGTCGTCCTGTTGGGGGTCCAGACACTGTAGTTTTGTTTGTTCTGTTGGACTCACTTAAGAAAGATGTACCGTAGGTCCTATGGGTACAGACCAAACAAACCAAAAAAAGGGGGAAGATTAATGGGTTCTTTTTTCGGTGAGGGAGGTTCCGACTCACAATTATTTTTGTACCCAAAATGGAGGTCGAAACAATGACCGACCGATGTTCTGGAACTTTTTTTCTACATATCATGTACTATGAGTAAACAAAAAAGTGTTGTCGGAAACTAAGAAATGTGTTACGGTCCGGGGTACGCTACAAGAATCCTTTATTTCTACTTACTCTCTTTAGGAAGGAAGGTTCAACGAGGTTCAAGGAAGTCCCTCTACCCGTTCCTTTCGTTTACATTGTTGTCGTCGTGTTACGCGAGATATGTTCTTCATATAGGTCCCATAATTTACCCGAATCTCCGGTCACATCGAGACGGACGCCCTCCGACCCTTACGAAGGTTCTCCTTCGTCGTCGACTTCACTCTAAACTTTCTTCTCAATCTCAAGTAGTCCCGTCATCCCACCCGGAATCCCTTGTCTCCTATAAGGGTCGTTTTCCGCGTCGCACTCGTTACCACAACTCCATTCTTTTGTTCCCAACTCTCTACGACTTTTAGAATTTAGAAGTTTTCTGGTGTCCACCCCACTCAACATGTCCCACTTCTACTTGATTTCGATCGTCTTTCTCGTGACATGGAATGTCACTCCGGCGGTAGGTTCAGGGGGTCCCTGGGTGAGGTGGACACGTATGACTGTTGGGAAAGACGGTCGGGGACAATGTGAACCCACGAAAGAGACCAGAGTTCCCGTCAAAGACGGACACGTGTCTCACCTGACTTCATGACTCCACAATTTCGGTATCCGTGTCTATGGTGGTTACTACTGTCATTGACCGACTATTTACGGGTTGTTTGAGTCGGAAACTCTGTCGAAGCTGTGTCCCAGGTCACCGGGAGTCACACGAATATTCGTGTGTATAATTTGTGTGCATAATTCGTGAGTATAATGAGGGGGGAAAGGGACAAAGCGAAAGGGAGAACGGATTGTAACGAGGAACCCTAGAAACCGAATGCGACCCAAAGGGAGTTTCTAAAGTCACGTTCCCTAACCAAACACCATAGACGTCGTGCACACGTACGATTCAGTGAAGTCAACACAGACTGAGAAACGCTAGGATATCTTACATCGGACGGCCCTAGGAGACAGATTCCCTAAGAGGTCCGTTCTTATGACCTCACCTAAGGGTACGGGAGGAGGTCCCCCCAGAAGGATTGGGTCGCCAGTGTGGACGTAGAGATACAGAGGACGTAGTCGTCCGCACAAGAAATGGTGATCTCGGTGTCACACACATCGTATCGTTAATGAATCCACAAGTGAAGAACTACAACCCCTACCTTATGTCCACGTTATCGAGATCGAGAAATTCCTGTACCTCCGTTATACTTACTATTTCTACCGCTTCAACTAACCGGACAAAATAACCGTTCAAAGTCTCTTGGGCTTTCTTGTTTACTATCTAGTCGGTTGACAGATGAATCCCGTACGACACTTTTCGTCTCCCAGAGGTACCGTGACAACTTTTTCCGAATTAAAAAACGTCCACGTTCCGTCTGACGACTTCTAGTCCACGTTCTAAACTAAAGATTCTTACTATCTCAATACTTCCTTCGACTTAAATATCGAGACGTTCGCAATCCCGGAGTGTCCCTTCCTCACCTTGGGACTCTTGTCCTTACACCCTTAAACCCACATAGAGGAACTCTTGTGGGTTTGGAGTCTAGGGGAAACCCAGACACCCTACCGTTCTCTTCAACGAAAAGGTACCTGTCTCCCCCAAAAGGTAGTAGACCTCTGGTACGTTTCGGGACTCAACTCTATCTGAGTAATGTTCCACTAGAGGAAGAGTCCTAGACTGACCAGAGGGAAGTGACAGAACTCTACTCGACCTTCACACAACCTGGTTCTTCTTTTAAATAATAGCCTAATAAACACGGAAAAAGACATGTGTCAACACACGTACGAGTTGGTACAGACTGAGACCGAAGAGGCAGGTACCCTAAAGGGTCCGTTCTTATGTGACCTCACCCACCGATAAAGGAAGAGGTCTCCTAGAAGGGTTGTGTCCCTCACTTAGGTGCTTGGGACATAACAGTCAGTGAAGAAATGGTGACGTGGTAGACGGTGGACCCTTCTGGACATAGTCAATCTCTTTGAGAAAAAAAAAAGAAAATTCATAAAACACACCTGAATGACCTAAAAATTTTAATAGATAAATAAATAAAAATCAACACGACCCAGAAGTAACGATACTCCCGAAAGGAGACCAAAACCAAGTACCCGAAGAGTAATGTCACCGAAGAGAACAAAGTCTCGTGTCAGAGATCTATCAAGTCCGAAGTCATCAGTACCATACACCCGAGGCATCAACACCGAGGATCCGAGATCTCGTGTCCGAGTTATCGACACCGTGTGCGCGAATCAACGAAGTGCCGTACACCCTAGACGGGTTTGGTCCCTAGGTTACTCACGGAGGACACAACCGTCCGCCTAAGAAATGGATGACTCGGTGATCCCTTCGGACCTAAGTGACCTAAAATTTTAGTTAAAATAATATTTCTACATACAGGACACAAAATAAATGAATTACTACCATTTTGTCTCTATTTGTGTTGGAATTACTCAAGTAAAAAGTTTATTCTATCATATTATTACAGTTTTATGTATCTTGTAAAATTAGTCATGACCTTTAAAGTAACCTGTCGGGACAGGATATCTATGTGTCCTAGATATTGTAGTTCAGAGTCGCACCGGGTACGTTTATAAATACCCTTACCATTTGTTCTGGTTTCCTCGTTTTATCGTTAACGAACTTTAAACCCCAATAATGATTATCTGCCATTTACAAGGTCTCCGTTCCATTGACCCTTCGGTTACTTCTACGACGAACTGAATGTGTTGTTTTTTTATGTTTTTGTTCCTATATCAAAAGTTTTGAATGATAATTGAGAGTTTGGTAATTTTTACCCGTTTGTTAAACTTGTCTGTACAACAGTCATTTCTACCTACCTACCGTTTATTTGTGTACTTTTCTCTTAGTTGTAACAATCAGTGATCTTTTACGTTTAATTTTACTCTATGGTGGTATGTGAATAATTTTATCGATTTTAATTTTTATGGCTGGTATGGTTCTCAACCTCTCCTACACTTCCTTGACCCTGAGTACCGTGTTAACGAACTTTTAAATTTGCATAAGGATACGAAGAATTTTTAAATTTGTATGGGGATAGTACGGAAACTTAACACAACGACCTCTGAACTCTCAGGGAACCTGTCGTTCCTCTACAGTCAGGATTTCCTTTAGTTGGGACTTATAAGTAACCTTCCTGACTATGATTTCGACTTTGAGGTCATGAAACCGATCGACTACCCTACTCGGTTGAGTGATCTTTTTTGGGACTACGACCCTTTCTGACTCCCTTCCCTCTTTTCCCTCGTTGTCTCCTAATCTACTAACCGACCGTAATGTCTAAGTTACCTGTACTCAAACTCGTTTGAGACACTCTATGACTTCCTGTCCCTTCGGACCTCATGACATTAGGTACCCTAGCTTTTCTCACACTGTACTGAATCGCTGACTTGTTGGTGTTGATAATACGGAGGATCTACAAAATGGGTCTACTGTTCTTTCGTATTCAAGTAGGTTTCTGAACATGTAATTAAAAATCCCGTCGAAAAGGATACTAACAGGGTTCGACCTTTTCGGATTTACAGATAGTTGGACACTTACTTATTTGTGTAGGAACGTTCCTTTATAAAGAATCACTATTTTTTTTCCTTACTTGGTACCTATGTAGTCTGTTACATCTACTTACAGTTCTATTCGTGAAAATTATTTTCTTTACACCAATAAAGAGAGGACTTTCTCACCCGAACGAAAAAGAACGATATTTTCGTGATTTAAGGGTTCGAATCACAAGGAGTTGATACAACGTTTGGGTGGTACATGTCGTAGACAGATCCAAGGGGGTGTAACCAGGACACCCTAAACTCGTCACTATCACCGTCCCTATCCCCGACAAGTACCTGGGTTGTCGTACTACTGGGTGAGTGGTTCCGTAGGAGTAACGACTTGTAAGTTGGGTAGTCATTGTCTATGATTGCAGTTCGAGAACGAGATCTTGATAGGGAGTTTTCCTACTTAGTAAACAACCATTTGATTAATATAGGCTAAGATGAGATCTTTTCCGTTTCTAATTAGGACTTGTTTTAACTATGTATAAGACCCATTCGTAAAAGGAAAAGAAGAACATCGTAGAAATCGGTCATAGTTATCAACCATTGGGTGTCTTGTAAATAAAATGACTGTACACGTGGGTATATTGTAGTCAAGTCTAAAGGGTCCACTACGATCATCATCTCTGGGACGGACGGTTGTGACCTCTGGATTCTCTACACATAAGTTAGGGACTCAGTCCTTCTAAGGAACCTCCTTCTGTACCGTTGGGTGAGGTCATAAGAACGGACCTCTTAGGGTACCTGTCTCCTCGGACCATCCGATGTCAGGTATCCCAGTGTGTCTCAGTCTGTGTTGACTTCACTAAATCGTGTTTGTGTGTGTACGTACGTGTGTGTGTACGTGCTTGTGTACTTTTGAGTGAAATTCTGTTTCCTTTACACCGTTACCCACATACAGTTACTCTAGTTGAAAATAATGGTATATAACGTCGTAGACCTTCGATAACCGGACTTTCTTACAACGTTTTCGAAGATTTCCATATCGATTACAATGTCCCAACCCTACTTGAGGTCTTATCCCACGATAAGAAGTTCTACTTCATATATAGACCTTAGTTTCCGGTAATATACCACGACACAAAGATTGTCCATCTTGTGTTTTTAGATCCTTGAACCCCCACCCTTACCCGAGACTCACATTGCAGAAGGTCACTGGGTCATCCAATTGAATACGAAGGGTAAAGATGTTAAAATCCAAGACGTCCAAACGACCCACTCCTTATGAAGATGGTCACCTGTGTCATTTTAAGAAGATTGAGATTTTAACGTTGACGATGGACCAGTAAAACCCGAGAAATAACCGTCCCTGGTAACCGTCAAAGATGTAACAGTCACCATTAATTGGAATCGATAGTACTCTTCTATTCTAATGACGATGTAGTGACCCCTTCATTTTTCGTCCATCCCTTGAGTCTCCCAAGTGACTCCGTGAAGAACGATGAAAGTCCGACAACTATTTGTCTTAATAGTCAAAGTCGTTGGTGTCGGACTGTTCACAGGTCATTATTCATTACACTTGGGAAGTCCTTACTTCCAGACCCAGTGGGATATTTCGTTCGTTAGATCTATTCGTCTTCACAACTGACTCTTACTGTCTTTATTTCTACCCACCATCTCCTTCCTCCACTATTCATCGTCATCGAAGTCCTGGTAGATGTCGTTACCCCTGACATCAAATTTGTAGACTAAGAGAAAAACAAAAAAAATTTCTTTAACACTACTAGGTGAGTGATGTAATTTCTTCGTCATTTCCTTGTCTTATTTGAATTATCTCCCGTGATAAACAAGGTTCTCCCCTTTCACCACCAAACTCGTTTATGACAACTGAGAGATGAGTGATGAGTGGTGTGAGTAACAAGGGTCCATACGGTTCTCTCAGAACCGTACTAAAATAGACTCCTGAAAGAGAGTTTCATCCAGGTATGTACCCAATCCTACTTTGACAACCACTCGTTTGGGGAGTTGGTATCTACATGAGAACCTACTTTAAGCTGTCTAGTTATAGAGTCAAAGGACCGGGGAGTTTGTATCGTTTAGTCTTTGTTGAGGTCGACCGGGGATATCCTAACTCGTAGTTACCAGGTGTCGTCAATTGTAGAGCAATCGGTTAGAATATCAGAGTAAAAAACAAACAAACAAAATGAAGGGTGTCCCACTACCAATACTTTCCAAAATACTTCCTATAACTTGACCTATTAAAGATGTGAGTGAAGGTTCTGAATTGGGGAAGTCCTGAAAAAGGAAGTACTCAAGGTATAGTTTAACTTGTGTAGAAGTCAAGTGGACGAAAGAGTTGTGATTGTCATACTTAATGAAATTGTGTCTGAATAAAACGAAAGGACAACAGAACCTTTATGAACAGACCAGAGGGGTTGATCTGTAGAAGAGTTTGGTATAGTAGACTTCACCACTCAAAGGTTCATAAAATAGGAGTCTCATCATTATTATTGAAGTGGGTTCATAAGTGTTGTTAGGACACTTCATCTAAGATAATAATAACAAGGATAAGACGTCCTCACACTTGACTCTGAGCCCCTATAATTCAGTAAAAGGGTTCCTGTGAGTCGACCATTCACCTTCGAAGTCCGAAACTTGAGTCCATAAGACAGAAGAATTGGTAAATAAGAGATGACGGAGAGTTCCCGATAAAAGTTAGAACAAAAGGGAACTGTTTTTGTAACGAAACTTTGTAAACAGACATATTTGATTAATCGATACTTAATGGGTCAAAATAATCTACTATTACTTAAACTAAAGAATAAAAAAAATCAATTGGTTTCTGTAGTCTTAAAGATTGGTACTCCAACTCGGTTGGACACACTAGTGATCTGATATTGGAAATATTCTCCTACTTATTTTTTCGAAGGATTATATTAAGGTCGGTTCTGTTTTATGTGACCACAAATTCAATCTGACGTTGAACCTCCATCTATCGAAACATAATCCGATAAGGTTTTAGTTTACTATTTTAGTTTGAGTTCTTCGGGACGATAGTGAAACACCTGCGATTTATCGGGTCTCAAAGTTTTACCATTGAGGAGTAGGTGACCCGTTAAAACAAAAACCCCAAAAACCACGACAAAACGTAAAAATTAGAAAGTAAGATATCCTCTCGGAACGTCACCTAACGTTAAAGGAAGAGGTACTCAGAGACGTTTCTCCTTATAAACCCGGTGTTACCATTTATTACCTCGTGAGTTAGAGTAAACCTAATGAGGACTATATTGGTTGAAGAGACTAAAAAGTAAACAAGGGTATACGGTGTCCGTATTGCTACTGAATTTTTATATTTATCCGGAGTAGTGAGGTAATGTATTTTGGGAGTACCTCAAGGATATTACGAATTTTAATTTAGATTTAAAGAATAGTATTGGTTTTCTGACTCTGTACGAAAAGTTCGTTTAATGATTTACTAAGATAAAGGGAACCTTCTACCCTATTTGGGGTCTTTTAAGTACTGTAAATCACCGAAAAGGATAGTTTTCCTGAGTAAGTGGTAAGTTAGTGGGTTACGTAAGAATGTGTGTCTTAAAAGTTACCTAAGGAATCACGAAGTGTGAACTTGTACCTAACTGTCGATCTCTAATCGTCCGTAAAAGTCTTTAGAAGGTTGTACTTCCTTTTTTAAGTCCGTGTGTTTGTCCTCTTTTTGTTGGTTAGATATAAATTGTAGAAGGGTTAATTCTTGTCTAAAACTTCTTAAACGGAAGGCACTTGTTCCTCTCCTACGGCACTTATTTCCTTCTTCACCCTTCTTCGCACGTGGGACCCTCTAATCTTCACAGACTTTATTTTGTAGGTTATCCTCAGTTATTTTAGGGGTTCCTACATATGTTTTGTTGTCTCTCTTTTATCCCATATGTTACCTTGTGATGAGTCGGTACTTTTTCTTACTTTATAGCGGTAGACGTCGTTGTCCCTACTTGGACCTCCAATAGGATGTTTCACTTCAGTCAGTCTCTTTCTGTTTACGGTGTACTTTAGTGAATATACATGTCAGAATTTTTTCCTATGTTCACTTGAATAAATGTTTTGTCTGAGTGTCTTAATCTCTCACTTAAATACTAATGGTCCCCCTTTTCCCTTCCTCTCTCTCGAACCCTCGAACCCTAACTGTACATGTGTGACGACATAATTTTTGTCTATTAGTTGTTCCTCGATGACATATCGTGTCCCTTGAGACGAATTATAAGACAATCTTTTTATCCTGTCCTCTGTTTTATTTATTCTTTGCTTATCATCTTCAAGTTATGTCCTTTAAGTCATAGAGTGATTCACACCCATGGTCCCTCTAGACTTTTTACCTCCTTGTCACTTTAATAATCTCTTCTCTACATTCTTTTTAAGGGTCTTATTTTTTGTACTTAGAAGTCTTTCTTTCCCTTCAGCATTCTCTCTTTTTAAAAACAAATCGTATTCTGTCCGACAATTATTTCAGATTTCAATTGTTCAGTTCTTCATCGTCATATTTGTACAATAAATTTTTAAACCTCCATTTATCTTTTATTTGTCTATACTCTCAAATTTACTGAGGAAGACTCTTCATTTAGACCTACAATCCTTTTCCATCTGTTTTCACCCCTCGTTTCTCTAACGACCAATATATTTATTTATGTACACTGATAAAAATTTTATGTTTCTCTCTGTAGAAACTGATACTTATACATAATACACACAGACATACATATATAAAATGAAACTAATTTTTATTTTATTTCTATGTCATTTACTAAAAAACTCTGTAAAAAAGGTTCCAAACCCAAAGGATGAAAGGGAGAGGATCCAGATAACTGAAAAAACCATCGGTTTGGAAAACCCTTTCTTATAGTAAACCCTTACTGTAAGGAAACCTTGATTGTACTGATCGTATTAAACCCCACAGAAGGATTGTACCAAGAATGTCTTCACTAGATTCCTGATACTAAACTCTTTGACTAGATAAGGTTTCCTGAGGGACGGAGACGTTCGTAATTTCGAGTCGATCCTCATGTCAGTCCGTTAGATTCCGTTTTGTTGTTGTCTTTGTTTTTTGTGTCGATTTACACTGAACGCGACCAAAGAAACAGGGGATAGAGGGGACCCTCGAAACACTTTAATCGACACTAATACCCTTCACTGACCGACTCACAAACCCGGGGATCCATGGTGGTAAAGAAGATAAATAGTGGACCTTCTATACTGAGTCATGGGTTGTGTCGTCGAAGGGGTCATAATTATTGAATCTTCCGTGGGTTTTTTACTAAGACCTTTCCTCCCTTTTTTCCTTACCCTGCACCCCTACCTTTCCTCACTATACCCCCTCCGTTTGTGGAAAAAATATAGACTCTCCGACACTTTAATTGTTGTTAGGTGGTCACCTCCAACCCACATGTGCATCTTTTGTCGGACTACCGAAACTGAAACTATTTTCTGAGAACTAGACATCACAAACTCGTAGATTCACTCACAGGTCGTGTTCTACAACTCCTTTTGTTTGTATTTGTTACTGACCACGGGTGTTCACGAAATTTGGGAGAAGACCTTTTGTTTCAACTGTTTACAGTTCGTCTGTCGTTTGTTCAAACATCGATGATATGCTGTAGTATGTCTGTCGCTCACGTTTTCCTTAACCTATAGTTTTCTGGTCTTTGGGTACCTCTTTCTTAGAAGTTCTTTGTTAATCTACACTCATTATCGTGTGTATACGTTGGATAACTATGCATCCTTTGTGCCCTTTCGTGTCTCTTCCCGGTCGCGTTTCTTCCTAGGATGACCCTCCCTTGGACCAGATCGACTTTTATGTACCTTGGGTTCGTGTATTTACACTGTGTCCCCAAAACGTGAGAACAACTCTCACAGTCCACTCAGGAAGTCTAAGTCCAGATGGTTTTAGAGGGTTGGACGGTGTACTACACCCCAAAAACACCCGTTTAGGATACGAAGACAGTTCTCGTAACTCCTCCGGAAAGTGCGTAAGTACGATTTAGTGAAGCCAACACAGACTGATAACGCTGGGGTACTTGACATCGGGCGGTCCGAGGAGACAGGTACCCTGAAAAGTCCGTTCTTATGACCTCACCCATCGGAAAGAGGTCCCATAGAAGGACCGAAATTGGGTCCAGAGGACGTAACCTCTGTCTTAGAAGTGGTGATCGTTGTTGACCCTTTGGGCTCCTCCGGAAACACAAAGAAGTTTCGTCACAGGACTTCTTCCGTAAACCTAAAGTTTCGTCTTCCGAACTTTCCTGTCGGATTCACGGATTTAAGTCTCGGTTACTCTACGAGTCTTTAGTACAGAAGTTAGAATACACGAGTCAGGGAGGCAGTACGGGCTGAGGAACGTTGGGGTACCTGACATCGGGTGGTCCGAGGAGACAGGTACTCTAAAGGGTGCGTTCTTGTGACCTCACCTAACGGTAAAGGAGGAGGTCCCCTAGAAGGACTGGGTCCTTAGTTTGGGCGTAGAGTCCTTTCGGAGGGAGATAGAGTGTCACTCTCTATTTAATCAAGACGTCGAATGACTGTCGAACCCTCTCCCCTTTCACGGGACCGGAGACGAAGGAGTGGATGTCTCACCCTGTTGACGGAGACTCTAAACAACCCTCCAAAATCACCGTGTTGAAGGGTAAAAATCTCTCGTGAGTCGTATGCAAGAATAAGGAGAAAAGGACGAACCTCGTCCCATGATGGCTACGACTCTTTAACACTCTCCACAACCAATATGTGTGAGTCGTTGATGAACGTGTCTATTCCGACATGTAATAGGGGACCTAAGGCTGGCCAAGAAACCAACAAAATAAAACTGGTTGAGGTCAGTCACGTTCTCCAAGCACATCGAGATCCTTTGTCCGACTCAAACCGGACACGTAAAACCGTAGGACCTGTTCCCCTAGTAGCTCCTCTCCTACCTTTTCATGGACCGTCACGGAGGACTGAGGCTGAAGGATGGTCTCTGTAGGCGGAGAACGACTGAGACTCAGTGGTCGTCGTCCGGAGGGGAGGGGACGCCGGGTAGGCGGGTAATCCGGCCGTCGAGAGGAGGTCACGACTGAAGGGAACGAGCGAGGGTGTGCACACGAGTTCCACCTCCGTTGGGATTACTCCTTTGAGTCGCCGACGTCGTCGTAAAGGAGGAGTCGGTCGTTTCACTCCGGACGTCGTAGGAGGGGTCGTCCCGGACGGGTCGGGGTTTCAGGACGTTCAGTCCAGAGTCTACGTCCCCCGAGGGTGAGGCCACAGGACCTCAGAAGGGTTCTCTACCCCTTGACAGACTCGAGGTCTGACCTGAGGATCTTAGGTTTCCGTGGTCTCAACGGAGAGACCACTCCTCCTCGGGGATCTTTACGGGACCTTCGAACAGGACACATGGGGACTGACGTCATACTCTTTACTCGTGGTCCTTTTTCGAGTGGTGTTTGAGGGGAACTTTACTGATAAGGAGC
This sequence comes from Capra ibex, assembly GCA_006410555.1. Lineage (NCBI taxonomy): Eukaryota > Metazoa > Chordata > Mammalia > Artiodactyla > Bovidae > Capra > Capra ibex. The sequence goes on from SJYO01033645.1 coordinate 13,541,864, forward strand.
CGGACTATGGTTCCTAGAGGCACTAGACGGAAAAACCAGATAAAAGATTTCACAGGGAGACAAGGGTTAGTCACAAATGACACTTGAAAATAGTTAGTATTCCACGGGACTTTACATCGTGTTTAAGAGAGACTGACACTAAGTCACTTAACCATAGTTCGAGTTCCTGAGACATATATTCTTCGGGGAGTCGACTAAGATGATTATTCGTGTCACCCTGACCCGAGGGGACCACCGAGTCCACCATTTCTTAAACGGACGTTACGTCTTCTGGGTGTATATCAGGGACCCAACCCTTTTAGGAGACCTCTTCCCTTACCGTTGGATGAGGTCATACGAACGGACCTCTTAAGGTACCTGTCTCGTCGGACCACCCGATGGTAGGTAGCCCAATGTTTCTCAACCTGTGTTGATTCGTTGATTGTGAAACACGCACACTAACACCCCTGTACCCGATCGAGTCACCGAAGGTCACAAGAACTATCCGTCAGGATTCCGACCAATTTTACGAAGTCACCAGTGACATCTCCTCCCCTCATCAACATCGTCCCTTTTGACTCTTAGAGTTCTTTGAAGGGACAACAAACAATATCCCACAATGGGATTTTCTATTCCACTTCAGGACCGGGGTCGACGGACACTTACGCTTACCCTGGCAATGTCTACATGAACCATGAAGTACTTCAGAATGACCGAATCCTACTCGGGATTTAGGTTATACGTACCCACGATTCAACGGAGTCAACACAGGCTGAGAAACGTTGGGATCCCTGACATCGGACGGTCCGAGGAGACAGGTACCCCTAAGAGGTCTGTTCTTATGACCTCACCCAACGATACGGGAGGAAATCCTATAGAAGCGTTGGGTGCTTAGTTTCGGACAGAGAATACAGAGGACGTAACTGTCCACCTAAGAAATGGTGATAGCGGTGGACCTTTCGGGTTTAAGTTATACTGAGTACAGGATTATTCTCCTCCTCCTCCTCTATACCCACGTCTCCGTACGTCTCTTTGTCCCTTCTTCGGTATCCTTCAGTTTCCGTCTCCAATCTCACGACGACAAGACAATGTATGGTTCCTCGCAATTCCTAACGGTCCTCAGTGACCATCGATCCTTCTCTGGTCCTTCCTATTTCCTAAGAAGGTCCCTCGAAAGACTCCCTCATACCGGGACGGTTATGGAACCAAAGTATGACGTTCAGAACTCTTGACACCTTCCTATCCACACAATTCAATGGTTCATTTTTTCTACAAAATGATGATTGGTTTCAAATCTTTGGATGGGACACAGGTCTGACCTGGTACTTGGAAGGGCTCTGTGCAGGACTTCAAAAACCTACGGCATAGATATGAGTACTCCAAGAACTGTAGCGGAATGAAGTGGACAAAAGTGGACGATTTGATAATAGGTAGGTACTTCATGTTGACATGTCCTAGAAGAGGTGTCTTAGATTGGAAAATAGGGTAGTCAATCCACACTAAATAAGACGAAAACTAAGGGTAGACTTCAAAATCCAGAAGAGAATACCGTAAATGAAGTAACTTATGACATAAGATCGGTTCTCATTTTACGAGATCACGGAGGGGTGGCATTGACGTAAGACCCGGGACACAAAATAGGTCAAAACATAGGACGAGACGTTAGGGTGGGTCACGGTATGTCTCACAAAAGGTGTGGGGTCAACCATAAGGTACTTGTAAATAAGTTATCTTCTACTACCATTGTAAAATGCACAATGGGGAACATGTTAAGCAAACCCAACACACAACAAATCGACACCAAAAATTACAGAAGTGTATATCTTTTGACGATATTTAATAATAATATTGTAATAAAAAAAATTTACACTTATTCTTACTCACTTATCTCACAATTCTCACCCTCTTTTGAGTTTGAAGGAGATAGAAAATTAGAGTAAAATAATTCCTTAAATTTCCCTCTTCCCTCTCACTTCAGGAGACTTTTGTATTACACGATTTATCAGAAGTAGGTTCTACGGGGTGACTATCTTGTATTACGTTTTCAGAGTAAAGGTCACGAATATCAAATTCCTTTAGTGAACCACGGAACTTTTGTGTTGTATAAAATAATTGAAAAGGGTACTAGAGTACTCTTTTGTTTTGAAAACGTCACAAAGAGTTTCTCTATATGTAGAGTTTAGGGGGGGTGGGGTATATACGGACAAAGAGTTTTTTAACGTGACCGAGTAAAAGAAACGAGATTCAAACGAAAAAGAATAATTTTTCACCATATTTTGTCTTTATCTGGGTGTCTGTACCTTTTGTTTGACTGTCAATGGTTTCCCCTTCTTCCGCTCCCCATTTAACCTTCAAACCTTAATTTTATATGTGTAATGATATATACTTTATCTATTAGATCTTCCTCGAGATATATCGTGTCCCTGGAAATGAGGTATAAAAGATTTTTGGATATTACCTTCTCTTATATTTTTTACTTTATATATATACACACATACACACACACACACACATTGACTTTGTGGAAAGACATGTGGACTTTGATTGGTTACAATTTTTAGTTTATATAAAATTATGATTAAAAATTTATACCACCTTTATAAACTAAGATGGGATTATTGGGTTCTAGATCCAAAAATGATAACTTCGTTTCGTTTATTATTTTTTATTATTTTATTTTTTTATTATTTTACTACTAACTTGAATTTTAACTACAATAGAAGTAGTACAAAATTATTACTGTGAGTTGGTTGGTTTCAGATCGATTGATCTCGGACTTTAGACCGTATCAAATGGTAGTATAAAGCCTCTACCTCAAGTTACTACCGTTTTATAAAACGGAATCCCAAGAATCCAATTAAAGGTCTTGTACAACCAAAGTTGGATGTTAATGGAGTTACAGAAAGTCGAAGTTAGCGATGGGGTGATAAGGACCTACGATGTTCTCATCCAAGGGATATTCAGTAGGTGTGCGTGGTAAATCGGACGATGTAACATTGACGAGTCACTTTTAGATGACTTCCTACTTCGGAAATAATTAGGCTTATTTAGGACTTTGATTCGTTCTAACAGTAACAAGGTAATCTGACTCTGGATTTTGAACCTGTGAACACTTTGTTCTATTCGATAATTTGTTTATTAGTCTTTTATAGTAACGAGTCTTAGGGGATTAGACATTTGTAAGTTCAATTGACTCTAAGAGACAATGAATTTCTATCAATTGTAGTAAAGAAAGAAGTGACTTTTGAGTTTTTCCGGAGAGTTACACCTTGTGTGAGAAAAAGTGGTTACACGACGTCTCCTTTCCCCTATAGATAAGACCAATTAACCGAGTGTCGTGACCAAAAGTCCAGAGTTGTCATAAGAGATAAATCAGTAACTCACTAGAGGTAGTCCAATGGTGCAGGACCAAGATAAGATAAAAGTATTCACAAGAAAGCAGTGGTTGTGTAAAAGTAGGAAGAATTATAAAGGTCACCGTAGTGAAGTGAGGTGATTGCATTTTTTTGTTCGATAGATTTTTAATGGGAGACGACAAAGGGTGAGTAGGTGTCTCTCACTTCAACGGTAAATGCCTGTGAACGACAACGGTACAAAAAGTCTTTCAAACGGTAAGGTGTTCGACAAAAATCGGGGGTATGGGTGCTGTGAAGATGTCCGTAAATCATAAAGAAATAGACTACGAAAAGGTTCCGTTATGGAGGTGGAGGAGTAACTTAGTACGTCCGACAGAGAATTAGTTTACTACAAAAAACTTCACAAGGGAACGACCTCAGGTACCCCAACAAGGAGTATAAAGGGGGATGTGAACGAAGTATGTGATTGGATTCCTCTTACTGAATGCAGCAAATAACAGGAAAAACTTTGTCTTTATACTATAAACAGTAAAGAGACAAGAGGTGTTAGACCGGGTTGTCAACTTTCATAGATTTTTATAGGTGATTATGCAGAAATAAAAGAACGAGGAGTCTTTATTATATAAAAGAGACAAACATAGACCATAAAGTATTTTCTAACTGGTCTAAGTTTTGACACGATGTCACTTTTGTCGAACTTTTAATCACTGTCTTTCTAATCAAGTCTCGAGTAACTGATTTCTACACTAAAACCTGTGTTCCTATTAACTTGGAGTTAAAAGAGTAGACGTTTTACCCTCCGTTCCCAAATGGATTGTCTCGACCTATTCTCAAGTTGTACGATAACATGATTTTCAACGTATAGATCTTTTGAGACACTGTATATTATCCCCGGTTGTCACAGAGGTCAATGTCCTTACAATATTGATGCCGTTCTGTCATCTTGTCCATGAACATGTCTCCTATCGATAAGTGGTGGGTACTATAAAATCATGACTACATTTTTATTTAATAATAAAATTACAATCTTCGTCTTAAGAATTCTTCCTTCGTCGGAATCAAATTCTTTTTTTTAGAGTTATACAAAGAAGCCCTATTTTCTACTTTGGATAGTATTTACCGTCTTTTCTTTAACATTCATCGAGTGCATGAGTCACTCTACTTCTTCGTTTAAACCCTATCCTCTTTCTTTCTTTCCTTTTTCCTCTTCTCTCTTCTTACCTCTCTCTTAGAGAGAACAACTTTCTAACCGTGGATTCACTCAGTCACCCCAGTTCTCCATAAAATCTCTGCTCTTCACCTTCTTACAGGTTATTAGTTAAAATTCAACACTAAAAACGTTACATTCGAGGAAGGTACAGGAGTTTCGGATTGACAGTGTGTCACAAGATCTGCTTACGTACAATGGAACCAAAAACACAACACAAACACACACACGCATACACACATTACCAACACTTGTAGTTCCTCATCTTGATCTTCAGAGGCGAACACCTTCCCCATGACTCGTCCATTTCGGATACACTTTACTACTTTGTCAAGTAAACACTCGTGTCCTGAGTGGGTCTTTCCTGGGACTCTTATATTCGGAGGACCCTCAAACGTCTGTTAAATGTCTTCTGTTGTCACAAGGGTATCCTGACCTCTTCTTCCAAGTTCGTGACGATAGATCTGGTCTAACCGTTCACAAGAGGGACTTCTCAGTCTGTCATTTAGAGAGCCCAAACACCCTGTACACTACGGTACGTGACTCGACACAGGGGGACATGAAGTATACATCTTCGGGACTCATCCATCGGGTCTCACTACTATAAATCTCCACCCTAGAAACACTCCATTAATCCACATCTCCTCCAGTACTCCCATCCCAGGAGTACTGTTCTAATCATGGGAATATTCTTCTGTATGGTTTCTCGAAAGAGAGAGAGAGAGAGAGAGGGAGATGTGTGTGTGTGTATGTGTCTCTCTCTCTCTCTCTCTCTTTATTTCTTTTCCGTTACACTCGTATATGTTCTATCTAAGGTAGATACTCGGTCCTTATCTCGTGAATATTCTTTGACTGGTACGACCGTGGAATTAGAGTCTGAAAGTTAGAGATCTTGATACTTTTTTATTTTAAAACAAGAAATTCGGTCAGTCAGATGTCATAAAATAATATCGTCGGGTTCTTCAGATCCTTTACACCAGTGACGTTATCGATGAATTGAGACAGTAACACCGTCCTTTTGTCGGTATCTATTAAACATTTGTTTATTCACACTGATACACAGTCATTTTAAGAGAAATGTTTCTACTTACCGACCGATCTAAGTTAGGTGTCTGTCACTAAACAGTTGACGATAAGGTCTGGTCTCCAGTTGTTTGATGGAAGGTGTCTGATGTAGGTCGGTCGACGGACAAAATAAATACCGGGACTTTGGGTTGTTACCTGAAGTATAAACGTTTATTAACCTAAAATTTACTAATAAGTTCATAGATGTATTACAAGTTATAAAACGAAGACCAGGACTTTTAGGATCTTATAAATGATGGGTAGAGAAATTCTTTTGTAAACAGCTCGGGACATGATTTGTATTCCGATTCAACTGTGGATTCAAGGTACGTGAAATCCAGTCTTAAATACTTACTTACAGCGACTTACAATTTCGGGTTTCGACTATAAAACCCTTCCTTTATACCTCCCTTTAAAGAACACTTGACAATTAAAAGGGGATTTTGAGTATGGTAAAGTTATTTTATGTGGTGGTTTAAGTGTTAATTCTTTCGTGTATTGGACCCTCAAAGTAAATGAGAGAGAATTCGGAAATAAATTCGTTATTTACAGTCAGGAAATAACTTTTATAGATGTGTTTAGGTTTGATGACTACAATGGTAACAGGTACGATAGTAGGAGAAGAGTAAGTCTTTTAAGGATGTGAGAGGAAACTTGATAAGAGAAGGTCAAGAAGGAGGGTGTAGGTGGTGGTAGATCAGGTGTTACCTTCAGTCTCCCAAAATATTAAAAAAAATTAAATTCAAGGTAGAATTGAGAAATGTATTTTAGGAGGTTATCAAATAGATAACGTACATCTTATTTTTAGGTTTGAGAACTAGTACTGGACTTCCTAAGACCTTTTAGACGGACGAAATACGAAAAGTTCATGTTTTGGTACACTAGACTCGGGTGAAGTTAAACCAGGGTAGTATAAACGGAAGACAGTCAAGGATCCTGGACCTATGTACGAGAGAGTGTTGTCCTAGAACTCTCAAACGAAAAAGGAAATGACCCTCATTCAACGGAGACCAAGAAGTGTAACCACTGTACGAGAGTAGTAAATCAAGAGCTTAATTCACAGTGGAGTAGTCTCTCCAGACAACATTGAGAGATTTCATCTAGAGAGGACTAGTAAGAGGTAGTATCGTGGAACAAATTATGATGTTTTAGACAAACGAAACAAACATTCAAAGTGTATGTCATAGGTGAAGTGGGTCTTGTTACGAACCGTGAGTCATCGTCTGTGGGTTAAACACGACTCATTTCCTATCTTAGATTCCTTCAAGTATGATTATAAGTGTTTTGGTGGGTTGTAAACATAGTGTCAAACCGTCAAGTATTTTGAAAAAGTCCTACTGTCCTATCTCGACATCACCCCTTTAAAGAATAGAGACCAAACTTTACTCAAATTCCCCAGACTTTGTGAAAGTACTCCTGAAGCATAAATCTATTCAATAGTATGTGATATAGCTGTCTCCTCGAACCATCTCGGTTTACTCACGTTTAAAAATACAAAAGGTCCCGTACTCATAATCCTCTACTTTGTTCTCTTACTTCCGAGACTTTGACGCCGTAGATGCTTTACGATTTCAATGACTTCTATAAAGTTGGGTAGTACTCACAGAGGTGTATACATTTCCCGAAAAACTACCTTCTCCCTTTTGTGGACAAGGTATAGAGATTTTCTTTTCGTCTACGATATAATAGTAAAGTTGGATATTTTACTCTCGATCACACGAAAGACATTTCGGACATACCATCCTTACTCATCCTACCTCTTATCCTCATATTAAGTCAGACCCAGAGTGTAAGTGTTCTCGGACCTCAGTTTTGAGTTTCGATACTCCAACACATAAATTAGTAACACAGAGGAAATATACACATTTTTGATAAATAAACGACATTTATAATGTGTACGTTTTATTGGAAACCATAAAAAGAAAAATATAAAATAATTAGAGGTTTTCTTTGACTGAGTCTAAAGAGAATTGGAGATTCTTCCCGACCAAAGGATGGTAAATGTATCAAGTTTCCTCCTCTCGTAGAGAAATAGATCCTATTCCAGTTCCATTAAACACACAACCCATATCGTAACCTAAGTCACAGATTCCAAGATAAGTCATAACAGTAAACATTTAAGTAAAATTAAGATTGAAGAGATCCGACATGAAAAGAACATACATTTATTTCCACTAACCTGATCGAGTCGTAAAGAGTCACACATTTCGTTGTGATGGACAATGACCTTATGAGACGGGAGAGGGGGTCGTGGGTTGGGGTGTTCTCAGATCAATTGAGTATGAATAAGAGGACCAAAATTAAACTTTCAGTCAGGAATTCTCCTTTGAAATGATCAAAAAGTATAATCCCATTCGGGAGACAATCTGTGTACGGAGGGAGTGGATTTGAGGTACTCCCTACCCTGACCAAATAGTAGTCCGGCAATAGACCGTCTATCGTTCACGGGAGGTTTGTCGTCTCTGAGTCGTTTATCAACGATGTAGTTATTGTTTTAATGAATCTTATAATTATCCACAATATACTTTTTCCCGAAGGTAACCGGTTAAATAAACTCTTTATACAAATAAATCGAATATACGTCTCATGTAGTGCTCTTTGTGACCCTACCTACTTCGTGTTCGACCTTAGTTCTAACGATCCTCTTTATAGTTATTGGAGTCTATACGTCTACTGTAGTGGGAATTCCGTCTTTCACTTCTTGATTTCTCGGAGAACTACTTTCATTTTCTCCTTTCACTTTTTCAACCCAATTTTGAGTCGTAAGTCTTTTGATTCTAGTACCGTAGACCAGGGTAGTAAAGTACCCTTTATCTACCCCTTTGTCACCTTTGTCACTGTCTGAAATAGAAAACCCGAGGTTTTAATGACGTCTACCACTGACGTCGGTACTTTAATTCTACGAACGAGGAACCCTCTTTTCAATACTGGTTGGGTCTGTCGTATAATTTTTCGTCTCTATAATGAAACGGTTGTTTCAGGTAGATCAGTTTCGATACCAAAAAGGTCATCAGTACATACCTATACTCTCAACCCAATATTTCTTTTGACTCGTGTCTTCTTAACTACGAAAACATGATACTACAACGTCTTCTGAGAACTCTCAGGGAACCTGACGTTCCTCTAGGTTGGTCAGGTAGGATTTCCTTTAGTCAGGACTTATAAGTAACCTTCCTGTCTACGACTTCGACTTTGAGGTTATGAAACCGGTGGACTACGCTTCTTGACTGAGTAAACTTTTCTGGGACTACGACCCTTTCTAACTTCCGCCCTCCTCTTCCGCTGCTGTCTCCTACTCTACTAACCTACCATAGTGGTTGAGTTACCTGTACTCGAACTCATTTGGGGCCCTCAACCACTACTTGTCCCTCCGGACCACACGACGTCAGGTACCCCAGCGTTTGTCAGCCTGTGTTGGCTCTCTTGACTTGACTCGAGTTATAAGAATTGTCTAAAGAAAGAATGGTAAAAGTTTCAGATTATACACTTGTCGTTACCTTTCTTATATATAGAACAAACAAGTTAAGATTCTAAATGAAAATTTTCGTTGAAATGTAAAGAGTTTAAGATACACAAAGAGTATTATATCACAAATGATACAGAGAAGCGATGAACGGTTTTAGACAATAATTTAGAATCATTGATAAAGGATGTTAAGTACCATAGTATCTTAATTCCCTTAGGTAGTCACACCTAATAAAGAGTTTATACCAATAGTACCTTAGGAGGAAATGTCTCGAAGAAACCCCGATATAAGACACCACATGTAAAACCCTTTGTCACCTTATCTTTCGGAGAGGGTTTAAATGATTGAAACTTAGATAATCCGTGATGACCATCGAGTCCGTCATTTCTTAGACGGACGTTACGTCCTCTGGACCCAAGTCAGGGACCCAAACCTTCTCGGGGACCTCTTCCCTTACCGTTGGGTGAGGTCATAAGAACGGACCTCTTCTGTCCTCGGTTACCCCGATGTCAAGTACCCCACTGTTTCTCAGTTTGTACTGACTCGTTGATCGTGAAAGTGAAAACTCAGATAACTGGTTTTGGTCCTGTTTTATCGACATCCAATTTTTTTGTTATTGATGCTGATGACTCTTGACTTATAACTCCTTGGACGAATCACTAGGGGTTGTTCAGGGAATTCTTTACACTCAGTTTATAAAATGGTCATTTTTACCCTACTGCTACAAGGAAGACGAATGAAGTATCCCAATAATAATCTCTTATTGTCCTTTCAATGTAAGACTAATTTCTATAATCTTTCTTGTCAAGTACGAGGAGAGAAGGGTGTTTATTTGGCTTTACTGTCATTTCACTAGTAAAATTTTCCCCGAAGGACCTACCGAATCACCCATTTCTTGGGTGGTTGTTTACGTCCTCTGTATCCTCTGTGTCCAAGTTAGAGACCCAGCCCTTCTAGGGATCTCCTTCTTTACCATTGGGTGAGGTCATAAGAACGGACCTCTTAGGGTACCTGTCTCCTCGGACCACCCGATGTCAGATTTCCCAGCGTTTCTCTACTTGTGTTGACTCGTTAATTCGTGTTCGAACTCCTTCATCTTCCTTCTACTTCTCTTCCTCCTTCTTCTGCTACTACTCTTTTCTTTCTCTTTTCTTGTAAAACCTTCGACCTACAGTCTACCTACTCACGATTGGTTAAGTCGTCTAGGAATTTAAGACTTTGGATCTCTCCTTTCGTCTCTTCATAAAATAAACGTAGGGAATTAGAGTTCTCCATAAACACCCTTATTTTAGGGTCTCCTCCGTTCTTTTCCTCTAGATCTCGTTGTCGTCCTAAACCTCAAGAAGAGTATCTTTTTATTGTTCTCCAATAATAGGAGAGGTTTCTCTGTCTCTCTCATTTTTCATTTACAAGGTCCTGATTTTATACAAAGGACTAGTCTTCATAAACGACTCACGGGTTGTGTTACTTATTTTTCCTTTAAGTTGGTGATGTGGGTTAGTATTTTAAAATCTTAAGTCTTCTACTACTATTGATTTTTCGAGAGACCCTAACCCCTCACCTCATCCTTTGAGTCTTATCTTACTTTGAAGAGTTCTCGTTGTCGCTTCTAATGTCAAAAGGACTACACAAACTATTGTCTAAACGTAAATATGTCTCTAATTTTTAGTCAAGTAGTGTCCATATATCTTTTGTTTAGGGTATTTTGATTCCGTTAATAAAAAGGATCTTTTATTTTTTTTTAAGTTTTCTAAATTGGCGTTTCACACAAGTATTATAATATACAAATTTGTACCTTGTATTTAAATTGGTATTTAAAACTATATTGATATAAGTTTCCTCATAAATAACAAAAAGATAACACCGTAATATTTCATAGTGTTGAAATCGTCGAATTTTGTCTGTGAAAATAAACGAGTGTAAAGACACCCATACCTCAAGTCTGAGTCGAACGAACACAGAGACAAGACCCAGAGTGTTCCGACACTAGTTCTGTAGTCGTCCCGACGTAAGAGTAGACCTCCGAACTGACCCCCTCTGAGGTGAAGGTTCGAGTAAGTCCAACAACTTTCTTAAGTAAAGGACCAATAATATCCTAAATATTGTCAAAATAAGAAGTTTCGGTCATTCCTACCTCTTTTTTATAGATGATCATTCTCCTTCAGAATATATTGTGTTGTATTGATACCCTCATTGTACAGGATAAGATAATCGTCTTCGTTCAGTGTCTAGGACGGGTGTGAGTTTTCCCTCTTCTAATACATTTCCATATTTGTGGTCCTCTACCCCTAGTGACCTCGGTGAAATTTGAGATTTCATATAGTTAGTCACGTCTCTCGTCGAAGAAAAAAAGGTATCACATCGTACTACACCACCTCAATCTAGACCTACCTTAGAATAGAGGAGGTGGATTTTTTTTTTTTTTTTTAATATGCACGACACTAGACGACACGATTCAAGGAAGTCAGTTCAAACTGAGAAACACCGGGATACTTGATATCGGACGGTCCGAGGAGACAGGTACCCTAAGAGGTCCGTTCTTATAATCTCACCCAATGCTAAAGGAAGAGGTCCCCCTAGAAGAGTTGGGTTCCTGACTTGGACACAGAGGACGTAACGTTCTCCTAATAAATGGTGACCTCTTCGGGGATGTGTGTGTGNCACGATTCAAGGAAGTCAGTTCAAACTGAGAAACACCGGGATACTTGATATCGGACGGTCCGAGGAGACAGGTACCCTAAGAGGTCCGTTCTTATAATCTCACCCAATGCTAAAGGAAGAGGTCCCCCTAGAAGAGTTGGGTCCCTGACTTGGACACAGAGGACGTAACGTTCTCCTAATAAATGGTGACCTCTTCGGGGATGTGTGTGTGTTTAAATATATATATATACGTATAATATATATATACATATAATATATATAAACATATAACATATATTTACACATATATATACATATAATGTATATATATAAGTATGTTTCAACACATTGGTAGTTGTTTTAGGTCAAGATCTTGTAAAGGTAGTGTGACTTTTCTAAGGAGTACGGGTAAAAGTCAGTTTAAGGACATAAGTGGATGTAAGGGTCGGTTAGTGATGTTATGAAAGACAGGGATACCGGATGAAGGAGATAAAAAACGGTAGATTTACTTGGTCGGGACACGGATAAACCGAAGCCTAGGTAGGACATAGAACGTAGAAGAGGTCTGAACCCCCGTTACTATAGGATCAACCGAGAATGGTAGAGTAATCTCAGTTACCAATTCATAAACCCTTAAGGTGTTAGGACAATAATTTGGTAACCGGGATCTCCCTCATAAATACCTTTTATGGTACCGTTTGTGATGGTTGGTGTTATAAAGAAAAACACAATAAACCGCCACCCCCCGCCAAATAGTCTTATGGCGACAGACCGAAGAGTAATAACGGTTAGAGACCCAACGGAGGTCCATATATAAGTGGGAGGTTTTACAGAGGGTTCTTAGAAACGGAGGAATACAAGTGTAGGAATAAGGGAGGGTGTTACTTATCCCGACTGTACACATTGGTGATCTAATAAAGTATTTATTATTACACAATGATGGTTTCCCAAGTATTTTCTGAGACACCAAAGACGGAATGAGAGTAAACTTAGTAAGGGAGACCTGTTTCAGTTGAAGACACAGTACTCATCTGAGTGTCTCAGGATACCTCTCCAGGAACATCGTTCCTTGACTCCGTAGACGGGTTTTCAGTACACTAACTTGGTCTACCCTTCGTCTAGGAAACCGGTACAGGTGGAAAACTTATTGGTGTCAGACCCTACCGTAGGACTGTCGTTGGATCATTCTGAGACTCGACTTTGATTTTCCGATTCGACAAAATTCGAAGACGGGGTGTCTTTGAGATAGTCTATTATTTACTAATAACAACAAATTAAGTGATTCGAAATCCCATATCAGAGTACTTGTTATCCTTTAATTCTGTTTGAAACCATGGTTTTCCACCCACGATGGTAATGCCTTCAAATTTTATATCCCACCGAAACTTTTACCCGTCACCCGTCTTCGACCTTCCTGTACTCCGTTCACAGTCATTTTCGGACATCTTCGGAAACACCTCCGACGTCCATATCTTTTCACTTCGGTCATACTGGGTTTTGATCTCCTTTCTCCTGGGAGGAACGTCTTACCGTCGTTCGAATCGTTGTCGCAGGGGAGACTATTGTACTCTTTATCTTTTCTCCTTTTCCTTGGGAGAATGTGACAACCACCCTTACGTTTGATCAGGTCGGTGATGTCTCTTGTCACACTTCTAAGGAATTTTTTGACCTTTATCTTGACGGTATACTAGGTCGTTAGGGTGACGACCCGTATGTGTGGTTCCTTTGGTCTTTACTTTCTCTGGGTACATGGGGTTACAAGTAGCGTCGTGACAAATGTTATCGGTCCTGTACCTTCGTTGGATCTACAGATAACTGTCTGCTTACCTATTCTTTCGACACTATGTAAATGTGTTACCTTATAATGAGTCGATAATTTTTCTTACGTAAACTTAGTCAAGATTACTCCGCCTACTTTAACCTCGGATAATATGTCTCGCTTCATTCAGTCTTTCTTTTTATGGTTACGTCATATAATTACGTATATATATACCTTAAATCTTTCTACCACTACTACTGAGATATACGTTCTGTCGTTTTCTCTGTGTCTACATTTCTTATCTGAAAACCTGAGACACCCTCTTCCGTTCCCACCCTACTAAATTCTCTTATCGTAACTTTGTACATATAATAGCATACACTTTATCTAGCGGTCAGGTCCAAGTTACGTACTCTGTCCCACGAGTCCCGACCACGTGACCCTACTGAGACTCCCTATCCTCCCCCTTTCTCCACCCTTCCCCCAAGTCCTACCCCTTGTGTACATATGGGTACCGACTAAGTACACTTACATACTGTTTTTGGTGGTGTTATAACATTTCATCAATCGGAGGTTAATTTTATTTATTTTTTCCCTTTTTTTCTTTATATTAACTTGATGGTTTTTTTAATTTTAATTTTTTTTTTTCTTTTACATGGATTACTTGACCTCCTGTTCAATTCCTCTAAAAGTTCGTCGTCCCAATTCCACGATGAAGTGAAGACGTCAAATATCTTTTTACGTTCACCTCTTTCTGATTTCTTTTGTGGTTATAGTGTCTCGGTCCTTAAGAACTCAAATTTTACAGAGACGAAGAGGTCTACTGGATACTATGATTTTAATTCTTTACCAAAGACCCGTTTCTAGTTTAGATCCTGTGAAAGTTCTTTTGTATTAGATTTTTACTTCGGTTTCCCCTCAGGAGTCCTTCTAAGTTTGGACACGGAGTGTCTTAGTGAGTTTGTTATCTTGAAGATTCGGTGAATTCCTATAACTGGGAGTTGCTAGAGTTGTCTTCGGGGTCCTTCTCTTTAAGAATAGAGCCTCTATAAAGTATAGAGTCTTTCTTGTCCCTTTTCACCAGAGATAAGGAACCAGGATAGTCACGAAGGTAGTTCGGACTGAGTCTTACCACTGGACCTCTGAAACGTTAGGGATTTCCCTGAGGGTAGAGTTCCTGCTGACTTGTTACATACAGGACTCACTGAGGTCACCCGGTTCTGTTCAGTGGTATGGTTTACATACGTGAATAAAGAGTGGAGACGAAAGTCTTTATTTAAAAATCGAACCATGTTGTTAGATTTAAGTGACTCTCTCATCAGTAAGGTTGGTGACCGGGAAGAAGGGAGTTACGGGGATAAAGGTGTAATTCCCCTTCTATGAGCCGATTATACTCCTTTCTGTCGATGTGTTTCTGTTGATGTGACAAGGGTCTTTAGTGTCTCTTTTACTCTAGTTCTCCGGTCCTTTCCCTCTCTTGTCTAACTCTCAGGAACTTTTAACTCTCAGGAACGTAAATTCATTTAATATGTGTCATGTAGAACAGTAGGAGTTTGCAGGACTCAAACTTTGGTGAGATATAAAAATAGACTTTATTAATTAATTTATTGATTATATTTTATTGATCTTACTCATAAATTGATGATGGTAATTCTAATACCCCAAGTATTGGCCGATATGGGGTTGTGTTTTATTTTCCATTTTTCTTTTCTAATACCACAAGTCTATCTCGTTTTGGTTTTTCGTCAATAGAGATTGTCCTATGACAAAACGATTTCAAGTCAAAAGAGAGTTATACACTTTTGTTATGTCAAATTAGACCACACTGGTTTTATTCCACGAATCGAGAGATTCAAGTAAATTAACTTATAGAAAATGGTGAGTGTGTTTTAGAGGGTAAAAATGAGTAATAAAGGTGATCACTGTAAATGATTTCAAATCGTATTTTAGATTTTTTCCAGACGTGTTTAAGGTTTTAATAGATCCTAAACTCGACAGAAGATTTAAGTGCTGACACTAAGACTAACACTGAGATTTTTTTGGAAGTTATGTTCACTCTGACCGGAGGATTTATATGAAGGGTGCAAGAATTGGTGCAGGAGAACACGTATGGGAGACACTGGGACTTCCAGTATGGTAAAGGGGAATACTGACCCACCTGTATCTCCATTATGGGTAAGAATTACTGAGTGAGAGTTCCCAACAGAATATAAGGGGTCGGAATTGACTATCTCGACCTCGGTAACTCTTTCCTAGACATTATTGTTGACTTGTAAAACCTTCTTTGAACCGTCACGACATGTTCCCTGATTGATGATTTTACTAAAGATAGGGTTGTTGAGACAAGACCGTTTTTGTTTTCCCCATGGACTGAAACACGACTACTCCATCCCACCTATAAAGAGACAACCTTTCTCATTAGATTTTAACTTACGTTTAATATTACCTAATGATTTGAAAGATTATCCTGTAGAACTCTGAACTATCTATATTCTTACATCTAAATACAAGGAAAAGACGTTTTAGGATATCGATACGTTTAGGTCTTAAATCTGTTTGGTTTTGTAGATTAAGAAAATGTTTTCTCTTCTCGTAACAAACCCACGTCTATGACTCGATCTGTACCTCCAGATACCGTCGGTGCTGTCACCCGAGAAATTCCTATTTCTGATACAGACTGTAATAAAACATAGGGTTCACAGATCATGTAACGAGTTGACAAATTACTTAATTTATTTTATCTAAAAATTTTACAGAGGGATCAAAATTTTGTGATCGAATATTAAAAAAATAATAAAGATTTACAGTCTACCCTATATCGAACAAAAAGTCTACCTAAAATTAACCTGAAATTAGGAAACTGTGTTCTTTCCTCTTAGATTTTTCAACTGTTCTAACCGGAGCCATTCTACATTTGGAGTTCCGTATAAGACCACCTAGTTTAAGAGAAAATAGAATGAATTTTACGTTCACGAATTTTCTTACACCGGAACCCTCTGACAAATCATTCTGTACTTTCACGTCGAGTTCTCCGACTGAGAACTCTTCTGTTCATCCTGTGCGTACCAGGAAAAAACGGAGGGGGTACCGTCCAGAGGGCATCTCACGGGTCTAAAGTCTCTTTTGTGACCTCCTCTGTTCTCTGGGCTATACCTTACTTCTGCTATGCCTTCCCTATTTACACCTAAAGGACTCCTTCGTCTTTTATTCGTGGTTTTACAAGTACTGAAAAATTTCACCGTCCCACCACTAGCACCCCTCCGTTAACTTTCTCTGTTTTTTTAAGTCGTTACTATAAGGAGACTTTACACCATTAAAAAAAAGTTCATCATTTCGTAATAATATTTTGTTGAGTGATGCGTCATACTAGTTAAAAGAGACATAACCCAACTCATGATTTCTCTATCTTAACTTGTAAGTACCACGTCAGTGAGTGATTCTGTATCCTTTGGACTTAGAAAATTGTAGGAACGGAATTGATACCAATAAATTCTAAATATGAGGTAGTATTGTTGTCGTTGTTGTTTTTGACTTTCGTTGAATGACCGATTATGTTTTACGTTCAATTTCGTTTGGTGTCTGATAAGAATTGATTCTGATTAAAGGTCTGTTTCTACGGGGACACACAGAAACCTCTCCGACCCGTTTGTAAGACTATTTAAACCTTTTTTTTTTTTTTTTTGACCAAGATTTGTAAGACTATTTAGACTGTTTTTTGTGTTTTTGTTACTCATTATAATTAAAGTGAAAGACAGGACCCGTTCTCAAATTAATATCCATCTCAGTCTTGAAGAGGACTCTACACTTAGTTCCTCCTTAAATTGTACTTTCGATCGTTCTCTCTACCACAAAGTGTCCTTGTATCTACGATATAAAGTGGAGTCAAGTTGTTTTCAGTCTCTTTCCAACAAGTTCACTTATTAAGAATATAGTTTGAAGATCTTTTCGTCTCTCATAGTAGAAGAAGTCTTATTATACATATTTAATGTATCAAGTTTAGGAAACGAACTGAATTATGTCTGTATCTTATATTTCAGAGATCAAGGTGTCCATTAACTGTACAAATAAATTTACAGTCGACAGAATCACTCTTGTAAACCGATTTAAATACTAGTTTACGGGGTCATTAACGGTTACTATATTTTTCAGATACAATGATTAATCATTGTCGTCATTGATTACTCGTATCTCCAAAAAAAATCAAATAGTTCGTGAAAAATTGTAAGTAATAGTGTAATTTAAAAATAACATTGGGATATTAGTCCTTCCGTAGTCGTAGTCGGAACTCTACTTCTTTCCTTCCGAACTTTGACAATACATTATCCAGTTCTACCAAATAGACTATTTCTTATCAGTCTTGAGTTTGGATCCAAAATTCAAAATGATAAATACAGGGATCTTAGTATACAGGGAAGATGATGTATAAAAGAAAGCAATAGAGATCAATTTATAGTTAGATTTCACGTCTACCACTAACGTCGGTACTTTAATTTTCTACGAATGAGGAACCTTCCTTTCAATACTGGTTGGATCTATCGTATAACTTTTTGTCTCTATAATGGAACGGTTGTTTCCAGACAGATCAGTTCCGATACCAAAAAGGTCACCAGTACATACCTACACTTTCAACCTGACACTTCTTTCGACTCGTGACTTCTTAACTACGAAAACTTGACACCACAACCTCTTCTGAGAACTCTCAAGGAACCTGACGTTCCTCTGGGTTAATCAGGTAGGATTTCCTCTAGTCAGGACCCACAAGTAATCTTCCTGACTACGATTTCGACTTTGAGGTCATGAAACCGTTGGAGTACACTTCCAACTGAGTGACCTTTTCTGAGACTACGACCCTCCCTAACCCCCGTCCTCCTCTTCTCCTGATGTCTCCTACTCTACCGACCTACCGTAGTGCCTGAGCTACCTGTACTCAAACTCACTTGAGGTCCTCAACCACTACCTGTCCCTCCGGACCGCACGACGTTAAGTACTCCAGCGTTTCTCAGCCTGTGCTGACTCGTTGACTTGACTTGACTTGACTTTCATGTCAACAAAATGTTTTCTTCGTCCAAACCAAATCCTACTATTTTCGGAATGAAATAGTTCTAAATCAGTTGTTCCACTGTCTTCTATCTTTCTCCCGCTTCCGGGACTTTTATATTAAACAACACTACACTAGGTTTAGGGTGGTCGGAACATCTGATGATATTCTTTCTTTTGACAGGAGAAGAGTTAGTGACTATGATTGGTACTCTCCGGGTTCGCATACGAGTCAGTGAAGTCAGTACAGGCTAAGACACACTGGGATACCCGACATCGGGAGGTCCGAGGAGACAAGTACCCTAAGACGTCCGTTCTTATGACCTCACCCATCGGTAATGGAAGATGTCACCTAGAAGGACTGGGTCCTTAGTTTGGACCCAGAGGACGGAAACAGACCGGTCACTTATAAAAAGTAAAAGAACCCTTACATTGAGGGGTTCTTGGAGAAGACAACGTTCACCGTAAATCTGAAATTTTGTTACAGTACATTGGACCATTCAATGAACTGTTTCACTGGTCCTGGATGTTTCACAAACCTACACTTCATCTCTATTGAGGATCTAAAATTTGTACTCAATTTTTATTGACTACAAAAACAAATCAGCGATTCCACACAGAGAAATACTGAGGTACCTGATATCGAGAGGTCTAAGAAGACGGGTATCCTAAAGAGTCCGTTCTTATGACCTCACCCAACGGTAAAGGAAGAGGTTCCCTAGAAGGACTGAGTCCCTAGTTTTGGCGTAGAGGAAGTGACTAGCCGTCTAGGAAAGGACGACTCGGTATTCATTTTTAATATTTTTGAAATATTAGGTAGAAGTATTGTGTAGACGAATGTAATAATATAAAGAGTACTCTTTTGTACTACTGTTAGGTCTTTAGGATGTTTTACTTGGTTTAAGACCTTACAATATTGATAAACCCGGGGGACTTGTGAACCTCTTTTGTACATTCAACTCCTATTTAATTTCTGTAAGACGAGGTCTGTCACCTATCGTTTGAACGGTTTCGTTCTTTATGAAAGAGGGTTCTTTATCGGGTCCGGCTGTAAATAAATTTTTCTGACTTTATCTAATTTTCTACTGTGTCGATGTCACTGAATAATTCCCTTTGGGTCCTAAAGTTCTCATTCCAGAGATTGTAAGTACCTCCTACGGTTCCTTCTACTTTTTGGATGAGAGGGTGTTGTGTCGACAACCACGGAGAGAATACCTACCAAGATCCGACCGACCTGATTTCTCGAAGAGGTTTGACCATTAGGAATACAAGAATAATACGTACAGAGTAGTGATAGAAGATCTCCTTCTTTCTGGTAGTGGTGGTTGGTTGTAGAAGAGTAAGACCTCAGTAGATTTTTATGAACGTCTGTCATAATGGGACGATAATGGAGTGTGAGGACGGGTAGTCGGTATCGGTGGAGGATGGAGGGCGAGTGATTATCGTGTCAGGACATAGTGGAGGATGAGTCGGTTCGTTGTGATGACATCGACGAAATCTATGTGAGTATAGATATATATATCAGAGTATATATTTATATATAAGTCTGTATATGAGTACACGTATGTTTTTTACGAAAATGTTTTCTTTTTCCCTTTCGAATGAATACACTTTCATCAACGTGAAACCTTTCAATTACACTATCCGGTAAATCCAATTCTATTCTATATCAAAACCAAGACAGACCCACAGGTGGGTTTACGGGTCATCCTTCCGTAAACGATTAGGGTTTGTACTCTTCGTAGATGAAAATAATTGGGGACTGGGGACTCGTTGACCTCGGAGGTAAAGGATTTAAATAACGTAATATGAAAATAAAGAAGGAAAATTTATAACGTCATACTATAATATTTGAATTCTAAAGTTAGTATTAAAAGTCTGGTCCGAGTATGTAAAAGACAAAATACAAATACCTACAACATGAGTCGTAAGTTGTTTATAGATAAGATGATGATAAAGAAAAATGACAAAAAGTAATTATCATAATAAAATCACTACCGGACTCAATAACCATACAGCAAACCTCTGTCTTTGCTCACTCTACTTTTCCTGAGCCCTCCTCTTCGTCCCCTTCGTCTTTGTTCTGACCCTCTGCGAACAACAGACTCTCGTTGTCGTCCGTTTTGGTGACGCCCGTATTAGTCTTGGTGGTGCCGAACGTCGACCCTCGTCCCTCGGGTGTTGAGGAGTTGATGAGCCGTGTATCGTTGTGCGGGTTCGGTTGTGACACCTCATCGTGGATTCTGACACTCCTCATTGACTCTAGTGTCGACGCCTTCGTGAAACGTCCACTGTTACCTCACCGTACCTTCCTTTCCAAAGGTAGCTGCGAAGTAGTCTCGGAAATGTGGGTAATAATTCGTCTGTCGCCTCACCCGTGACCCGTGTCCCCTAATCCGTACAACAGTGTTTGGGTCCTAAGTATAGGACTGAGACTGTGGTCGAACGAGTCACTAAGACTCGTTTAGAGAAGTTTATCAATTCGGAATCTAAAAGGGTAGACCCGTTATTTATGGAGAGGGTAGACGGATACTTAATAACATTTGTAAATTAATCTCAACATGCACTTTACGAAATCTTTCATATGGTGTCCTATACCGACACACAAATGTTGACTTTTTGAGGTGGACCTATGTCAGGTACAGGGTTTGAATTTCGTTATAGAAAGTGGGAAGGGGGTAGAAAGGGTAGAGTCGATTACAGTGGTATAGTCGTCTTACGTTCGAGGTGCCCTCGTCCATAAACCTTGTCACGGTCCATATACCATCCGAGAGTTATTTATAAGTAATGTAATTTTTTTTTTTTGGAACTTAGATGGGTTAACGAATGTATTCCCGGACAATAGATACTATGTAAGAACGGGAAGTGAGACTGTGTAGATTATGTTGTGGAGGCTGACCGAGACTGCGGGCCGAGACAGTCAGAGAAAGTTTTGAGCACCACATGACCGTGTACGAATTGTTGGTCGAGAGTCCCTTTGCAAAGACCGTAAAAGGTTAAAATCACCACATCTATAAGGGTGGTACCGGGTAAAGTTCGTTGGTTGTACTACTGTGTAACTCAACCCTTCTCTACGGGTGTTGTCTGCGAGTCCGGAGGACACAGTCGAGGTCGAGTGACACCGAAGACGACAAGAGTAGAATCAGTTCTGGGGGAGGTTCGTCAGACCGAACTAAGGACCTACCAGGAGTAACGTTTGGTGGAGGTTGTAACGGTTGTCGTACCAGAAAGTTTGTGTATGTAGAGTAATGAACAAAAAGGATAAAGTTTTGGAAGTTACGTGAGGAGGACGAATGTATTATTTATAGTTTGTGTATGATACTGTCTGTCCAGTAAGGATTGGACCTCCGTCAGAGGACTCTGGGACAAGTCAAAGTTGGACATGATATCCGTTTGACTCGTGTCAAAGAAGTTGTAGAATACGTAAAATTAAAGCGAGACGACCAGTACGACAGGAGTGAGGGACATATCCGTGAAGGAAAAGAGAGATGTATCATCTCTGGGACACACACAAGAGGTTTAGGTTTCAAAATTTTTCAGTAAAGTAGTAGTTTCGAAAGAGATTAATAATAAAGGAGAAACTTTACTTCACTTTCAGCGAGTCAACACAGGTTGAGTAACGTTGGGGTACCTAATATGTCAGGTACCTTAAGAGGTCCGGTCTTATGACCTCACCTATTGACAAGGGAAGAGGTCCCCTAGAAGGGTTGGGTCCCTAACTTGAGTCCAGAGGACGTAACGTCAACCCAAGAAATGGTCGACAGGAAAGTGAATGGATAGTCGGGCCTGACTTACTTAAAGAGTGATTAAATGTAGAGACATAGTAACATCGGTATGAGTACTATTGTTTATGTTTGAAAAGAATACCAACAGAGAAGAGAGACAGGACTACCAGACACTCGAGGAGAGTCCGTCCTGGAACAGGAAATACTTAGGAGTCTTCTATGACTTAGTGACCTAACTACAGAAAGTTTCGTAACGAGGAGTTTCACGGAACACCTGGTCGTCGTAGTTGAAGTAGACCCTGGACACCCTTCTCGTCTTAGAGTCTGAGGTGGATCTGGGTGAGTTCGTCTTAGACATAAAATTTTTCTAAAGTGAGTCACTAAGTATTCTTGTAATTTCAAACTTTTCGACATAATTTCAAACTTTTCCGGATTTCTTATCCCAAGTCGATGACTAATTGAACTGTCGATCCGTTTTTATAATTTTAGAAACCCTTTGTCCCCAGATGACTGATAAGAACTTGACTCTGTTGTATCATTCTAGTGACAAACATCCAGTACAATAATTAAAGGGTCGAACGCACTTTACCAAATTTTACTCTGATCTCGTCGCCGAGAACTAAATAGTATTAGAATAGGGGGAAACGGTATATTTCCCCATAAACCGTCACAGACCTCTGTAAAAACAAATCGTGTTGGTCTTTCCACCATGACCGTAAACCACTAATCTCCAGTCCTTACGAAAATTTGGAGGATGTTACGGGGAGTGTTACTTCTTGGTAGGTCGGATTTTACAATTGTCTCTTTTACAACTTTTTGGGACCTTATTCTCCTTCCTTTCCGTTTTTCGATTGCTTTAATAAGTTCGAACACCACTACTTGGTAGTGTCCACAGTCCACCGCGATCCAGTCGAGTCTTCTCCTGCTTTATTCTCACTGAAACTTTATTTACTTGTTTTAAGTCACCACTTCTGGCTTGCTCTCCCTCCATCTTCCCTCGAGGGTTAAAAAAGGAAACCCATTTTTCTTCTTACCGTCGTTGTGACCTTTATTATCTTCGTCGACCGTAAGACTACGTACTTTCGTTCTACGTCATCCAAAATCCGTTCAGTGTCCTTAGGACTAAAGTGATAGGATAGATAACTCGTGGACGATTCAATGCCCTCGACACGGGAAAGTGTATAAACTAGAAAAGTTAGGAGGTCGTTGCTGGGAATTTCATCGATAATCGGCTAAAGAGGACGACTTCTTTGACTCCAAGTCTCTTTCTTGGAGTCATTTCTTTTTTTTAATCCGGCGTTTGGGAGTTGATGATGGTGATTTTGGGTTTTAACAGAGGAGAGATCCCTATCGTGCACCCCCAAAGTCGTCGTCGTCGTCACCTAAGTAGTACCGTACCGACGGATGGACTTTTCCGTAAGTCTCCGTACGTACAAGTCCAGTAGTTTTCTACAGTAATCTCGACTGTAGTAGTTTATAACTAGTCTCTACGGACGGTACTTTACGTTCCCGTACAGTCCCGTGTATACGACGTACAAACACCACGAGTCAGACAAGAGGCACCTGAGCCTCAGTCCCTGACATCTAAACCAGAAAGTAAGTGACATTCCGAGTATGTATTTATGAACTTTAATTGTACTGAAATCAAGATTGTTAATCACTTGGAAATGAGAAGGAATATCGTAGTGATTTAGGGATGAGATAAGAATGTTCGGTTACTTTTACTTATCCTTTAGTCCATCTTAAGTTGTGTGTGTAATAATAACAGTTAATTATCACTGTAATAGCTATAACTGTTCAGTAATTCGTTCTTGTTTTCAAGGTTAGAAGGGGATATAATATTACGACATCTTCTAGAAAAATTTTATTTCGGTTTTAATAAACAAAATACAATTTTGGTCACTAAACTCCTACTTGGAAGTTAAGACCTCGGTTCTCTTCTCTGGACTCAGTCGTCTTTCCATTCGTCTGGTAATTTCTGTAAAAGGACAAGATACGAAAGAACGGGGGTATTTCAGTATGAGGTTAAGTAAGAGACTGTGGGGGATGAGTGTCAAATCTTCGTTTGTTTTTAACTCTGGAGGAAAAACATAAAAAGGACTTGGGAAGACCTATCTCAAAAAAAAAAGAGTAGACTCGAGAGTATCGTGTCTTATATACGAAGACATGTTATATGATATAATTACTAAATAAATGTACAAATATAGAGATACTTCCATACTGGACGAAATTTAACCGTCAACAAAAAATTAAGTAAAACATCGTGTATCTCGTCCCGGACCGAGGGTCAACCATGAATTATTGACGAACGACTTAAGTAAATCGTATTTCAGTCAGGGTCGTTTACTCACAAAATCCAACTGGAAAACGACGTAGAAACCGAGGAAAGTTTACATGAAGTAGAATCCGACAAAAGTGACTACATGTGACAAATTTACTAAATCACTTCTTATCTCTCCCCACAGACTAAAGAAAGTTAATCGTACTACTAAAGTTCCAAATAAGTGTGGCATCGCACACAGTCATTAAGTAATGGAAAAATTACTGATTTATTAAAAGATAAAAATGTATATAGTAAAAAATTAGGTAAAAGAGACCTTCCTGTAAACTCGATAAAGGTGGAAAACCGATAATATCTTTATTTTGACGATACTTATAATAAGTTCAGGTTCAGTATCAAGTTTGTAGACTAAAGTAAATACACTTTATCGGACTTATCTATTCAGGTATCTCTGCATTTCATCTAACCACTACGGTCGTGGATACCCTTCCTTCCTTTCTCCTTATTAACTAATTACCCATGTCCCAAAGACAAACCCTACTACTTTTAAATACCTTGATTTGTAATTACAACCAACATGTCGTAACACTTAATGAATTACGGTGAAAATTACATGAAATTTTAACAATTTTACCAATTAAAATATTCGTAGATGCTGTCATTTTTTATAGAATTTCTCTATTTAATTCAGTTATGTTAACCTGTTCTAATCGATGGTCCTTGTTCTAATAAAATAAGTACTTTTTGTAACGTAGACACGAAGACGTCAAGGGGGGTCAAACGTACGTCATAGACTATATAATAAAGGTCACGACTTCTTTGGGAATAGATTACGAAGACCACTATAGTGATGTTGTTAAAACATATTATTAAAGTATTATATATAGTTCTTATCATTGTCACGAGTACGACAAATTTGAATCTTATTAAGATTCCTAAATAAAATTCCTTTATAAAGTGTTCTTATTATGTTCATACACGATTTTTCCTTTGATAACGTTTATACAGATATTAACAACCTACGACTCTCTTTTAGGTTGTTATCTCTTAACAATAAATTGTATATGTTGTAATTGTACTATTCTATAGATACCGTTGATAAATTTATAAAACACCACCCATTTTTCTTGTCTTGTTATTAAAAAACTGAGGGATACTTATGTCAAATCAATTTTACATACGTTCACTAATTGTCTCTCAACGTGTAACTGTACTTTTCATATTATCCTGACTGCTACTGAGAAAAAGGAAAAATGTGTAGGGAAATAATAGGGAAGTCAATACGAAAGTAAGTTTTTCATAAAAACTCGGTGACGTTACACAGTCCGTGACATAATTCTCAACACCGGTAGTACTACTCGTTCTGTCAGTCTAAGAGACGGGAATGTGACAATTAATACGTTAACGACAACACTGTTCACCATACTTTCTACACATTCCTAAGATTCTTATTCGTGTACAAAGTAAACTCTAGAGACAACCGATAAATCACCTTTACAAATCATTTTGTAACTTGTATTCGTAGATCTCCATTTTTCCCTCCGACCTCAATAGGTACATTGAATGTCATTCCGAAAACTACCACTAAGTTCGACAGCATTGACGACACTGACGGATCTTTCTTTTGTAATCCACTCTTCGATTCTTCCGAATCCTTATTCTAGGACTCCTTAAGGTTATTGTCTTCGTCAGATCTCATCAACAGTTCTTGTCTTTAAGACCTGAATACAAAGGATCTAAGTTTAGGGGTCGAAAATCTCAATGAGTTGAAAAGGCACAGAGTTAAAGGAATAGACATTTTGGTCTTATAGGAGAGTATCCTACAATGTTTCGAAATCACTATTT
Organism: Capra ibex; assembly: GCA_006410555.1. Lineage (NCBI taxonomy): Eukaryota > Metazoa > Chordata > Mammalia > Artiodactyla > Bovidae > Capra > Capra ibex. The sequence goes on from SJYO01033645.1 coordinate 13,568,224, forward strand.
TATATGTATCCCATGAATCTTACTCACTGACCACATATAATTTACGTTGTATTTACGACCGACACACTTCCAGTCTATATTCTACTCTTAGAGGGTTTACTAGGATCTTTTCTTATAGGCTTCCTTATCCTCCCTTTTGTAGTCCTCTCATTTCATTTTTCCGTCACAACTTAGAACGACTTGCAAATATATGTTACTCCTGATCTTGTAATTGTAAAGTAAATACAATGTCTCTACAACCACCTCATCTCCTATCCCCACTTTCTGGTCGTACTCTATTCCTCCTTTAAGACTAGACAACAGAGGAAAAAAATTGTTGTCGTTATTATAACAACACTGAAAATATTCCTCTATTTCCTCCTTCGTTTCTTTTTTAGTCTCTCAATGTTCAGTGAATGTGTGGTAATACTGTCATAATCTTGGAACTTTTGGACTGATGTATAGATGAAAACGTCAATCAAAATATGAAAGTATACAAAGTACAACGATTAATCCCAGGAAAATAAAGTCGAAATTCTTGAGGAAAGTCTTAAGGTGAAGACTCACCTTAGGTCCTTTTTTTTTTTTTCTTTTGTGATTAAGTTTTTTGTTGAGTGTGTAGGGTCACAAGTACCGTCATGTTAAATGTTATCGGTTCTGTACCTTCGTTGAGTTCACGTGTGATTGTCTGTTTACCTATTTCTTCCACACCATATATATGTTGCCTTATCACGAGTCGGCATTCTTCACTCTAAGACGTAAATGTCGTTGTACCTACATGGATCTCTTATAATACGAATCACTTTACTCAGTCTGTCTCTTTCTACGTTTACGATATACTATAGTGAATTTCCACCCTAGATTTTTTATTACGTTAATGTACAGGTACGTCTTGTCTTTGTCTGAGTGTCTGTATCTTTCGTTTCAACACTTATGGTTTCCCTTCTCCCGTACCCCCTCCTGTTTATTCCATACCCTAATTGTTTACGTTTGATGATACACATTTTGTCTACTCGCTATTCCTATATAACACATCACACCCTTTACAATTAGTGTTATAATATTATTGAATATTACCTCATAACACGATCACGAGTCATCAAAGCAACACAGACCGAGAAACACTGGGGTGCCCGACACCGGACGGTCCGAAGAGACAGGCACCCTAAGAGATCCGTTCTTATGACCTCATCCGACGGTAAAGGAGGAGGTCCCCTAGAAAGGTTAGATCCCTTAGTTAGACTCAGAGGACACAGAGGACGTAATCGTCCGTCTAAGAAATGGTGATTCGGTGGACCCTTCGGGTATTACCTCATATTAGACGGTTTTTATGACTTAGTGATACGACATGTGAACTTTGTTTATATTATAGCATTTAGTTGATATGCAGTTATTTCTTTTATTGAAGAAAGTCATTAAAGAACATTCCGTCCACATCACTACTACTTGAGGGAGTCGAAGAGAAACAGAACCTTACAAAAATAAAGAGGAAGTAAAGACTTTCTGTCAAAACGACTCATATCATAAGAACCAACTATCATAAAAAGAAAGTTGTGAGACTTATGTAACAGAGTGAGAGAGGATCGGACGTTCCAAAGACGACTCTTTAGGTGACTCTCAAAATATCCCAAAGGAAATATTCAAAAGACAGTAATAAAGAGTTCTGTTCGAAAGACGAAGAAAAAGAGAAGAAGAACCTTTTCACCGTTGAAATATTCTATTTATCTAAAATCTTTAGATGATATTTCGTATCATAGATGTCGACATAACACATAACCAAGATATAACATATGAATTTTAAACCGTCCTCCCGTCTAGAATAAAATTTTTGAGAATGGTGTGTGTGTACTATAATTATTGTTTCTGTGTCCTCCTTTGAAACCCTCCACTACTTATATATATACAAGAACTACCACTACTACCTAAGTGTACTAATATAAATAGAAGTTTGAGTGACTCAACATAAACAATCTAAATATGTCTAAAAATGTACTTTAATAAAGAGTTATTTCAACAAAATTTTTAGAGTGTCTCGTAACATACGTATCGTAGTCACGTCGGTGGTCGGGATTTATAGTGTCGTGTAGTATTCTCTAATGAGAAGTCCTACCATTGTACTAGTATTGGAAAAAACGAGACGGTGGTCCGGATTTATAGTGTGTCTGATATTGTCGTGCATTCTCTAATGAGAAGTCCTACCATTGACACTAGTATCGGAAAGAACGAGACGGTGGTCCGGATTTACATTTCCGAATTTATAAGGGTTATAGAGAAAATTTCCGGTCGGGATATTAACGACAGGACCGAGAAGGGACTTCGGGGATGTTAAGGGAAACAATCACAGATTGACTAACTCAATGTCTCCTCGACCGGTCTAAATAGTAGTGTTAAAGAAAGTGATATTAGTGTAAACCTGGGTTTAGACTGATCTTACTTTCACACTCATAACTCTGGGAAAACGATTATTACTCTTTACGAAACCCGTAAAGATCAAACTTTTTCTTTACGATTGAGAACTGACGGTTCTTTATTTCCCCCAAGGTATTATACTCTCATCAATTATCACCGACTCTACCACCATCGTTTCCTGTTGTAAGTCTTGTTACCACGAACTGAGAGTTCGTGGGACCTACCCGTCGGTGCCTCCCTGTCCGTATTATCCTTGTCCACTAGGACCGAGAGACCTATCCTAGTCTCAAAGGTCGTAGTGGTCATAGTTACCCTATCCACTTACGTCCCTTAGTTTGTGAGTGTCCAGTCTGATCACTGTCGGTATCGTTTATACCTTAGACTTTTACAGGACTTCGTGTAGTCAAGTCAAGTCAAGTCAGCACAGGCTGACAAACGTTGGGGTACTTAACGTCGTGCGGTCCGGAGGGACAGGTAGTAGTTGAGGGTCTCAAGTGAGTTTGTGTGTAGGTAGCTCAGCCATTACGGTAGTTCGGTAGAGTAGGAGACAGCAGGGGAAGAGGAGGACGGAGGTTAGGGAGGGTCGCAGTCTCAGAAAAGGTTACTCAGTTGTGAAGTGTACTTCACCGGTTTCATAACCTCAAAGTCGAAGTCGTAGTAAGGAAGGTTTCTTGTTGGTCCCGACTAGAGGAAATCTTACCTAACCAACCTAGAGGAACTTCAGGTTCCCTGAGAGTTCTCAGAAGGGGTTGTGGTGTCAAGTTTTCGTAGTTAAGAAGGTGTGAGTCGAAAGAAGTGTCAGGTTGAGAGTGTGGTATGTACTGATGACCTTTTTGGTATCGGAACTGATCTGCCTGGAAACAACCGTTTCATTACAGAGACGAAAAATTATACGATAGATCCAACCAGTATTGAAAGGAAGGTTCCTCATTCTTAGAAAATTAAAGTACCCCCGTTAGTGGTTGACGTCACTAAGACCTCGGGTCTTTTTATTTCAGACTGTGACAAAGGTGACAAAGGGGTAGATAAAGGGTATTTCACTACCCTGGTCTACGGTACTAGAAGTAAAAGACTTACAACTCGAAATTCGGTTGAAAAAGTGAGAGGAGAAAGTAAAAGTAATTCTCCGAAAAATCAAGGAGAAGTGAAAGACGGTATTTCCACCGCAGTAGACGTATAGACTCCAATAACTATAAAGAGGACCGTTAGAACTAAGGTCGAACACGAAGAAGGTCGGGTCACAAAGAGTACTACATGAGACGTATCTTCAATTTATTCGTCCCACTGTTATATGTCGGAACTACATGAGGAAAAGGATAAACCTTGGTCAGACAACAAGGTACAGGTCAAGATTGACAACGAAGGACTGACCGTATATCCAAAGAGTTCTCCGTCCAGTCCACCAGACCATAAGGGTAGAGAAAGTCTTAAAAGGTGTCAAATAACACTAGGCGTGTCAGTTTCCGAAACCGTATCAGTTATTTCGTCTTTATCTACAAAAAGACCTTGTGTATCGGACTGAGTTTTAGAAGTTTAATTTTTACTTTATCTTACTTTCCATTTCCTTCTCCCTTGTCCCTTCCCCACCTTTCTTTCCCTACCCTTTTCCCTTTCTTTCATCTTTCCATTCTTCCCCTCCTTTCTCTCCTCTCCTCTCCTCTCTTTCCCTCTCCCCGTGACTTTGATGTTCCCCGAATCTGACCGACCATCGACCTCGCAGTCTCTCGAACAAATACTGGTGGGCAAAGAAGGAAATATTTTCCCCTTACTACGACTACTGATGAAGTCTCCTAACGGTACTCTCTTAATTTATTGTTTTCTTTCATGGACCGTGTATCAACGAGTAGTCTACAACCAAAAGACGGAAGGAGTTACTGTCCATGACAAGGCCATCGACGGACCCCTAAAATACAACGATAAAAATACCTCCGTCGGCCCGGATATACAACCCTGATACGTCTTTCAGATGTAAAATTAAAGTCTCCCCGGAATTAGGTCTATTCCGTAACCGAAGATAACGAAAGTTTCTTGGATTACTAGACGAGTTGAAAGACGGGACCACCGGAAGACAGAATCGATTTTGGTGAGGGACGAAGGGGACAGTCAAGATAACGTGGTGTCTGATCTTCCTGTTACGATGGGGACATATATCGGTAGAAGTTCTAAAGACCTGTTTATTGGATCTTCAAGTCGAAATTTAGTAGGATGTTTACTAGCTCGTGATGAGAAGTCTACACAGGATCAAAATCAGGAGAATCGGAACCAAAGTATCCGAGAATTCCGCTTGATTTCAAAACATACTTAAAAGAACTATGGGTATGAAGAAAGAATCTCATGACGGGTCGGATATCGGAACTTGATACTATAAATACAATTATGTCACACCAGAATGACAAACTAGTGACGGCTCACTTGGTCACTGTTCGTAACTGGGTTCTGATCGGTTAGTGTAGAGGAGAACGTACATAAACCTTATACCTGTGTTTTGTCAATGAGGTGGAACATCGTTCGGTTCGTTTATCAGGTACTTCTCGTTTCTGACGGTTCGACCCCTCTATATTTGGTTACACTCACTCATCTTTACGAGTTAGACGACTCTCTCTCCCTACTTTTTAAACGGATCCCTTCCTCTCTACTCTCGGTCCCATAGAGGTCTTTGTCTCGTTCCTGTCTCTCACCTACCAACTGCCGAAAGGTCTAGGGAACTCCGAACCGACATTGAGGTCGTAAAATAAATACCTATGAAAAGGACACTGACGTGTTACGTAAGGGACAAGAATTCAATATACTTACATAGAGAATAAAACAACGACAAAAAGTCGGTTTATACTGGTTGTGTACTCCGATTCTCAGGACAGAAACTTAGTCAGAACCCATCTCACAGAGGACGGGGCTGACAGAATTGAGGTGGAGGGTGGACGGACGTTGTGAGACGAGGGTTTCCGTCGGAGACGGGAGACCGATACAGGTCTAGAAAACATTCTCTTTGCCAGACGACGGATCTAAGTGAGGACATAAGCGACATATTCAGTAAGAGAATTGTTCACATACCCATTGTTTCCCACCCTGGGTGTAAAACTTTTATCTTTGAAGACTCTCAAAAATCCTATATCTTTCTTTCTTATAATTTAGTATATGTATGTTTACGTGACATGAAAAGGTCAAGTCCTCCCTTTACAACTTTTAAGGTTCTCTTATAGAAATCAAGATAAAGTTCGAGACGACGTAGGTTTTATTGTACTGGAACCCGTTAGCACCGGATCGTTTTTAAGTTAGAAAATTAGAATTTTTGTCCCTGTAATGGGTAGAGAACCACAATAACATTCCTAAGTTACTCTCTTACTTATACTTTTATAAGACCCTCGGTAAGTCCCGATGTGTTTTTATTCCTTTGTAGTAAAGGTAATATCCTTTATATAAATTTCTGGTCCCCATTATCTTGATAGAGTTATCATTATGGTCATTTGAGTCTTCGAATGTAAAAAATAAACTCTATATTCACTGTATATTGTAATACATTCAAATTCCAAATGTTACTCAATTAAACTATATAAATATATAATATCATATTAATAGTGACATGACAATCGATTGTGTAGATAGAGTAATGTATTAATAGTAAGGATATAAACGACTCTAGATCAGAGACTCCGTGAATAATGACAACTACCATTAGTGATACGACACGTAATCTTGAGGTCCAAAATAAGTAGATGATCAACGTCCAACTATGAGTCTTCGTAAAGAGACCAAGGAGACGGAAGGTCGAAGACCATTGGTGGTAAGATAAGATGTGACGAAGTTCAAGTCAAAAAAGTTTAAGGTGTACATTGACTATAGTATGTCATAAACAGAAGAAGGTAGACTGAATAGAGTGAATCATATTACAGGAGTTTAAGGTGAATACGACAACGTAAAGGACACTGACATATTATAAGGTAAAATATACGTCTCCATATAGTCTCTATGACGTCCATGTCAAGGTCTGATAACGTTATTTCACTTATCGAGTTATTTCGTTCAGTATGTTTAGAAAACCAAAGGTCACTTAGATTTTCGATATAGATGTGATATGATATCAGAAAATTCCCATGTTATCGTAATACAGATTTTGTTACATGTGTGTAATTAATTTTTTGTGAAATAGTGAGTTTTTACAATTGGTAGGAGACTCAGAAGGCATTTAACATTTGAAAAACAACCACCACCCAGAATGGAGCGACAACTACCGACGACTGACTAGTCCCACCACCCATGACTTCCAACTTCCGATACCGTTAAAAAATTTTATCCTGTTACTCCAAAGAACGTTGTTAACTGAGTAAGAAAGTGCTTAATAAAGAGACATTGTATTTTACGAATTGTCGTAAAATGGGTGTCATCTTGAAGAAAGTCTTGATCTCAGTCAGGAGAGTTTTGGAGACGAAATATTTGACAAATACATTAAAAACTTTAAGTTACAACAGTAAAGTTGGTAGAAGTTTCATAGAAGTGTCTTCATCTAGGGTAGAGTTCTTTGGTGAAAGAAACAAGTAAGCATTTCTCGTCGAGGAGTAGGTAATTTCAACACAGTACTCTAATATTGTTAACTCAATGTGGGAGTCCGAGGTGAAGATTAAGATCGAGAGAGCGATTAAGGTAGTGTATACGTCAATAGAGGAGGTGACTTCACAACTTAGAGAATTTCCGTACATAGACATTCCCAACCTTAGTCGAAGAAGGTTTGATGTCTACTACGATTTCAAACTGAAGGAGGGTACTTTGTACTTGCAAAAATTACCGTTGATCTTACCATTTAAGAAAGGTCTCGAAGAAAGACTGAAACGGTTTCAGGTAGTCTCCTTAGTAAAAGAAATCGTCGATATCGGAATACTTTATATATAAAAATTTTATTATTATAAACTTTCATCTATAATGAGGAATTAGGTACCTAACGTCTTACCTACAACATAATCACCCACACTTTTGTTGTAATTAGAGTAGGTAAAAGTAGTCTCGAGAACCCACTGGTCCATATAACGGTTGCACGTCACTGTAAAACTTTCCTTTGAAAAAAAAAGATCCGTCATCCGGAGTTGTCACCAGAATTTTATCAGTTATTTGACACAACATTTATCAATACGACAGCGGATTCGAAACAACCAGGTAAATATCTCGTGTCCGTCTCATCTAAATCATATTAAGAATTCCCGGAATCCTAAAAATATTACCATTTGTTAGAAACCGAAGTTGAATTTCAGTGATCGACGTCACTCTTCTCTTATAGACAGGAAATTTCGAAACTGAAGAGGAGAGATCGATACTGTCAGGATCTACCGTATAAAAAGGTTGTATTCGGACAAAGTGGATGTGACTTTTAGACAACAAATCACATCTGCGGAAGTAATTAAAGAGTCGATCTGGAACGCCTATTAAATGATAACGAAGAGGTAGTCGTGAACTACGAAGTCGAACGTGAACATACAATACCTCTACTGAAGAAAGGAATTCGCAGTCCTTAGTTGGAGACGGTCGAAGTTTAAAAAGAGGACTTCGAGTAGTGGAGAGAGTCGGAAGTTTTTTAACTTCTCAGTACTGGTACGAGACCCAATCCGAAACCGAATTCCCTTTCAATACCAACCAACCTAGAAGATAAGTCTGGTGAACTTCAGAGAGTAAAGTCGTTATACTAGCAAAGTGAAAGAATAGTCTCGTTATTACATTAACCGGATTAAAGTTATGATAAAATAGAATCCTTTATCCCTCCACGGAGTTTGCCATTTCGCAGACAGATGTTACACCCTCTGGGTCCAAGCTAGGGACCCAACCCTTCTAGGGGACCTCTTCCTTTACCGTTAGGTGAGGTCATGATAACGGACCTTTTAGGGTACCTGTCTCCTCGGACCATCCGATGTCAGGTACCCCAGCGTTTCTCAGCCTGTACTCACTCGCTGAAGTAAAAGTGAAAGTGAAAGTTCCTCTTCCTCTCTATACCCCTTTACCAACCAGTTACCTTGTCAGTCTTGTGTAAGTGGTAAAAAGTTAAATCCAGTGGTAGAATATACCCAAGTCAAGTACCGAGGGACCTTGTTACTGTTATCAATATAGTTTCTAGTAACTAGTCTCTAGTGGTATTGTTAGATTATCATTATATTTTCAAACTTATGACGTTCTTAATGGTTTTACACTATGTTTCTTTTACTCGTCTACGATAACCTCACATGTGTTCATCTGAACGAGATGTGTCCTAACGGTGTTTTGAAGGTAAACATTTTTTTGTCATAGACTTTTCTTGTTATTTGGTTTCGTGTTAGGTCGTTCTGTAAGAACATAAACTCTTAGGAAATAAAACTTTTGTCATCTCTGAGAGAGAGATGATAAAAAGTTTCATTTTATTGTAACAGGTAACTGTATGGTCGATGACAATAAAACGATAAATCTGACTCTACTTCTCTTTCTTCTCTTTGACCCGAGACCCGAGGATACGTTATAAGGGTTTGGTTTCTTTGATTGATTTTTATAAATATTTCAAAGTAACTCGTCACTAGAGAAACTGGACGAGTTAGTAGGTAAGTAATTGAAATTTTTTTACAAATTCCCTGAATTTTATTCGAGTCATGGTATTACCCGTACTTTCACTTCCACTTTCAGTGAGTCAGTACAGGTTGAGAAACACTGAGGTACCTGATACGACGACGACGACGACGCAGCGCAGTCAACACAGGCTGAGACACGCTGGGGTATCTGTCGTCGGGTGGTCCAAGGGGCCAGGGACCCTAAGAGGTGCGTTCTCGTGACCTCACCCCACGGTGACGGAAGAGGTTACGTACTTTCACTTTTCACTTTCACTTCAGTGAGTCAGCACAGGTTGAGAATCGCTGGGGTACCTGACGTCGGACGGTCCGAGGAGGCAGGTGCCCTAAAAGGTCCGTTCTCATGACCTCACCCTACGGTAACGGAAGAGGCGTATGTCAGGTACTTTAAGAGGTCCAGTCTTATGACCTCACCCATCGGAAAGGGAAGAGGTCCCCTAGAAGGGTTGGGTCCCTAGTTTGGGTCCAGATGGTGTAACGTCCACCCAAAAAATGGTCGACTCAGTGTCCCTTCGGGGACCCCTGAATTATTCCCATATTACTCGTACTTTTCCCATTTTTTCTTTTACTAGATCAAGAATAGGAGTCTCTCGAAAACGAGTCAGTCTTTTGTTCCGTTAATAGAAATTAAGTCGTGAGTAAGTACGTAAGTAGTGAGTATGTAATTTATTAGGTCAGTTGACTGTAGGTACAATTCTCATGTAACGTAGTCGACGAAGGGTCCACCACGATCACCATTTCATGGGTGGACGGTTACGTCCTCTACAATCTCTGTACCCAGGTCAGGGACCCAGACCTTCTAGGGGACCTCTTCCTTTACCGTTGGGTGAGGTCATAAGAACGGACCTCTTAGGGTACCTGCCTCCTCGGACCGTCCAATGTCAGGTATCCCAGCGTGTCTCAGTCTGTTGTATCCCCGTGTAGTTGATTATACTAAAAATTTCTTATAGGGTCAAGGATAGGAGTTCGTCAATTATTAGACCGGTCCATTCTCCATTTCTTTATTGATGTTAAGGAATAAAAGAAGTAACAACAAGGGAAATCGAGAAGAAGGAAAAAGGAAGGGATAGAAGGAAGGAGAGAAAGGAATCAGGGTAATGATAAATCTCTTGGAACCGTTCATTTCTGACACTATTAATCGAAGGTTATAGAGACGGAGTACCATAAGTGTGGGAACGATTAGAGGAAGGTCTTACTAGATACATTGGTTATCCTATGACACCCTTACCACCAAACACTGAGAACTCCTCCCCAGAATTTTCGAAATGTTACAACACAGTCAAAGATGATATGTCGGTTCGCTTAGTCGAAAAAACCTAAAAGAAGGGTCCGTCCAGTGATGTCTCGTAACTCATCCCAAGGGGCTCTATATGTCATCCAAGAGTAATCATTAGATAAAATATGTATCATAAATACCGTGGTAACGAAGATAGAAAGAGAGAACCCAGTGAACGAGACCCCCTTCGGTCGAACTACAAAGTATTCCTATGTGTTCTTCAGTATATCTGCCCCAGTGTGTCGTTCTTTGACCCCGGAGAACGGTTGTTGGTCGTCATTAACTCATCCATACACTCACTCAACTGAACCCTCGTCTAGAAAGTCTGGGTCGTTTTGGTAATTACTGACGTCAGAGTGACTGTAAAACTGACGTTGAAGTACCTTCTGAGATTCGGTCTATACACTCTTTTTTGTCATTTATGGATTAATATTCACACTTATTGATCTGTGTAATACTCTAAACGATAACACCTCTGTCCTTGTCTCGTGTGTGTATCTTCGTCCAATGGGTTGAACCGGATCGTTTTAACTTGTTACGTAGTGTCTTTCTCCGTTTTCCAATCTAAATTACGATGAGTTCATCACCCTGGGTCGATACGTTTCGATGTCTCAACACTCGTTTGAAGTCTTACATCAAATACTCTCATTGGTGGTAAAAACTTACCTGTCCTTTATTCTAATAAGAGGTCCGTAATTTGTTACTTTAGATATGTAATACTTAATCGTAACTCTATAAGTTTTGTTTGAAATTTTCGTTCTTACCGAGAACGTGGATATTGGTTTAATTCTTATGATTTTATACACTTCTTTATTAGTATCCTTCAAAAGTATCCTACTCATTCTACTTCACTCGACTTCACTTTCAGTGAGTCAGTACAGGTTGAGAAACACTGGGGTACTTGATATGTCAAGTACCTTAAGAGGTCCGGTCTTATGACCTCATCTATCGGTAAGGGAAAAGGTCCCCAAGAAGGGTTAGACCTCTAGCTTGGGTCCAGAGGGTGTAACATCCGGTTAAGAAATGGTCGACTCGGTGGTCCCTTCATACTGGTCACGGATAGGTTCAGAATAGACGTTCCACCCCTCCTCTCTTACGAGAGATGTTCATAGGACTGATGGAGTTTCCATATGTGGTCATCACTACTTATCCTATAATAGTCTTAAACTCCAATGTTTCGTATTCTTCGTAACTGTTCATGTGAGAAGACATAAATTTTACCTATTCGTTACTCCAGGATGACATATCGTGTCTCTTGGGACGAGTCACAATGTACCGTCGGACCTACCCGCCCGTCGACCCCCTCTTACCTGTGGACATATACACTCAGTCACGGAGACGACAAGTGGACTCTGATAGTGTTGTAACGATTAACCGATAAAGACAACAAATGAGGTTATATTTTATTTCGCAATTTTTTTTTTTTCTTTCTTCGTAAGTTGAATGAGGGGGAGTGACACGAGAATTTTCTCACTACACAAATACGTCATATAGACTAGGTCATCTCTCAAAATCTAGAATAATGTCAAATCATGTGACCGTGAGACCGAAGTATGTAGTCCAGTAACACTGACACCCATCTTTATCATAGTTCTTGTCTAAAGACCTGGGAGGTTCCTACATCTGGTCTGATTCGGGAGAAATTAGTAGACTAACCCACTACTCGACTAGAAGAGGATTCATGTAAAAGTGACGTAGTCGTCTGAGATGGACGAAAAGGTTCGTACTATCGTTTTTCGTCCTTAAGACCTCAACTGTGGTGCATCTACATTTAGGTTCGTTGAACTTTAACCCGCTCAATGAATTCGTGTGACACGGAGTCAAATATTCAGTGAGACACAGAGTATAAGTTTTGTCACTAATATCACCATGTATAGAGTACCCCAACAAGACTCCTGACTTACTCATTCATTGTGTGCAATTCCCAAATTATGTGATAGACCAAGGTATAATAATGATAAAAAGGTAGTTTTCAAAGATGTCTGCTTTGAGGTCATGGACGTTTATCAAGTAGGTGAATATGTTTACCCTTTCACTTTTGTTTTCTACTCTCCGGTGTATGCCTCCTGGAACCTTGAATCTGAAATAAGATTTCTGGTAATTTTGGTAACTTTCTAACATTCAATTCCTAACCATTAATTTACACGTGCATCCTTCGAGTCCCAACATCGTCCATCTCCTACTAAATGCTTCCCACCTTTTGACCTCGACCCCTTTGATTGATCCATTGGCCCCGGTGTCAAGGTGTTAATGTCACCGCTAACGTTTTCTGATCCTTAAGTTTTCACTAAGTCTTTTATCTCATTATCCCGTAGCATTAACAGATCTATCTGACGGGACCATCGAGTCGACCATTTCTTAGACGGACGTTACGTCCTCTGAGGTCAAGTTAAGGACCCACCCCTTCTGGGGATCTCTGCCCCACCCGATGGGTGAGGTCATAAGAACCCGAAGGGACGACCGAGTCTGTCATTTCTTAGACGGACGTTACTTTACGTCCTTTTAGACCCAAGTTAGGGACCTAACCTTTCTAGGGGACCTTCTTCCGTACCGTTGGGTGAGGTTATAAGAAGGGACCTTTTACGGGTACCTGTCTCCTCGGACCGTCCGATGTCAGGTGCCCCAGTGTTTCTCAGTCTGCGCTGACTCGCTAATTCGTGTCATGTTAGTTAATCTATACCCCTACTTTTCTCGTGACACCAGTCCGACCCTATTTTATGTCAAGGAGGAGTCCCCTGGTATACGGTCAGTGAATAAGTGAGACACGGAGTCAAATGAGTAGACATTTTACTCCAGTAATTATCATGAATGGAGTGTCCTCAGGTACACACAATTCCAAAATTATTTTAAATTTTACACTTAATGTTACCGTGTCCTGGAGTGTACCAACCATACTGTCTCACGAATCTTGTTACATGATTTCTTTACTCGATCCTATACAGAGTCCGACCATTGAGTCGACCATTTCTTTGGTGGACGTGACGTCCTCTACCAAACTAAGGACCCAGTCCTTCTAGGGGACTTCTTCCCTATCCGATTGATGAGGTCATAAGTACCCGAAGGGACCACCGAGTCTACCATTTATTAGACGGACGTTTCGTCCTCTGAACCCAAGTTGGGGACTCAACCCTACTAGGGGACCTCCTCCCATACCGTTGGGGGAGGTCATAAGAACGGACCCTTTAGGGTACCTGTCTCCTCGGACCGACTAATGTCAGGTACCTAAGCGTTTCTCAGTCCGTGTTGACTCCCTGATTTGTCTCGTGTATATCCGAACCCACTCACCCACTCACCATTACACTTAGTGGTTCTACACCTTCCCTTTTTATCTTCGTTTACAAAGTTTTACTATTCATACTCCGTGAGCACGATTGGTTCATATATCCAAGTCGTACGTACACACAAACACACACACACACACAGGGCACGTACGTCCGAATGTGTACGTACGAGTGATCACAGTGTGTCACTGTTTAGAACACGTATATAATAGAATAAATGTTCTCTCTAGTGATAATGACTTTATCATTAATGTTATTTATTATATAAAATGTTTAATTCAACTCTGAAACTAGTTCGTTGCGACATAGACGGAGTATGCCAGTGATATTACTAACTTACTCTATAGACGTGTTACCGGACCATGGACCATTCCTGAGTCTTTTGTCAACAATAATTGTTACAATCACACCAGTACAACAACGATTACACGAAACGGACTCCAATCTGTCGATGACTCGTCGTTCCAAACCTAAGTTTAGGTCCCGATAGGTTGAAGGTTCGTCTCCGACTATTAGTGACAATCACTCATCCGGACACCGGGGATGTCACATCTACCGAGTCTCGATTCACCATATTTACTACATGTGTCTGGTTTCGTGTATCTCCGAAATTCCAGAATGTCCGTAACGGTTCTGTCAGACCAATTTTTCTTTTTTTCATAAGTTACACTTTACTTCTGGGGGAACTGGTCTTGTTACTTAGTAGTTAACCCAAAATTTTAAGTCAGCCCACTGCCCTCAACTCTCCCACGGAGTCCGTCCTCGCAGTCCCACTCGTCGCGGGTCCTCCACACTTACTTTTCTTCCGCATGACCATTACCTCTCTTCGGTGTGGTCTTTCACAGTCTAGGGGTCTGTGTCAACCCATGATTAGATTGATGAGATTACGGGATGTTAATTCGGATTCGTAACGGAGATCCTGACTGAACCTTAGTTTGACCAACAGTTTTCCTTTCGTCGGTCCTGACACAAACGAACCACGACGACGTCCTCAATGTGAGCATTCTTTAGCACCCTCCACGTGTACCTTGAGGGGTGGGTGACCCCAACTATTAGGTTCGATTAACATGTGTAAAGGTTTCGAAGGGCACACTCTTCCTTTTTTATTTTTACAAGAGAGTTGTAAAAACTTCAAGTATTTACACCGTTTGCAAGTTATCGATATAAATTGAGAGCAACGTATAAGGGACCGAAAACTTTATATAATTTGGTTGTTAAAGTGTGTCAACTGTTCTTTCCGTGTAAAAAGACGAGGAAAAGGAAAGTGGGAAGTCCCATTGAGGGGTACACGTTTGGACAGAACTTCTGACCCGAGTTTTACAGTGGAAGGGTTTTCAACAGGGAACGATTTGGACGGAGAACAACTCGAGAAGGAACCGATCCATAAAACGACAACCCACACTCGCTCCAGGCCCCCTGTCCGTCCCCTTACCTTCCTACCCTTCTCTTCCATGTCTCAGATTGTAGGTGTTCCGTCTTTGAATCTTACTTGTCAGTTCTAGACGACACGGAAATTAATAGGGACAACGTGACATCTGTAAGGAGATCCAAGGACGACGGACTTAGTCCCAGGAACCTGGTCTCAGTAATACTAGGGGACCCACGAAATTTTTTTTTTTTTACGTCTGAGTCTGGAACGGGATCTGGATGACTTAGTTTTAGAAGAAAAAAAGAAAACAAAATTGTTCGAAGAGTCCACTACGAATATGTGTGACTTTAAGATCTTCACGACGATTACATCTGAAGAGTTTGACGTCATGTCGATAAACAACGGACCGAGACGGATGTGACACCAAGGTAGTTCCTACTTGACGTAAAATACCTGGGGACATCGGGTCACGGGTCCTTCGTCTTTATCCATGGTGTATCAGACTTGAATGATAAACAGTTCACCACTATATATGTGAAAGTTAGTAAATTAGAAACGTTGGTAGGATGCTCCAGTGGTAATAAAGGTAAAACGTCTATTGTTGTGTTAGTCCCGACCTTCTGATTTGGTAAGTGGATTTCAGAGTCTTTATCTTTCGTTCTCTTGACCGTAAGTCGACTTCAGGACAGTCTGATGGGTTTGGTTGGAGAAGGGATGACAAGATATATGAAGGGATCCACAAATTGTCTATAAATACCTTAATGTCTCTTAAACGACACGTGTTAGTGCCTGACTCCGAGACGAAGAAAGACAGTACTTCACTTTCCTGGCCCCGACGTCAGAAGTAAACGGTTCACGTCTTCGTAGGACAGACGCAGGCGCCTTCACCGGACCTCGATCTGATCCTTAAGGCGTGTGCGGGTGGGGTGGGGAGAGGAGAACATTCTAGACATTCTCAATCATTCGAGACGGCTGCTCGGTAGGCAGTCCGTCTTCCGTCGGGTCTCGGGAATTTATTTTGTAAGAGTGACGGAAGGCGCCTCTCGTACCTCTGTTTATGGCGCCTACACTTTCCACAGCGACCCTAATGGTTACTGCACGATTACCGACGAGTCCGTTAGAGGCACGGAGGACGCGAGACTCAGTGGGCGAGGGAAACCTCGGACACGAGTGCAGTAATTCCCTGGCTCTCGATAAGTGTCTAGTGACTGATTTCCGTTCGAACTCGGGCCGGACGTGGGGAGACCGGGAGAGGTTTTCTGATTCCAGTGCTTGACCTCCGGGACCTCGAAAAATAGTGCCGGTGTTACTTCTTCCTTCCTTTCTGTTTCGAAAGAGAGAAGGAGAGGGGGTAGGAAAATCGATATGAAAACGTCTACGCTTGAAAGGAGAACAAGGTCTTATACAACCTTTGAGAAACGTTCCTTGTTCGTCTTAGAACCCCTCCCTATATGAAAACTGTCAAATAATAATAAGATTTTGTGAAAAATTACGATAAAAATTAAGGTGTCTGTAAAGTAATGATTGGTTGGGTCCTCTAAAGTCAAAGATCTTATGTATGTGTGTCATAGAAAAAACCCTAAGAAACACTGACGAACCAACTTAACTGACATTAGAGGGTACAAACAAGAAGGGGATTACACTCGTAGATTTTCTGCTCCTTTGTCATTCACATTATAAAGGTCTGTGGTGTAAAAGAGAATCGGACTGAATTAGGAAACTTCATTTTGTAGTGAACCAAAGGGGTGACCCGAGAAGAGGGATTTTATTTTAGTGTCCAGACGAAGCCAGTAAGACAGTTATAGACACTGTGAATCTATAAAGGTTCAGTTGAAAGTCCCTCAGTGTTGAGCTGTTCAAATTTTTCATGATATAAATCGACGTTAACCCCTCACTAAACCCTTACTTCTGACTTAGACTTCTTCGTTCTACCCCATCTCATAAAACTCCCTTTGTCCATTGTTGACGTTAAAAAAACAAAAAGGACTTATTTGGTCCTAGACAAATTACCGGATAGAGTTTTGGTTAGGAAAGTAAATATGTTCAAACTCAAGAAGTTCCAATTAGTGTCCAAAACAGGTTCTTCCATTAAAAGGACTAACCGTCTTTTCTTCCGATAAGTAATATATTTCGGTTGACCGACCACTATGCAAATCGGATTAAACGAAAGACACGATTATGGTTTTTACGTTTCAATTTGTAAACCAACCATTTCTTTTAAAGTGTGACCTTAATAATTCTAGTCAGTAGTTTCACTACTCTTTTCCCTTGTTAAAAAAGTTCTGAAGGTCGGAAGAACTTGAGACCATAGATCAGACTCTCGTCTCAAGAGTCACAGTTAATGTAACAAGTCAGTTTCTTACTGGTACCTCCCTTTTTTCATTGTCTAGAGGATGAAGATAATTTTATTCTTAGTCCAAATTATATCTGTGTAAAAAGAGATCAACACAACTTTTTTTATAGGGGAAACCCTTTACAGTAAACCTCTTTCTCTAGAAGAACTTGTTTATTTTAAAATTAAATACTTTCTTGAAAGTGTTTCCGGATTAATGTTAAGACGAATATTAGTACCCTTGTACTGATCAAATAAATCTCTTAAACCCCATGGACCATACAACTTCTCGGTATCCTCCAAAGAACTAATATACGTGGAACTCAAAACCAAGAAGAACAACAAGTCGACGAGTCAGTACAGACTGAGAAACACTGGGGTACCCTGACACCGTGTGGTCTGACGTCGTTTGAGGAGGGTCTCAAACGAGTTTGAGTACAACTATCTCAGTCATTACGGTAGGTTGATAGAGTAGGAGACAACGGGCGAAGAGAAGGAGGGGAGTTAGAAAGGGTCGTTGTCCTAGAAAAGGTCACTCAGCCGAGAAGTGTAGTCCACCGGTTTCATAACCTCGAAATCGAAGTCGTAGTGAGGAAGGTTACTTATAAGTTCCAACTAAAGGAAATCCTAACTGACCAAACTAGAGGAACGACAGGTTCCCAATCCATACAAATTTTTATTTGTGTTTGTGTATATGTGAGTTTAATATTCAATAGTAATATCTAATGTATACAATGGTTACCGGTGGTCTTAAAGATAAAGTAAGACAAAAGGGGTCACTAACTGCCCAGAACCCTTATTTCGTCACGATTATGGATCGAAGTCTGATAAGACCTCGGTTGAACTTCTACTAAAGGTCCAACAACCTTATCCTACTCTCTCGTTAAAGACGTGTCAAGTAAACAACTGTTACTTGATTGAACTTCTCCAAGGAACCTTTAGGTGGTCTTACTACCTTGTTCCCCTATAGTAGTTTCAATAGAAGTGGACATTGTAGTTCTATCACGACGACCTTTGAGTCCGTGGACAGGAGAGGATTCCAGACTCTTTCTTAGGTGGTGGTTCATGAATGTGACAAGATGTAAGAATAGAAGTACTTGAATAAATTATGAAAGTTATTGGGACACTCCTTCCTTAATGCTAACAATGAACACTCAAATTTTTTGAGTTCACTAAGTGTTTAGTATCCATCATTCGTAAAGTTCGGACGAACCTCCTCGTACATATACACACAAACACACATTTGTCTCTTCCCCTCCGACATAAATCTTACTAGACCTTCGGGGAACGTTGACAAAGAGAACTTTTCTTTGATCTGAATAATGTCATCAACGGACCTCGTAAAAATTTGATTAAAATTTATATAATGGAGTCCTCTCTTTACAAAAACGAAGGAATGACAAATTTTTTATTTTCATATAAGTTAGATAAAACGACGAAGGGTATGAAAGACGTATGAAGTACACACAAGAAAATTTATCCCTTTTCCTTCATGGACCCATTCCCTTGTGTGGATATCAATCGGTCTCGGGGTCATTTGCTTATGATCTACCTCTTCGGTTTTTCTTAATTTCGAAACCTTATTCCGTCTGGATACATTTGAGGTGGTGAAAATAGAGTCACTAGGACGACTTCCAATAATTGGAGAGACTCAAAGTTGGAGGTGTAGATATTTTATTCGTTTAGTACTATGAGTACCTCACTGACATTCCTAATTGATTCTTTTCATATGAAAATTTTTTGGACCGTAACACAACAACGAACCGTTTACAGTTATGAAATAACGTACGAAAGATCCCGTTGGGTCATCGACGACCTCCAGGGTCCTGGTTTGGTTCCTCTACCGAGAGTCTCTTTGGATCTGTCCAGGTGTGGGTTGAGACAGAATCTACTCGAAGTTCGGTTTTAAGAGGGGGTTCCCTCTTATTTTAGGGATCTTAAATCTCTATTATATAAAAGATTAAGGACCTCCGGAATACTGTCGTATAACTTGAAATATATTTCCAGAAAATCGGTTGAACTATTTAAAACTACTGATTATAAATCTTTATTAAAACAGTTTCTAAATTGGGAAGTCGTGTACCTGATCTTTCTCATTCGGAGGAAACACAGAAAGAATATTATTAACGATACTAACGATTTCTATTGACCCGTTATTATCTTGCCAAATTTTAATTAAAAAGGAGTGTTAGACTTTAACTTGCTCAGGTAAGTATCAGATTTATCTGTCAGAATACAAAGATTCCTATATCACACCAGGTACGAAGTTCGTAGCCAAGAAGTAACAGTCAAGGAGTAAAGTCTAACTATAACACTCGACTTCGTTTTATAAACACCGAATTTATGTAACCGTAGAAGTAGTAATGATAGAACTTCTCATCAGTCCTAGTAACCAGTTTGTCTCTCTGATAACTTTATTTTGACTTCTGTTTCGTTTTTAATGAGGTAAAAGGATTTATTGTAGTACTCAAGGACTCGGTAAATATACACGGATGGTACAAGGTCCGGAGTATGATTTTTAGGATTCCTTTCTAAAACTGGAATTACTCGATTGTAAGAACTCTCTGAGGGAGAGTTCGTCCCAAAGAGTTTTAACTGTGATAACTACAAACCGCGCTCTCTACTAACAAACAACATCCTTGACGTAGGATACATGAGACCCTATAAATAGGGACTGGAGATGGTGATCACGGTCACTGTGGAGGAAAGAGTAATGACTGTCGGTTTTTAGAGGTCTGTAACTGTTTACAGGGGTCCCTTCCTCGACCCCCGTTTCAACACGGACCATCTCCTGGTGACCAGAACTACGCTTATGGTTAATCATTGACGGTAACCACCTTCAAGGGACATGACAAGAACCAGGTCCAGTGGAATTAAAGGACCAAGTTTATATTGAAGATCCGATAAAAACCGAAGGACCTTTTCAAATACTGTGTTGTAGAGTTATATTGAGTCTACTCCAGTGTGAATATTTTAAATTTGTAAAGGGTTCGTTGAATAATAAAAGTCCCCCTTATTTTCTATGATTTACTTAACGAACCCTCCAAAACCATAGATAGTCTAGGTTATTACTTGCGTCAAATACCTCCTGATAACGTATGTTACATCGAAAACGTCTTCCGTAGTTTCTTCTCGTTCGGAGAACACTGGTGATCTCTTTGACAGAGTGGGTGTGAAGACTGAGATATTACTAGATATGTATAGAAAGTGGACCTAGGGTTTTCAAAGTGTACTGAATTTTATACAATAGTCGGTGTATTTTTTTTTAAAAACAAATTTCGTTGTTTGTTTTAACTTTGTGGAATCCTTTTGAGAGGAAGTAAATCCTAGTAAATCTACCCTCCATATCGTTAACCTGAAAGAGATTTTACAGTTGAGTCTAGTTGACCATCACCGACAGACCTCATGACCCGACCCTTTACAAGAATCTAATGTACACAATCTCCTTTTCTTACGGCACAAACTAATCACTACAGACACGATAGGTGACTTATCTTCTCGTTTAACACATATGGACGAAAAACGGTGGGAGCTAGGTCTGTGGTAAAAGTCACGATCGCAGGTAATAAATGTATCTGAGCAATGGAGGCATCTACTTCAGATATTTACCCGAACGACACAGGTCAAGATGGAAGTTATACTAAGTACAAGAAGATGAACACAGGTGATTTGTTAAACATCTGGACACAAAAAGAAAGATTATCCAATATAGTGCTCGTTCAGTTTAATTTTGTGTGGAGTTCTTTTACTAATACTCATTATGTTCCGAAGAGACTCCTAAATAACTAGGAAGTCAAAAAGAAAAATCTCTACCGTTGGGTGAGGTCATAAGAACGGATATCTTAGGGTCCCTCCCCCCTCGGACCACCCGACGGCAGATACCCCAGCGTGTCTCAGCCTGTGTTGACTTCGCTGAATCGTCGTCGTCGTCGTTGGATTCGTACACCTATATACGGTGGTTACTAGAGATCCAAGAAGAAATGTAACAAAATAACTTTAGATATATACGGAAGGAGACAAATTTATCAATGAATAATTAAATAAGTAAATCATTTATAAATAAATTCCAGTAGTAACACGTTTATTTACGGTTTACTAACTTAGGCCACACTTGAGAAGGGTGTCCCTGGAATGTTAGATCGTCTTCTGTATTTTTTACGTATGTAATGTTTCAGCCCGAAGGGAACACCGAGTCGACCATTTCTTAGGTGAACGTGACGTCCTCTGGACCCAAACTAGGGACCCATTCCTTCTAAGGGACCTCTTCCCTTTCTGATGGGTGAGGTCATAAGACCGGACTTCTTAAGGTACCTGTCAGGTACCCCAACGTCTCAGCCCGTGCTGACTCGTTGAAAGTGATATGTTCCAATACTTTCTATTTTTACTGTTTACGGTTACCTCTTTAAAAAATCTTTTGTTAACAGCCTTCTGATGTTCCATCTCTAAGGGAAGCTTCACACTCTAGTCGTTTCTTACGGAAACTCATTCGTGACCATTCTAATACGACCGTCTCTCTATTTTGTAAGATGTGTCGTTTCTGCGGACATCCTTTTCGTCTCTACCACTTTCAAACCTTATATATAATTTTTTTTTTTTTTGTCGTTCATCGAGACAACCCTACCTTGTGTCGTTATTTTTTTCTATTGTCCTTTATTTAAACTTTCTGTCTCTTGAGTCTGGATGAGACTCACATTTTAGTCTCATCCATCTGTACGAGAAAATTGTCTACTTTGAGGTCAATATGAATAACCTTCTCTCTCAACCCAGTATTGGGGGAAGAAAAAATTAAATACAAAGTACTTGTACTAAGTCAACAATCTTCTTACCCGACGAACGGATGAATGGTTTCCCTTGGACCGTCGGAGGAGATACGACTGCTGTCAAAATAAAAATATTTGACCCTCACCGAAACTCTTTTCCTACCTAAGAAAGACGATTAATGGTCTGTATAATAAGAAACATATGATATGTTTTTATCTCTAGTCAAACTATAAGTAAGAAAGTAAAATTTATGTCCAAATTTACAACTGAAGATCTTGAGATGTGTTCACCTGTCAAAAAGTCGATAGACCCCCTGTGAACGACAGACGAGAACGTTTTACCACCTCGGACAACGTGTAAGAAGTCCCTTATTTGCCTCTACTAAAATGTCGACTTCGTCGATTTTCTACATTAACATCATTGATGACACTAACTCTCTCGGATAACACTCTCGGACACTACCCTGTCTGAGAAACTTGGTACTTGACATCGGGCGGTCCGAGGAGACAAGTGGCTTGAAGGGTCCGTTCTATTGACCTTACCCAACGGTAAAGGAGGAGGTCCCTGTCTGTAACACATTTGAGAATAAATCAAGAAGTAAGACATTTACAATTACCTTGTGGATGATGCATCTTCTACACGATTCGTGACACTATGTTGCCAGTCATTACTCTTTATCCAAAGTTGAAAGTTCTTCGTACCTCAGGTGACCCTCCTAATCAGTTTACTAGTATTTAATTTTAATACTTAACTGTTGTCTCGACGCGTCCTTGTTATTGTTCCAAGAGCCTTTTGTACATTCTTTCTTTTCTTGGGTTGTGTCTGACACTCCAGTTCTTTCTGACTGAGTCCTTCTAGTCATTTGTTTTCGCCCAACGTATCTTCCTCTTTGTAAGACTAGTTTCCCTTGCGGTTTCTAGGCTTTGTCATCCCTCACACCGTACAAACTTCTTAAGTTTCTCTCGGTCATTTAAGTTTTGATTTCTTTCCACCTCTCTTCTTACACACTTCTCTCTATCCATTCCACTCTATTCCATTCTTAAATCATATTTAGATACTTGTTTCTCTTTTGTCCTTCCAGACTTCAAACCTCTCAAATCTGACCTTTAGACTACTCTAAAGGTAACACTCTTACAATGAAAGTGACGTTACATCTTCATCTCTCTTTCTTCCGGTTCAACAGCCACACTTAAGAAATCTACGACAGTGTCATTGAACCCGTCCTCGGTTCCCAGACATGATTCCTTGTGCATCCCCTGTATTTCCCTTCCCACACTCCACTCACCGATACTATCTACACATACACCACGGTGACCGGTCTAGCTTCCTAAACTCCTTTTACTTCTGTCGTTCTCTCTACAATTCCTATTCTACATCTAAGATTTTATGTCTTGACCTATATGTCACCACGTTCAGTAGGGGTTCCCCGTGTTCTTTGTACCTTCCTCAGACTAAAACTGTCTTTCCTCGTTGTTAGAGGAGGATTCAGAGGATATTATATTACACAAACGATCAAGGTAAAATGTCTACTCCTTAGACTCTGAGTATTCCCTTTCTTGGGATCAAAGAGAAAAATATTTACTGTCTCGGGTCTAACCTCGAAACTAAATACTGAGTTTTCGGAACTCCCAAAAAAATCCGATTATGTAACTGAAGACCTAAAATTCCATGTCTTGAGACTGGCTGATGAATTATTGTAAGGATGTTCTTAGTTTACCGAACTTTCTTACTTCGTCATGGACTGTACGTCATTCTTGAGTTATTCCTGATCGATAACAATAATAATGATAATAATTAATATAGACCTAAACCCTGAACGAATGAAGATCGAGCAAAGGAATATCCTTTTAGAGGAAGGAGTCTTTACGGAAACTATAAGAGGAGATAGCTAGGTAGTAAAGAAGTACGTTTCGGGGTAAATTCTAAGTAATTGAGTCTTTTTAGAGACGGTCGTTTTAGAGTAGATAATAAAGACAGTTGTTTATGTACAGATAAGGACAAGATCTATATCTGATGAAGTCAATTGGTTTCAACAACGAAAGAATCTAGAATGTAGGATCACTTCTTTCTGTCAGTGATCTAGTCATTCGTAAATTTAATATATTGGACTATATTAAACAGAAAACGGTACGTCATATTTACAATAAACCCCGAAGGGTCCACAGTGTCACCATTTCTTAGACGGACGGTTACGTCTCTAAGACAAAACTAGGAAGGACCCAGTCTATCTAGGAGACTTCATCCTTTACTGTTGGGTGAGGTTATAAGAACGGACCTTTTAAGGTACCTCTCTCCTCGGACCCTAGATATCAGGTGCCCTAGGGTTTCTCAACCGGTACTGATTCACTGACTCGTACGTGCACTATTTAGGACAAATTTTTACTTTGTTTTTTGTTTTTTCCCACGTCTCTCAACACCATCCTACCTGGACGATAAAGTAGAATCCATTGGTTCCTTTCTTGGAACTGTAAACGGTACACTCATCTATTGGTTTACTTCGGTGCCCCATTCTGTTCACCTCTCTTCGTACTACCTGACACGAACTAGAGTTGTTCCTTTTCCTTCTACCAACTACACTGACTTTATTGTTCCTGTTCTCTTTCTTCAACCTCTACTCCATCTCAGTCTACTACTCGGCTCTTTCCCTGTAACCTTCGATAAAACCTCACAAAATTCTCTCTTCTTTCCACTAGAGTGAAACCAAAATGTAAATTTTGGGAGAGTCAGACACAACTACATCCTGTATGTATGTTACCTTATAATGTAATTTTTCTTACTTTATTACGGTAAACGTCGTCATACCTACCTGGACCTCTAATAGTATGACTCACTTCAGTCTGTCTCCTCTTTATAACGTAAGGGAATATACACCGCATACGTCCAGTCCTTCGTTGTCAATCTTGACCTGTACCTTGTTGTCTGACCAAAGTTTATCCTTTTCCTCATGCAGTTCCGACATAAAACAGTGGGACGAATAAATTGAAGCTACGTCTCATGTAGTACTCTTTGTGACCCCTCCTCCTCGTGTTCGACCTTAGTTCTAACGACCCTCTTTATAGTTATTGGAGTCTATGTGTCTACTGTGGTGGGAATACCGTCTTTCACTTCTTCTTGATTTCTCCGAGAACTACTTTCACTTTCACCTCTCACTTTTTCAACCGAATTTCGAGTTGTAAGTCTTTTGATTCTAGTACCGTAGACCAGGGTAGTGAAGTACCGTTTGTCTACCCCTTTCTCACCTTTGTCACAGTCTGAAATAAAAAGACCTGAGGTTTTAGTGACGTCAACCACTGACGTCGGTACTTTAATTTTCTGTGAATGAGGAACCTTCCCTTCAATACTGGTTGGATCTGTCGTATAATTTTTCGTTTCTGTAATGAAAAAGTTGTTTCCAGGTAGATCAGTTCCGATACCCAAAAGGTCACCAGTACGTACCTCCACTCTCAACCTGATATTTCTTTCGACTCACGACTTCTTAGTTACGAAAACTTGACACTTCAACCTCTTCTGAGAACTCTCAGGGAACCTGACGCTCTAGGTTGGTCAGGTAGGATTTCCTTTAGTCAGGACTTATAAGTAACCCTCCTGACTACAACTTCAACTTTGAGGTTATGAAACCGGTGGACTACGCTTCTCGACTGAGTAAACTTTTCTGAGACTACGACCCTTTCTAATTTTAGTCCTCCTCTTCCCCTACTGTCTCCTATTCTACCAACCTACCGTAGTGACTGAGTTACCTGTACCCAAACCCACCTGAGACCCTCAACCACTACTTGTTCCTCCGGACCACACGACACCAAGTACCCCAGCGTTTCTCAGTCTGTCCTGACTCACTGACTTGACTTGACTATACACCTTAGATTTTTCTTTACTATGTTTACTCGAATGAATACTTTGTCTTTCTCTAAGTGTCCGAATCTCTTGTTTGTACCAACGACCCGACCCCCTCTCCCCTTTTTATCACCCCTTCCCTATCCATCCCTCAAACCCTACCTGTATATATATATGACGATATAAATTTTACCTATTGGTTGTTCCTGGATGACGTATTGTATACCTTTAGTAGAGTTACAATAGACCGTCGGACTTACCTTTCCTTCAAATCCCCGTTTACTTGTGTATATAACAACAATAAATCAGTGATTCAGTACAGACTGAGAAGATACTAGTGTACCTTACATCGAATGGTCCGAAGAGACAGGTACCCTAAAGGGTCCGTTCTTATGACCTCACCCGACGGTCAAGGAAGAGGTCCTTTAGAAAGGTCAAGTCCTTAACTTAGGTATAGTGGATACGACGTCCACTTAAGAAATAGTCACTTGGTGACCCCTTCCGGCCTATGTACATATATATGCCAGATTAGGGAAGTGACAAGTGGACTTTGATAGTAACAGTTAACCGAGATGGGTTATGTTTTATTTTTCAAATTTTTTCTGTTTTTTCATGATAGTGGGACCGACGGTACCTCTTAGCTCTAGTCCTTCCATTCCCGCATCCACATTTGTTTCTCATCTTGTCATACGATCCCTGTCTACCAAAACCTAACTAGACCCATTATCGTGACCCTTATCTCTCCCTACTAGCTTGGACTCTATGTAAAGTTTCTAGGTCTGTTGTACTAATCAATTATCTAATCGACATCTATTCTACATCCTATATTTTCATTCTTTCTGTAGTACATAAAATGTGGTTCCAAACCCCTGATTCACCGGTTTTCTTACCCCAATGGTACATGACACTACTTCCTCTAACACTCTCCTCTCCCAAAACCTTCTTTTTTCCTCAACTCGAAACCTGTTTGATTCTACATCTACCGATAATGTGTACCCTCACCCCTATAGGTTGTCCTTCGATCTATCTTTACTGTCATTAAGTCCCCTCTTCAGTCTTGAATTTTTATACTTCAGTAGTAGAAGTACCATTGTAAATATTGATTCTTGACTTACTATAGTGGATCTTTTTACACCTTACTCTACTCCGGTCTCCTGGTCCAGAAGCCAATGGGGTTGTAGACCTCAACCCCCTCATGTCCCCGTGTCCTCACCGTAGGTCAGTGTAGTGAAGTACCGTTTATCTACCCCTTTGTTACCTTTATCACTGTGTGAAATAAAAGAATCCGAGATTTTAGTGACGTCTACCACTGACGTCGACACCTTAATTTTCTGTGAACGAGGAACTTTCTTTTCGATACTGGTTGGATCTGTTGTATAATTTTTCGTCTCTGTAATGAAACAGTTGTTTCCAGGTAGATCAGCTTCGATACCAAAAAGGTCATCAGTACATACCTACACTCTCAACCTGGTATTTCTTTCGACTCGTGGCTTCTTAACTACGAAAACTTGATAGTACAACCTCTTCTGAGAACTCTCAGAGAACCTGACGTTCCTCTAGTTTGGTCAGTTAGGATTTCCTTTAATCAGGACTTATAAGTAACCTTCCTGACTACGACTTTGAGGTTATGACACCGGTGGACTTCCCTTCTTGACTGAGTAACCTTTTCTGAGACTACGACCCTTTCTAACTTCCCTTCTCTTCCCCTGCTGTCTCCTACATCTACCATCCTACCGTAGTGGTTGAGGTACCTGTACTCAAACTCGTTCGAGGTCCTCAACCACTACCTGTTCCTTCGGACCACACGACGTCAGTGTTTCCCAACCTGTACTGACTCGCTGACTTGACTGGACTCCCTGTTTCCTGGGACTTCATCCTTCTCTGGGTTTCCTCTCACCGCAGGACCTCTTACATGAAGTTCGTCCGTCAAAAGAGTTCACTGTTTTCTTTAACAAAGATCCAGGTATACGGAGTTTAACACAGTCAAAAGATGTCGTAAAAAAAGTTTTCGAATGTCTCTTATATAAGGTTCTAAGTATAGACCGTCGGTACCCCGGTTTAAATAGGTGTTTATATAAAACAAGTCTGAAACAAAATTTTATAACTTAAACTTTCGGAAATACAACCGATCTACGAGACGTCAATTGATTTCCGGAACTTCAAAACAAATTTTATCCATATACAAGGACCATAATATTCGTAAATACTGTTACTATAGTTTGTGTGTGTACGAGTTGCACCACTAATAATATGAATTTGAAGAGGAGTCGATATTACATCTTTGAAATTTCCGTACAGGAAACTTTAAAACTTAAGACGGATCACGATCACAGATACCGTTCCTCTTAACACCGGAGGTCTTTATAAGGTACGAGATTAGAGTCGAGAAACTTATACGATGGAAGGGACCGTTTTCCCTGAATCGACTACACTGATTCCAATTAACCAACTGGAATTTTATTCCTCTAATAGGACCTAGTACCTGACCCGGGAAACATTAGTGTACTAGTGGATTTTCGTCCTCTCTTTTCGTCTTTCTCTTCCGTCTACCTGAGTTTCATACTCTTCTTAAACGAGAACAACCAGACCTCTCCCGATGAACTACTCCTTTACCTCTGGAGTCTGGAGACTGGTTTCTTTTACAAAAGACGGTTGTTGGACTTATTTAAATCTTCAAACAAGGGGATCTCGGAGGTCTTTTCTTCCGTCGAGACAATTGTGAAACTAGAGTCGAAAACTCCGGGACTCGTCTCTTAGGTCTGTTCAATAGGACCTCTAGTTGGATGTCTTGACTACTGTGTTATTTACAAAATTCGATTCACACACCATTAAATAATGTGTCGTTATCTTTTTTCCCCGCCGAAGGGACCACCGGGTACGTCATTTCTTAGACAGACGTTATACCCTCTGAGTTCAATTTAGGGATTCAGTCCTTCTAGGGGGTGATGGGTGAGGTCATAAGAACGGACCTCTCAAGGTACCTGTCTCCTCGGTACTTCAACGTTTGTCAGTCTGTGTTGACTCGTTGATTGGATGTGTTACCCTTTTTTTATGCTGTTGGAATTACTTCATAGTTATAACTTCATATTTAGACAGAAGGAGATCTTTCTACAGAATATAGTAAGATAGACTACAAGTAGGACATTTAAGTCTGGAGAATAGACGTGGTGGATTGTTGTATAAACAACGAACAGAGTAGACCGATAAGTCAAGAGTACATAAAGTGAAAAGTACACATAAAAGTTTTGAAAATAAATTTTTTGACTCAAAGAACTTCCGTCTCTGACTCAGAAGATAAGAGTTTTAGTTGAAGACCTTTAGATTAGACCAATCCAGTAGCGGGATGAATTTGACGACGTACCTAAAGACAACGGTAGTCGTGTGTGTTTCAACCCGTCCTGGTTGTGTCTACCGTCTCGCACTAGACCGAGGAGGAGTGGAGTCGAGGTAGAGCATTCCGTAGTACCGTGGAAGGATGACCTAGAAGTCACCGTCACCGGAGTAGAGTCGGAGAACAACCGATAAGAAAAAGGACGAGGTTTCCGGAAACAAGAAAGAGAGAAAAGAGGGAAGGCACGAACCATTTAAGGTCAAAGAGGAAATCTAGAGTCAAGTTACCAGGGATAAAGAGTTTTCTTCGGGAAAGACCTGAGAAAATGATCCAATTACTTGGAAAAACATGTAAGAGTATCAAAGTGAGAAAGGAATAAGTTCGTTAAATTATAAACCTAGATACCGTTTGATTAATTACAGTACAGTGGAGGGTCATTTTTAAGATTCTACCATCTCTTGTTAGGTAAAAACAACAATATAAGGGTCAAGGATTGTCCTACGGACGGTATATTATCAACAAAAATTTTTCAACCCTACATGTACTCAAGGGTTAGGACTTGGGGGGAGGGGGGAGGGTGGGGTATAGTAGAGAGACCTAGAAGGGGCACGTGGTCGGGGTTCGTAGGACATAGGACATAACTTGTATCTGGGTACCGGCTAAGTACAGTTACATACCGTTTTGGTTATGTCATAACATTTCGTTTTATTTCATTTTTAATTTTAATTTTTTTTTATTTTTAAACCCTACCTATCCATTTAATCCTAACTGTATATACGTATATAATCCCCTTTGTGTGACTAACTTTGGTGGGTGGGACCGGTCCGTGGTATCATTTGTAAACGTACTCACCAAAGTGCTGTCCTCCAGGACCATTCCTTGTACCTTATTCGGTGGTAGTTAACCTTCTCAAAATCTTTCCAGTTTTCCTCTGTGGTGTACGGACTGGTGGAGGGTCTTAGGAAGAGAGACCGTAGGTAGAACCCACTTGTTCCGTACGTGGTGGTCCTTCCTGAGACTCAGTCTTACTAACCGATTTCTGTTGGGCCTTTGATTAGGGGTAACGGTATTTTGGACTCTGACGTTCGGTTCACCGTCTCGACAAGAGGACCCAAGGGAATGGGATGACGAGAGGTGGGCCCACGGGAAAGGATTATTTTAGAGAACGAAACAGTCGTGTACACAGAGGAGCCTGTTAAGTAAAGACTCACAATCTGTTCTCGGGTCAAAGCCCGGGACCTTCCCCAGGGGGAAGGACGTTGTGTATTTATGCGTGAAGGTGTACACTTTATCACCCTTCGATGAATGACATTTAGTGTCCCTCGAGTCTAGACACTTGAGGACCTACCCACCCTATCCCATCCCCTCGGGGTCCTCCCTCCCCTATATACATATGTATATCAACTAAGTGAAGTAACATATCGTCTTCGATTGTGTTGTAACATTTCGTTCATATGAGGTTATTTCTTAATAAACAATTTATTTACGTATATACTGACATCGTCTGTTTTATTACATGGGGAGGGGAGTGGTTCTGTAAGTACAGAATTAGGGACCTTCGAAACTTATACAACATAATACACCGTTTTCCCTTAATTTCAACGTTTACCTTCATTTAAACGAATAGTCAACTGGAAATTTATTTTTCTAATAAGACCTAACAGATCCACTTCTATTTTCTCCTTCTTCCTTCGTCTTCTTTCCTTAGTCAGTTTCCTTCTACACTGATCCTTTCTCTCTGTCAGTACCCGTCTGTACGTTGTAACGATCGAAGTTTCAACCTCTCTCTTCGTGCACTCGGTTCCTTACCCCGTCGGAGACCACCACCACCAAATCAGAGATTTAACACACGTCGAGAACACTGAGGTACCTGATATCGGGTATTCCGAGAAGACAGGTACCCTAATGGGTCCGTTCTTATGACATCACCCAACGGTAAAGGAAGAGGTCCCCTAGAAGAGTTGGGTCCCTAGTTTGGGTCCGGAGGACGTAACGTCCACCAGAGGACGTAACTTCCTTCTAAGAAATGGTGGACTCGATGGTCCCTTCGGGAGACATTTCATGTTTCTTCACCTAAGAGGGGAACTGGAAAGTCTTCCTTGTGTCGGAACCATTGTGGAACTAAAGTAGGGTCACTTTGGGTATTTTCTAAAGGTTAGACTTTTTGACATTCTATTATTTAGACACAACAACTTCGGGGATTTAAACATTATTGAACAATTGACCTCGTTGTCTTTTACTTATGTTATTGGACCTGGTAACGAAACAGGTATCTTTAAGTTGTGTAAAAGACTAACTGAAGTCGAGGTTTTAGAAAATAACTCATTTTGACTTAACAATTGTTAGATCATGTTGTACATATCCTAAATCTCGACTTTTTTTTTTAGAAATTTTTACAATGGAAATTGGAAAGAGGGTATTATGTCTAATTTAACTTCGAGTTTCTTCATTTCTTTGATCGTTTTCTAATGTATAGATCGACCACCCCTTTGGAGTCCCTCTGGTGGATACAACACTCTGTTACTCTTTTTTTTATTGTTTTTCCTCCTCTGTCGAAGCTTATTAGACGAGATGTATACCACTAGAGCTCCTCATCCTTCATCCTGTCATAAAAAGACGGAACGTTTGGTTTTCCGGTCCTCCAGAGATGGGTTAAAAATCTTCTTGCGATTTATTGTTTATGTTATTGTTTATTGTCTAACCGACGTTCTCCTCTTTTTCATGAGACACTCATCCTAAACGGTGTACCCTAATCACTCACAGAGTAATAGACAACGAACTCAAATTTTTTTTTTTTTTACAAGTGTAATATATTTATCTAAGGAAATGAGAAACCTTGTTTTTAATACACACAAATCCAACATTTTACCTTATGACCGTTAGGTCTCTCGATCGATAATACGATTGTTTATAACCATCCCAAACACACACACACAGTATTATATTATCCGGTAGTCAAGTACAGTTATCACACTGAACGAAGAAAGGTTTCTCAAATAAATTTTAACATGACAAACTCTGAATTTACGTACAGAAGACAATAGATGGTCTAGATCTCCTAAAAGTTGTCTGTCGTTGGATCATATTTAGTAGTTGGATGAGACTCCGATTTCGTCTTCTTACTATTTTTGTGTTTATTAGGTGTAGTAGTCACGGAAACTACAGTCGTCGCCAGAAGTCAACCCTTGTCAGTACTCTTCCCTTTTAACCCCTCTGAAAGTTTGTCATCTGGTAGATTTTTTTGTTGGTCAGAGACCTTTTATACTTATACGATTAGAACCAAAAAGACAATTTGGTCAGTAAAAATTTTAGGCTGTTTAAAATTACCTTTTGTCTTAGGACGGTATTGTATCCATAGACGTTTAGAGGAATTATAATCATTTTGACTAAGACAAATTATCTCCCGACACGTTTACGTTTAGTAATAATTTCTCTGACACATGTTTAGTCTCTTTTTACTGATTATCATTGTATAACAAGACTCTACAGAAGGGGGTTCGTTCCGTTTTTTATGGTCAGTTGATCAGTCGGTCCGAAATAAATCATAGCTTAGACAAGAGCTTTCATAGGTTCGGACCTCTACGTTCTCTTCGTCCACCAGTGGTGTCAATACTTTTGTTAATTAAGATTACCGCTTTCAAATGTCTCTTGAGGTATATACGGTCTTTTTGAATGGAATTAAATCAGCATTAGAAATGTGGTTGGGACATTACACATTTAAAGGTAAGGGTCGAATGTTTGCTTCTCGATTCCCTTTCAACGTTTCTTCAGTTCATAGAATGTTTCCGAAACGTAGATCGTGTTCCACCTCAGGTCTGACTAGGGTTTCGTCTACAAGGAAGGTGAGGGAGACGGCAAGGTGAGTAGAGAAAAGTCTTTACCACATTGTGTAACGGTTCTTGGTATCCAAATCTTCCCAATTGGGATGGTATTCCGTCTGACCTGTGTTTGTGAACGTGACGATCCAAATGGCCGTTCGTACAAACGAGAGAAGCTCTTGGTCCTCTCACCCACCTCTTTACGATACAGACACCTGAGTCTCACGAACTTAAGTTTAGGGTGAAGTAGATGGCCCTTTAAACGAATTATACGGAGTCAATGACACTAAAGATAATAGAGAAAGTATCTCAGAAATTACTTCTTGAGGTAGACGTCGTGGTCGAAGGAATGTCCCAACAAAACTCCATTGTGTCTCCGTCGGGGTGGAAGAAGTGGCACATACACAGTACTCCATTGGGTATGTGTCGTGAATCGTACGTTGGCCAAGTATTGTAAGACTCTAACAATAATTATCAGTAGTAGTAACATTTAGTTTCGTGATCCCCTACTTTGACTATTCTCATAAACTATCCGTCCACCTCTTCCTTTACCGTTGGGTGATGTCATAAAAACGGACCTCTTAGGGTACCTGACTCCTCAGACCGACCGATGTCAGGTACCCTTGTGTTTTCTCAACCTGTACTGAATCACTGATTTGTTGTTTGTCATCTGTCCTAACTTACCTATGTTGTCTTTTGTTAATTTTCTAACTAGTTTAAACAAGGAGACGATTCGTCAGTAAGTTGTACTCGTGTTCGTACAGTATCAGGTACCTTTACTCATTCTACATAAAAACCTGGACAGAAGTTCCTCGAAAAATTAGATGGATGTAAATGGTAAACCCGGTCTAATCCTGTTCACTCGAACACCAATCAGAGTCCTCTGAGTCAGTTTGGAGTCTAGGTGAGCTGAGTTACGGTACAAATAAGAAATAGAAATCGAATATGAGACTAAGGGAGGACAGTAAGAAGGACTAGTAGGAGGATCTTGTGGACAGAGAGACAGATAAGGATGGGAGGTGTAACGTGGAACTTTTAATGTTTTATCGAAAGTCAGGTAAATGTCTTAGAAAAAAGTCAAGAGAGAGTTGGTTTGGGAGAACTTTGTTTTCAAGATTTTTGTACAATGACAAAATACGGTGTACGAAGACTATAATCCCAAGAATAGGAAAGTGTAATAGGAAAACGGTATATTATTGATCACGAAGTCTAGGTCTAATTTATTTTGATACGTTGTGGAAGATACTAAATAAGTCTCGTTAAAGGGTGAGGGGACACGGGGAAGCCATCGAATATAGATACAGAGACTACGGGAATTCTTCAACATTCCGTTTGATCAGAACTAAGGAACAGTGACGGTTTAAGGAATTTTGTATGTAAAACGGACCATGGACCGAGACACAATCAGTAAGTCTGGTAAATTAATTAAAGACGGTATGAGTATAAGTTATGGTGTCTTCAATCGTAAACCGAAACGTGTATATGAATCTTCATCACAACGTCTCATTCTTAGTAGTACACTTGTATTAGAATTTGTCATTTAGTTGTTTATTAACTGTCTTTATACAAATAGAAAGGTCGAGTCAAGATTCCGTACGTCTGTTACATGAGTTTCTTGAAACATATATTGACCCCCTTTTGTTTTGACTATACCTGATTCCATTGATCTAAGATTTAATAATTAGAGAAAGTATAAAGGAGAATAGAGGACTTGAGACAACAGGTGTTACTATCACAAACCCTCTATTAGTGATTCTGCAAATAAAGAGACAAGATGTCAATCATGGAAACCCCTCTGCTTTAAAAAGACACGAACCTTTGGTCTTAATATCTTTCCGTATGATTACGTGTCTACCCACTCGTTGATAATCTTTTCCTTCTGAAACCCCTCGGTAATTTTTGTTCTTAATTAAGACTTATCTTTTTCCTTTAATGGGATTTCCTATTCATATTTTCGTCGTACTCACGAACGATGTACTTTACTCTTGTAAAATTTGTTCTTAATTCCCTCGTTATTTTAGGTAGGAATATAAAATAATAAAATGTTAGTAGGAAAGAGAAACTATTAACATTCTTATATTAGATATTGGTAATAAATCAAGTAAGTATATCTTAAAAGACCGTTTCTCACTGTCTTCTGTGGATTCGTTTTGATATACAAACCACGGAGTAAGTTGGACCCTTCTCTTAGAGTTCATAAAAGACAGTTTACCCTCTGACCCTTTAGGAAAAGGTAAAAGAAGAGACCGAAGAGTTCTTGAGTTCCACTAAACGTTTACTTTGGAAACGAGCAGAGAAGACCAAGTTCCTTTTAAGGTCCCATCTAGTATATCACACAGGTGACAATTACAAATTCTTTTTTTCATTTTATTATACCTATTATCCATACAAAATAAGTATATAAATAAGTTTTTAACTTGTAAAGGATTTACGTTTCGTCACACGGTCGATGATTCTTACTATTTACCCTTTGATTCTCTAATTCTTATTATCGATTGTTGATCTCTCACGATTCTTGAAACGTACTTAATAAAATTCGGAACACTGTTAGGAATTTCATCATCATAAAAGAAATAACAGTCCATTTCATTAATTCGGAAGCCTTCTAATTTATTGAAGAGGTCACAGTATAATGAATGTTTCGTCACTTAAATCCTAAGTTTAGGTCCCGACAGTATAACGTCCCCGTTCTCTTAAGTACCTTCTCTACTGTAACTTAATTTATAACTTTCTACTTGTTCACGTAATCAATCTAATACGATCTTATACGACACTAGACCGAAGGAACCACCGAGGTACCATTTCTTAGGCGGACGGTTACATTCTCTGTACCCAAGTCACGGACTCAGCCCTTCTAGGGACCTCTTCCTTTACCGTTGGGCAAGGTCATAAGAACGACCCATTTGGGGTACCTGTCTCCTCGGACCGCTCGATGTCAAGTGCCCCAGGTTTTCTCAACCTGTACTACCTTATGCGTGTGTGGACGACACTATTGTTACTCAGGTTTTAGATTTGTTAAAAAAATAGAAGAACATAAAGTACAGGGGACACCAAATTGACACGTAGAAAAAAAAAAAAAAAAATTAAGACGTTGATCAAACTGTCTTAAAAGGGATAAACCTTGTATGGACTAACTCTCGGCTCCCTTTTTTCTTGTTAACTCCCCTGGTACGTTACCGAAAATTTCAAAAATACGTTTTTACTGTTAGATTTTTTATATATTAATTGACCACTCATATTGTTTTTTCTTCGTCTGAGTGTCTATATCTCTTGTTTAATCACCAATGGTCACCCCGTCCCACCACCCCTCTCCAGTATACCCTACCCTCCTGATCCTCCATGTTTGACAACCCATATTCCATTCGAGATCCTACATAACACGTTCTGTCTTATTTACCGGTTGTAAAGTATTATTAACATACACCTTTTATTGGAACTTTTAATATATTTTAAAAGTTTTCTTAAATTTTACTTAACTGATTCCATCAAAAGTAAGTGTAAAGTAGTCTGTTTCGGAAAATATTCAGTTCAGACGACAGTTACCGTATGTCTCTGTCTTAAGAGAAGATCTCTCTCTGTCGACGACGACGACGACGACGACGACGATTCAGCGAAGTCAACACAGGCTGAGACACGCTGGGGTATCAGTCATCGGGTGGTCCGAGGGGACAGGGACCCTAAGAGGTCCGTTCTTGTGACCTCACCCGACGGTAAAGGAGGAGGTTGCGTACTTTCACTTTTCACTTTCCCTTCAGCGAGTCAACACAGACTAAGCATCACTGGGGTACCTGACGTCGGGTGGTCCGAGGGGGCAGGGACCCTAAAAGGTCCGTTCTCATTACCTCACCCCACGGTAACGGAAGAGGTTCTCTCTCTGTCGTCAGGAACCCTTAAGACAATGTCTTCCTAATCTGTTCACCGTTACCCTTAATTATACGATTCATCTCCTTATAAGATTTGAACTGAGATTAGGGACATGTGCATTGGTAAATTTGTGAGTGGCTCTCTCCTTAAAGTTCAGGTATGCCTCGTAACCAATTCTCCATGTTTTTTCCTGTCACCAACCCCTCATTGGTATCCGACTGGACTGTGTCAAATTCTCTCTCAGTCACTTACTCTCCCCTTATTTTTTCTGACGAATCTGCACGTCGTCTTATCCCTGAAAGAGGAGGGATGTCACACGGATTTACTGACCGTTATCATTGATGTTAAATTGTCACTGTGGTTTGTGGTGGCAGACGAGACTAGATGAGAGTGTTGAAACTCGACCCGACCCGTAGGTTTTGGTGGACAGATTCGAGTGTAGGGAGTCTAGACTCATTTAACCGGTGAATGACAGGCGTCGTAACTTCCTTCTTTCCGTCAAGAAGGTAATTGTGGCAAAAAAGAGATTTCGTTGGATGTGTCGACCTCACTAAAAGGGAACCCTTTGTTGTCTCGGGGACTTCCCAACTCTAACGGAATTCCAATGAAAGACTTAAACTAGGACCCTAGTTCTTATTATACACCCGAGAAAAGAAATTAAAATGTCACTCGAGAGATGAGGTTGTTTTGAAGTGGATTCGATAGATATGTTACGGTTTCACAGTTACCTTCAAACCACAACTGTAGTCTATTTAGACGCGACAGACGAACTACTGACTACTGGACCCTATTTTAAAGTCGAATAAAGCCACGGAAGTACTGAGGAACTAGTTTCACCTCTGACAGAGTGGATCTCGAGACGTGTAGAGGATGTCCTCAAATTAACTGCGTAATCTTTGGTTTGTTTCTCATTGTATACAGTAGTCTTTTAGTTGACCGGAGTACCTCGAAAGAACTGGAGTAGACTTTCATCGTCTTGACTCTGAACTCCACTGTACTGGACCCGTGGTCAAAATGGGAAAAGTCAATGAACTGTGTCTTTCCGGACTTCCCATACGACGAAACGCCTTCCTACCGGTATGTAGTTGGAGGGTCTTAGAGACTCACTAGCTCGGTTTCATCTTTGGTAAAGTGTATTAGGGGTCCCTGTTCTTTCGTTATAATTTCTCTTTTGGTTCACGGATCCTTCGACCTTAAGAGTGTTCGTAAAAAAATCAGACTTCCCTTAATGAAATCTATTTAATGCTAGGATGTCTGGTGACTCCCCTTCAAAAGTTTAAGATTCTGAAGGAGTTCGAATGGTTTGTTTGTTTCGTTAATAGGGTTTTTATTATTTTCTTTAGCGGAAAGTAGATTTACTCCGGGAGACTCGGAATGGGTGTCTCACACGAGTTAAGTGTCTTTAAAATCTTCGTGTCAACTTAATCTTTAAGATATTGGAACAGAACCTCATTTGAAGCCTTTATAAAGTCTCGTAAAAGTGCCCAAGAGTCGTTCAAGGTTCGGTTACCCAAAGTTTGTAAAAGGGTACACAGGAGTACTCCGTACCTCCCTTTCCTTTCGGAATTAATAGTCTTAAGTAAGACGGAGAAGACTGAGAAGGCAGTCTCGCACGATGAAAATATTTACGCGTGGACGTACGATTTAGGGAAGTCAATACAGGTTGAGACACACTGGGATATCTGGCATCGGGTGGTCCGAGGAGACAGGTACCCTAAGAGGTCCGTTCTTATGATTTCACCCAACGGTACGAGAGGAGGTCCCCTAGAAGGCCTGGGTCCCTAGCTTGGGTAAAGAGGACACTGAGGACGTAACGTCCATCTAAGAAATGACGACTCGGTGGTCCCTTCGGACGATAATGTATGTCGTATGTAACTTGAAGTTTTTTTTTTTGTTTTTTTGTTTTTTTTTGTTGGAAGAAGGCGTCTTACCTAAGAGCATAAGATCACGAAACCCCTTTTTGTTAAACTTTTGGTGAACGAGGTTCGTCCTTTTTGATTTTTCTTTCGAATTTTTACGTCGTCCAAGACCACAAAGGATCGAGGTGGTCCAGACAGTCCTTGTCCCTCTCCACCCTCTCGTCATTTTACTAGGAATCCTCTTTTCCGTCGTCCTTTCTCCTTTCTTTTTAGCCGGTGTGTAAGGGGAGTGACGTGCGCGCAGCGGAGACCGTCGTTGTCCCTTCCTAGGGTAAGAAACGATTTACAACATTCATTGGTCGACCCGAACAGTACGGGTGAATTATCGTCATGAATTTCTTTCACAACAGTAAAGGAACAGTCTGAGTAAAGAGATGGGAGATAATAGAAAAGTTTTAGTATAATGTTTTATAATACTCGAAGGACATAGTCTGTGAAACCAAGAATCAGTGAGTTAATAATTTTAACATACTAAAAAATTTAACGGTAATACACACCCGACAGAAATGGTTTCGCTGTTTCGTTAACTCAATTGGGTTTACCACGATACTAACGTCCTAGTCTTGTACCTTTTAATATCGCAACTTCTTTTTTTTTTTTTTCGATAAAACGTAGTCACGGTTATTTTAGGACCCTTTGAGTGGTACTGTGGTAATACGAGTTGTCTCGTCTTATTTACGAGGGTTACATAAAGGTGCGACCCATTATCCTTCGTCGCAACATATCCCGACTATTCAGATATGGTTCAATAAGCAGACGTCATTTGCTCCGGGAGACCCTTTTACTGCTCGGGGTGCAAAGTGTCACTCTCGGTAACACTCGGCGGCAGTCGGTGGAGAGTGACGTGGGTAAGGGTAGTGGCCCGTCAGAGGCCCGTGGACGGTAGTCTCCACGACTGTAGGTCCCGACTCAGGAGACGGAGAGAGCCACCTGCTGACACCCGTCTTGAGGTGTCTCTGACCCAGTACTCCCTAAGAAGGTGTCCGGTCCGACCAAAACACCCCAGGGGAGTGGCCCGAACTACTCGAAGACTATTCTGGTTGGACTTTTTGTCCCCTTTAAGCGTCCACGGATGAGTTAAACTAAAAAAAAAAAAAAATTTCTTTGGTTCGTTAGAAGGGTAGTGGACTGTAAGATGGCTACTACCGGATCCAGAGGGAATCAATAGGTTGTATCTGTCGACCCGAACGAATTGTGGTTGGACGTTTAATTCAGATCGAGGTTCGAGACCTCGGTCAAAACGATGAACTGTCTCTCCTACTAAATGGTACTGGGTCTTTCCACGAATTTGAGTTTACTGGTTTACCTTTGGATCCCATATCATTACTTTTCTCTACGATGTATTGATACTACCATCCCCCATGACGCTTGATACCACTTGGAGTCTCGGATACGAGTGGGTTTCCTGAGGTGTAATACGACGAGGTCTCCTGAGAACAGTACTGTTTGTGTTCGGTGGAAACCGTCTCGAAGACCAAATTCTGTAGTTTTTATATCTAAAAGTAATTTTTCGCCTAAAATTCATCCACTCTGAAAAACAAAAAACTTCGTTTTGTACAAACTTGTGAAATCAAAGGATAACGATGACATTCTTTGATGATACTTATGTCCTAAATTTTGTTGTATTTATAAAATACAATCTCAAGATCTTCAGTTTAGGTTTTATACAGAGTGTCCCGATTTTAGTTTATCGACTCTCCTGACGTAAGGAAGACCTCCGAGCTTTTCTAAAAAAAAAAAAAAAAAAACCGAAGAGTCAAGGATCTCCGAAAGATGTAAGGAACCGATTGTCTCGGAAGGAAGGAAAAGTTCTGGTTGTTCTTTCGGTAGATGTTCAAAGGAGACTGACTTAGAGAACAAAGGGAAAATGTTCCTGGGTACATCAATGTAACCCAGGTTGACTTATTAGGTCTTAGTAAAGGGGTAGAGTTCTAGAAATTGAATTAGTGTAGAAGTTTCAGGGAAACATTGTATAAGTATCCAAATCCCCTAATCCCGTATCTGTATAACTCCTCGGTAACAAAACGGACAGTGTGGACGTAAGAAGTTACCAGATCCGTTGAAGGGTCCACCATGCCACCATTTCTTAGACGGACGGTCACGTCCTCTACGTCCTCTGTGTTCAAGTTAGGGACCCACCCCTTCTAAGGGACCGCATCCTTTACCGTTGGGTGAAGTCATAAGAACGGACCTTTTAAGGTGTCTGTTTCCTCGGAAAGTCGGATGTCAGGTACCCCAACGTTTCTCAGTCTGTAATGATTCGTTGACTCGTGTGTGTATGATCCGTTGAATTTATCGAGTCTTCGAGTCGGAGTGTAGTTGGAACACGGGATATGGGTCATTGATTTAAGATCATGATGTCAGTATAAAGGTAAAAGAGACGAGAATCAGAACAATTGTTGTGTGGAAGAACGGGACTGTTGTAGTGGATCGAAATTTCCAGTATGTTACTATGACGACTGGGTCTCACACCCTGACTCGAGTGACTACCCTTCGAGAACAAGGGTCTGAAGTTTAAAAATGGTGGCACTGAAAAGGTGTGAAGGACCTAATAAAATAGACGAACGACGAGAGGACGATTTGTTTAAGGAGAGGATCCTTGACATCGAAGTCAGAGAGTCCAAGACTTCAGTCAATGAGAGTAGAAGTTTGGAAACTTTAATGTCTAGAAAACCTTTCCTAACATGTAAAATTGAAACGTCTTGAAGTAGTTGGTACAAACTTGGATTCTACCTAAGGACCTTGACTAACCCATAGTACTTCTTCCTCCTTACCCTGTCAGTCCCCTACCTCCTTACCGTATGAAGTCTCCCGACGGGGTTTCTATCTAAAAATGTCCCATAAAGGAAGTGGTCTAACTGATCCGTCTGAGTCCAAAACTGAAGTGAATAATTTAACTTCCATAAGGTTGTTACGTAAATTCATGTTACTATCGAGGGTTAATTGCGTTCTAGAGGGACCTGGTGGGACGAATATCGTTTCCAGGGAAATAGAGGAAGAGAACCCCCTTCGTCCCGTCCCACACGTCATCGGTTCGTTCCCGGTCTAAGGACGTCCTCGTCTCTTTTCTCTTACTTATAATGACTGTTGCCCGATATAAAAGGGAAGTGTCACCATTACTCAAGTGGTTTTTAACTTCGGGTTCCGGTGTCACAAAGTAACTTTACTCGAGATGTAAAGGTCCAGTCAGTTTCGGTCTCGTCTTAAATTGAAACGAGTCACTATCTGTCGTCCAGTGGGAGGGGTTGTCTTGTCCTCTTCTTAGGTTGGGCCCCGACGACGACAGTACAGAAAAAGAAAGAAAGAGAGGGGAGGGAGACGGTGAAGAAGGAGGAGGGACTAAGAGAAGAAAGCCTTGAAGAAAGGGAGAACACCACGTTCTCACTGATATATTTCCCTCATAAACATAAAAGAGGTAAACTTTCGCCCGAAACAACCCACTAGAAGCCGGACGTCGGGGAGTGGGTCTTGTAGTGACACGAAAGGGATTTCTCGGGCACCCTGGGGTGCATATTAGAAACAACGTAAGCCGGATACGGGTGTTTAGCGTCTCTGACATGGGTATTACGTGACCTGGGAGAACGCAGAGAGACAGGGTTTCTGCACAGGCTGGCGTAACGGAATGACTTAACAGTTGTAAATATTTTAGTTCTGTAAAATAACATGTAAAGTCTGTTGGTCTGAGAGAAGTTCGTCTACCAGACCGAAGTGACCCAGACGTGAGGACGTCCGTCACGAGAGGGTCTTGATTCATCATCGACTGGAAAATTTGTCCGTGTGAGAGGTCACACTGGTCGATGGACTATCGAATCGATCGTAAACTCAAACATTGGGTACGTCAGATTACATCGTCAATTTGAGTGTACCACCTGTCCGGATCTAGACTAAGGACTGAGCTATCCACTGTCGAATCCGGAATCCGGAGACTCCCGTAACACCTTCGGTGACCATTCTCTAGTTTAGGGTACAGGTGTGTCCTCCTTTGAGAGTTTTAAGAAAATAGACTTCTCTTTTGTAAATAGAAATGTAAATAGACCTGTAGACTTATAAGGAAGTGACTCCTAAAGATTTTTGTTCGGCTGGTATCTAACTAAGAAGCTCTAGAACAGTAAATGTCTAATCACTAAACTTTACTGAAGAGAAAGGTTAATATGAATAATGTAGACCGGGTGGAGGTCACAAGGTACTACATCGTGACACTCACCCGACAACGAAAAAGACAAATTACGAACGTTTGAGTATCGTACCGGTTCTACTAGTAAATCACCACTTCCTATATTATTGTCCCGGTCCAGTGGAGTAGGTGTGGTGAGGACCACAGTCGAAGGATACTACGTCTAAGGTAAAGTCTAGGGTCGTATACGAGTTATCGTGAATGGTGTGTCAGGATTCCAACCCCTTCTGTGTAAAGTAACGGTCTATGTATAACTTTTACTTGTTTAACAAGAGTTCTCTGACAAGTAACCCGGTAAAATAAAAGTCCAACGTTTCCTTTACAAACAGACTGGTTAAACCTTATTTACATTAACTGGAAAATTTGTGTCTTGGACTCACTAAATCTCTTTTCTCTCTCTTTGTCAAGTCGAATTACGATAATCCTACTTATTGTTACCACTGAGAGGATATTCTGGAAAACGATTATTTTCGTCTGACAGGTAAGATTATCCACAATTCTCTGACCTATATATCTCTATACTTCTACCTTCTTAATCATCGTCCTCAGGTCAATGGCATAGGGTCTCACTCTAGTACTCGCTTCGTACTGTAACGATCCGTTGCGACACGTCAATTTGTTCAAAAGTCACCGAGTCCCACCATGTGATCCATCCTTTGTTCTAAGATCTTTTCACTTCCCTTCTTCCTACCTTAATAAATAAAATTATCCCATCCCTATCTTCCTTGTTTCTATATGGTGAATTAGTGTCGGTTTACAAGTCCCACATTTTACACTTAAGATTTTTTCTTAACATCTTTTTAACTCAAGGTCCTTTTTTGTTTGTAGGGAAAGTGGTTTAATTTCTACTAAAAAATTTTTACTTCGACCCTCCATAATGGGTCCATAATACGACATATAGCCTCTTCCGTTATCGTGGGGTGAGGTCATGAGAACGGACCGTTTAGGATACCCGTCTCCTCGGACCACCCGACGTCAGGTACCCCAGCGATCCTCAACCTGTCCTGACTCGCTGAAGTGAAAGTGAAAAGTGAAAGTATGTAACCTCTCCCTTTACCGTTGGGTGAGGTCACAAGAACTGACCTCTTAGGGTCCCTGCCCCCACAGACCACCCGACGGCAGAGACCCCAGCGTGTCTCAGCCTGTGCTAACATCGCTGAATCGTCGTCGTCGTACGAAATATATGTAATCTCAGAGACATGTGAAAAGGTCCACTTCTTTCACTAAACGTACCTAATCCTCAATGTTTGTCTTATTCGACCTTAAAAATATTGAAAATTAAAATATAACCTTACATCGACTAAATGTCACAACACCATCAAAGTCCATATGTCGTTTCAATGAATCAATGTGTAGACGTACGCACGTATGACTCAGCGAAGTCAGTACAGGTTGAGAAACACTCGGACACCTGACATCGGGAACTCCGAGGAGACAGGTACCCTAAGAGGTCCGTTTTTAAGACCTCACCCAACGACACGGAAAGAGGTCTCCTAGAAGGGTTGGGTCCCTAGTTTGGGCGTAGAGGACGTAACGTCCGCCTAACAAACGGACGACTCGGTGGACCCTTGGGGGGCTGTGTGTGTGAGTATGTGTAGATAAAAAAGTTTAAAAAAAGTTTATACCTTTTCAATGTATAATAACTCGTTTCAAGAGACACGACATGTCATCATCCAAGAACAACCAATAGGTAAAAAAAATAAAAAAAAACCAATAGGTACAAATTATATCGTCACACATGTACAGTTAGGGTTTGAAGGATTGATAAGGAAGGGGAGACCATTGGTATTCTTCTTCGGTCCTAAACTCACGTGCGGACACTCTAAGGTTTGTAGTACGAAAAGGGTAAATAAGGTACGACCGGAGGAGATAAATTCTTATTGAAAATCTATCAATGAGAATTTATAAATACATTACATTACATTTTTATCCGAAGGGTCCACCGTATCACCTTTTCTTAGGTGGACGGTTACGTCT
Source organism: Capra ibex (assembly GCA_006410555.1). Taxonomy (NCBI): domain Eukaryota; kingdom Metazoa; phylum Chordata; class Mammalia; order Artiodactyla; family Bovidae; genus Capra; species Capra ibex. Next base: position 13,613,117 of record SJYO01033645.1, read on the forward strand.
TCTGCGTACAAGTCGGGGAGCAGCCCTTCTAGGGGACCTCTTCCTTTACCGATCGGTGAGGGCTTACGAACGGACCTTTTATGGTACCTGTCACCTTGGACCACCCGAAGTCAAGTACCCAAGTGTTTCTCAGCCCGTGATGACTCGTGTGCGCCATATGTGTGTGTGTGTGTGTGTGTTACATTTTTAGTGAGAATTTACACTGAGATCGAAAGGACTCGGAAGTCCTAAAGGTTATACCGTTGTATAAAACAGGACCTTTTGTATAAAGACACTTATCAATAATAAGTAAGTAAGTTGTTTATGATAGAAGAAAGAGGTTTCACGATAAGATTCAAACCCTATATATTACCACTTTTTGACTTAAAGGACAGGAGGAGAACCGTGAGTCGAAATTCCCCAAACTCTCTGATCGTTATTTAATCAAAAAAAAAAAAAATTCAATACAATAGGATCTACCTCTACATATGAGATTTTTTTTTTTTAGTCCTATTTACTCTACACCATCCCACCCGATTTAGTGTCTCACAAGTCTCGGTCGAAAAGACTCTACAAAAGTCATATGTAAGAAAATGGTTCTTTCTGACCGTGAAAAAAGACGATAATAATAAAACTAATAAATATTTAAGTAAATAAGTAAATCGATAAACAAAAACATGAAGATGAACTTCCTTAGTGTTTTTACATAAAACTAAGATTGAACGGAACTGGATGTTTACGTAAACAAAGGGGTTTACTTGTATGACTATCCTAAAGTTTACGAAACCTTCCTGGACGAGGTGAAGGCAGTAGTGGGGGATTAACCACGGACGAAAGTGAGATGGGTGGGTAACAGGTCGAAGATGTATCGTCAGTACCAGAAAATTTGTGTGTTTAGTTTGGTATCGTAAGAAGATGTACTTTAGGAGACTACTACATGGTACCTTGAATCTACTTTTAGGTGGGAAGACTTACATCAAGATACTAGACCGAAGATAGAGAAGAGATTGAAGTAGAACGTGTTGTAAAACAAACACAGAGGATGGGATAATAAATCCGTAAAGATACTAATCCCTGAAATAACGTTGTTACCCTACTCTACAATAACTAGAGTTATAAACTTACCCAGTAAATTTAAAAAAAAATAAAAATTTTAAATGAAATGACTTTATATAAACTAAATGTTACAACAAAGTTAAGAAGACATATCGTTTCACTGAGTCAAAATATATGTATATATATATATAGATGTACACGTAGTGTGTGTGAGAAAAAATATAAGAAAAGGTAATACCAAATAAATGTGTGTGACATTAGTTCTAACGGTCCTCTTTATAGTTATTGGAGTCTATACGTCTACTGTGGTGGGAATACCGTCTTTCACTTCTTCTTGATTTCTCGGAGAACTACTTTCACTTTCTCCTCTCACTTTTCAACCGAATTTTGAGTTGCAAGTCTTTTGATTCTAGTACCGTAGACCAGGGTAGTGAAGTTCCGTTTATCTACCCCTTTGTCACCTTTGTGACTGTCTGAAATAAAACCCCCGAGATTTTAGTGACGTCTACCACTGACATCGGTACTTTAATTTTCTGCGAACCAGGAACCTTCTTTTCAATACTGGTTGGATCTATAGTATAATTTTTCGTATCTGTAATGAAACGGTTGTTTCAAGGTAGATCAGTTTCGATACCAAACAGGTCACCAGTACATACCTACACTCTCAACCTGATATTTCTTTCGACTCGTGGTTTCTTAACTACGAAAACTTGAAACCACAACCTCGTCTGAGAACTTTCTGGGAACCTGACGTTCCTCTAGGTTGGTCAGGTAGGATTTCCTCTAGTCAGAACTTATAAGTAACCTTCCTAACTACAACTTCGACTTTGAGGTTATGAAACCGGTGGACTACGCTTCTTGACTGAGTAAACTTTTCTGGGACTACGACCCTTTCTGACTTCCGTCCTCCTCTTCCCCTGTTGTCTCCTACTCTACGAACCTACGGTAGTGGTTGAGTTACCTGTACTCAAACTCATCCGAGACCCTCAACCACTACCTGTCCCTCCGGACCGCACAACATCAGGTACCACAGAGTTTCTCGACCTGTGTTGACTCGTTGACTTGACTTGACTTGATTTGTACGGGAAAAAATATACGAAAAGGTAACACCAAATAGTGTCCTATAACTGATATCGAGGGATACGATGTGTTATTCTGGAACAAATAGACAAGACATACATTGTCAACCGTAGATGATTAGGCGGTAGGGAGGGAGTGGGAGGCGGGACGGAACCGTTGATGTTCAGAGCAAAGGTACAGACATTCAGACAAGAACAAAGTATCTATTGAAGTAAACACAGTATAAGATCCAGTTCACCAGTAGAATTTGTAATGAAGTTTGATAAAAAGAATGAGGGGACAAGATTTTTCTTTTGTTTCTTTGTTTTTGTATCTCTTATTTTAATATCGAGAAAACTGATTAAGTCTTAAGATGGTAAGGTTAGAATGAAGAGTGAAGGGAAGGTGGTACATAGAAAGAACGATGGGTTTCATTGTATACTATCCATTGAATAAATATGGAGGGATAGATAAGAATAAGATGGAGGGTTAGAACGGGGGAGATAAGAAAATAAAGATGGAGACTCTATTGATAAATGAGAGAGAGTAAAGATGTAGAATAGATTTCAAAATTATGGACCGAGTAGATAGTAGAGAAGACTATTTTAGAAGAAACTAAGAGGGTGTCCTTATCTTCTAGAAGGAGTAGAGAGTGTACCATATATATAGAGTGAAAGGTTAAACATAACATTAAAAGATATATATAGAATAAAAAAGATGAGTCAGGTATTCAAGGAAGACAATCCGTCTCCTTTACTATCGACAACACATTTTGTTAGGGTACTAGAGTCACAAAATTGTTTTATTTATAAACGAACACTGAGTATAGTGTTAAGTCACACTAAGTCATTCTTATCTCAACCCCCCTTCTCCCTCCTCTAAGACGAAAAGAACCAGTCATTCCTAAGGTCCGACGAGGAAGGTACTGTGTCGGTGGGGAATTCCGGAACCCTACGAGGTGACCTCGGAGACTTAGACAGACTATCGTTCCTTTCCTTTTCTCCTGTCTCTTCGACATGAGTGGGATCCGTCGCAACCAGAGTAAGTACTCCTCACCAACGTACCAACGTGTCCACTCGTTCCTCCCATTCAACCGTCACACGTGTCCTTTTTCTCCTTTACAGAAACTACTCGTAGATCGGCCAGAGACGGTGTCACAGGTTAATGTCAAAGTTGACCTCAGGGAGTTTCCGGATGGATGTCAAAGGGGTCATCGAGTCTGTCATTTCGCAGACGGATGTTACGCCCTCTGGACCCAAACTAGGGGCCCAGCCTTTCTAGACGACCTCTTCCTTTACCGTTGGGTGAGACCATAAGTACGGACCGTTTAGGGTACCTGCCTCCTCGGACCATCCGATGTCAGGTACCCCAACGTTTCTCAGCCTGTGCTGACTCACTGAAGTGAAACTGAAAGTTTCCGGATGAAATTACGGAACTTCTTAATTTATAAAAGTTATATATGGGGATTTTCCCCTTTCTGATGGTACCACTCTCGTAAGGTACTACTTTGAAAGAAAGGTATAGGAGGTCAGAAACAAAGGGAGTATTAGAAGCTCTAAGGGGTGGGAAGATGAACTTTTTTTGTTTTTTCTTAATATCTGTAGACCAATTAATACAGGAGGACAATAGGACAATATATACTCGTTATATCTCAGTCGTGGTATATGTTTTTAAGGGACTGGGTCCAGTAAAAGAGAACATGGGTGGGTACCACGGACTCTACATGTATAACCTCAGTTAACGAACATAATACTATAGATGTCGGTTTTAGTATGTAAAATGTAAAGATGTTTAATGGTTTTATATTACTTTAATTTTATATTAATTTTTAGTTGAAATTTTGATATATATTGTAAATTTATGATGATTACGAAGTCGTTTCCCCTTTCGTACTTCCTTTAAAGTTTTTTAAATTCGTCTTATCATTATTTTACGATATATATAAACACTTTACATCAATTCCTTCCCGGACCTCCTTTTACATATTGACACTTATATAACTGGTTATTTATTCTGTACTGTCTTTCCTCTATTGGTCCTATCTGTTTTATCTGTCAGGTATTATAACTTTTCACTTTCACTTTCAGTGAGTCAACACAGACTGAGACGCTGGGGCACCTGATATGTCAGGTACCTTAAGAGGTCTGGTCTTATGACCTCACCCATCGGAAAAGGAAGAGGTCCCCTAGAAGGGTTGGGTCCCTAACTTGGGTACAGAGGGCGTCCGCCTAAGAAATGGTTCGACTCGGTGTTCCCTTCAGGGGATTATAACTTTGTCCCGATGTCACCTATTCCAACATAGTACATACTCACGGGGTATTCGGTGTGTTACCTTTCATCTACCCGTACTTGTCAGAACGAGATTTCTCGATACACGGTGCCACTTCACAGGAGGTTGTTCTTCAACACCCCACATAAAGATTCTCATGTTGACCCTTCCCTACGTGATACAGTATCGTTTCATGGGTACTGGTTTTTGGTCTCGTCACCCTTCTTGGTAATTTCGAGACTTTTTGTGTGTCTCCACGGGGGTACTTTCAGTTGTAAGCCTGGGAACAAGGGATCTTCCTTGGTGGTCGGTTCTGTTTCCATTTTGTAGTGCATTCATTTCTTGTAAACAAAACCAAAGATTATACGTTTGAGAGGAAGGTAAAATGTTATAATCTCCGCAATTTTGATTTTATTATTACTCCCTCTTTCCTTTTCCGTTGTCTGGAAGGAGGGACGAGTCTGAATCGGACTAGTTTCAGTTCCGATAGTTCTCCCACTTGTGGACTGACCACACTCTGATTTAAAATTTGATGTCACTCATTCTGAACGACATCAAAAAGTGAATGACTGAAAAATTATGTATTCTCACTGGTCTTTTACTACTCTCGACGGACTCTGGTAGGATTCCCGACCCTTTCCTTCTGAACCGTCTTTTACAAACTGTCTTCGTTAACTTTTCTTATTATTTTGACGAAATACAAACGTAGGACGTCTTTAGTCTAACAAGTCACTTGATCTAAAATAATTTCTGTTTACTAGATTCATAAGTTAAATTCTTGATTTTCTTTTTAACGTTTACTCTATCTGTCCCTCTCTATTTGGGTTTCTCTATTTGTCCTTCATTTTTTTACAATCTTTAACTACTTTATTTCTTTTTCTCCTTTTTATGTAATAATTGGTTTGGTTCTCGATCAAGAAACTTTTCTTATTGTCTTATGTTTTTTTCATTAACCTATCCAAACAAACCCTCCTTTCTACGTTAATTTGTTAATTTTTCTCCTCTGTTGATGTTTTTTATTCTCTAAAAATTTTAATACTTTTGTGGTACTTGTTGGTATAAATTAATGTAAAATTTTAGATCTACTTTAATATTCACTACGACCATTTTGACCTGTTAATGTACATTTTCTTACTCTAATCTCGTAAAGGAGTATGGTATATGTTTTTGTTTGAGTTTTACATAATTTTCTGGATTTTCATTCTTAACTTTGGTATTTTAATGATCTTTTCTTGTATCCGCCTTGTGAGAAACTGTATTTAACATCGTTATTAAAAAACCTAGACAGAGGATTCCGTTTTCTTTATTTTTGTTTTTATTTGTTCACCTTGGATTAATTTGGATTTTCGAAAACGTGTTGTTTCCTTTAGTAACTGTTTTTTTTTTTTTCTGTTTAATGCTCTTACCTTCTGTTATAATCGTTTACCATACTGGATATTCCCTAATTATAAGGGTTTATATATAATTATTTATCGAGTATGTTGATTATAGTTTTTTTGTTTATTAAGTTAATTTTTTACCCGTCTAGATTTATCTATAAAAAGGGTTTCTTATGTATGTTACTACGAGTTGTAGTGATTAGTAATCTCTCTACGTTCCGTTTTTAGTGGAGTGTGGACAGTTTACCCATACTAGTTTTTGAGATGTTTATTGTTTACAACCGTTCCTATACCTTTTTTCCCTTGGTACGATGTGACACCCACCCTAGCGTTAAACCACGTCGGTGATATCTTTATTATACTTCAAAGGAGTTTTGTGATTTTTATCTCGAAGACATACTAGGTCGTTAAGGTGAGGACCCATATATATGGGGGTTTTTGTTTTTGTGATTAAGTTTTTCTATGTATGTGGGGTCACAAGTGTCGTCGTAATAAATATCATGGGTTCATGCCTTCGTTGGATTCACAGGTAGTTGTCTACTTACTTATTTCTTCACCATGTATATATATGTTGACCTTATAATGAGTCGGTATTTTTCTTACTTTACGACAGTAAACGTTGTTACATCTACTTTGATCTCTCATAATACGAATCGTTTCAGTCTGTCTATTTCTGTTTATGAGATCCAATAGAGAATATCCAATTTAGACTTTTTATTTTGTTTACTTACATATATTTTTCTGTCTGTCTAAGTATAAATATTTCTTGTTTGATCACCAATGATCGTCTCTCTTCCTTCCTCCTCCTCGTTCTATCCCTGTACCCTCGTTCCTGTGTTTCTTGATTCATATTTTGTTCGTTAGTTATACCTTTATGGTATGTCGTGTTCCTTTATATTGACAATAAGACATTATTGAAATTAATTTCCTATCAGATAGTTTTTATAACTTCTTGATACAACATACGATCTTTGTTTAGATTACAACATTTAGTTAATGTGATGTTAAAAATTTTTTAACGAGAGGTTTCTTCATATGATCTTTATAGGTATACACCTCAATATATTGAGTTTCTTTTTCTTCATTTTGAGAATTAAGTTTGAATGACCTATCGACTATTATGTTCATTTTTTACGACCGTAAATATCTATGACCGTTCTGAATCTTAAACTTAAAATAGTAACTGGTATACTAATATAATTATGTCTGTTTTTAAAATTTATCGTTTTTTAAGTAATTTTTGGATTTGCTTCAAGTAAGGTTTTTTAGATATAATTTAATGATTTATAAGACCTTTTCTACGTTTCACAGTTTTATCCGTATACTACTTTATCTCATATAATTATATGGTTTTAATGGTTTCTTTAAATACTATTAATAAAATTTTTGAAGGGTAGAAGATGTTAGAGAGGGTTTGTAAAGTCTGGGTCTCTCAACGTACTCACTCTTTGAAATTTCTTTATCTATTGGTAGTACATGAGTTCAACAAAGTCTTTTACATTTTCGTTATTTTAAATAAGTAGGGTAAAATAAATAAATAAATGAGACCGGTGTGGTGTAGTGTACGTCCCTAGAATCAAGAGACTTCTGGTCCCTAACTTGGGTACGGGGACGGCACCTTCACGTCTCAGAATTGATAATTTAGTAGTCCTTCAAAATAAGTCAGGTAAAATTTTCGATCATATAGTTCTATTATAGATATAAATTTGGTGTATTTCAGTATTATTCCTTTCTTTTAAATTCGGTTAAAATAAACGTTCGTACATACGTTTTTGGAATATAATCGATTGATTTAAATTGACGTACGAATTTTTTAATTCTGTTCGTCCCAAATGAAGTATTTCAGAATCAACCGATTTATAGTTAGTTTTACATTAAATGATGTACTATGTAATTTCTTCCGCTAAGAATGTCAGTGAAATTATTTCTTTTCGGTAAACTATTTTCATTCGTCACGAGACACTGTTGGACCTCCCTCTCTTCACCCTCCCCCCCAATTCCTTCCTACCCTGTGTACATTCGGATACCGACTAAGTACAACTACACACCGTTTTTGGTAGTGTTATAACATTATATTAATAGGAGGTTAATTTTATTTATTTACTAAAAAATTTTTATTCTGTGAGACAAAACTAAATATTTTGGGAGTCTTTTACTCTTTATCTTTGACGATTGAACTATATTTACTACTATTATCGGACGGTTTTCGATCTCGTTTGTAGTATTTATCACACTTTACAATTTAAATGTAGAAAACTCCAACTCTCTTCTGTTCCCATATACAATAGCATAGTTAACAAATTATACGACAAGCTCTAAGCCTGATTGTGTTATTCTATCGTATGTTTCTCTCTCTCTTCCTCTTTCTCTCTAATATTTCCTCTTATGTTTCGTTAATGGTTGAAATTACGTATTTTTTATTATAATAAATGGACTTTTTTTCTTATAGTTCTCTGTTTAGTAATCTTGATTATTCTAAACTGGTTTCATGGGTCTCTGTTTTAGTTAAGGGACTTTGGTCATCGTAAGCAGAAATAGTCATTATTGGTCGATTACTGTACCGTTAATTTTTTTTTTTTAGATCCTCACTTTATTTTTTTTGACAAGTTCTGAAACACCCTTTGTAAAAAAAATTGAAAAAATCTACTAAAAAGGGTGGAGGGGGGTTTTAAAGTTACTTATATTTTCATATGAACTAAGTACCTCTACCGTGGTAACGTTTGTACCGTTGAGGTGGTTTACTGTATAGTTAAATTACATAAAGGTTTTGTTTATTGTGACTCTTTAATTTAAATAAGATTTTAAAAATTGCTTTTTATTTGTAGGTACTTGGTTATGTACAATCGGTTATTGATTGTTCAGTATGAACAGGTGTCACACCAGGATCGTCCCTGAATTGTTTATCTTGTTTCTTTATACCATCTTTTGAATCTTTGTCTAGGTAATTATACTCTGAGATGGTATACCCCGAAGGGACCACCGAGTCTCCAATTTCGTAGACGGACCTTACGTCCTCTGGTCCCAAGTTAGGGACCCAGCTCTTCTCGGGGACCTCTTCCTTTACCGTGGGGTGAGGTCATGAGAACGGACCTCTTAGGGTACCTCCCTCCTCGGACCATCCGATGTCAGGTACCCCAGAGTTTCTTAGCCTGTGCTGACTCGCTGAAGTGAAGTGAAGTGGTATATTATCTCTACTATATTTTGTAGTCACCCTTTTTTATTTAATGAGTCTTTTACTACGGTTCCTTTTTTTACAGTATAAAAGGTGAAGTGTATAATGTATTTTCGATTTTAGACTTATCTGATTTGTAGATTTACTCTTTCCACTTCCATATTTTAATATATTCAACTTCATCCTCTAATAAAAACCCTGATCCCTTCTTAAAGAAATTTTTCTCAGGTTTTAAAGTCCGGTACTTTTCTTTGATTACTTTAATATGTTTTATTTCTTAAAAAACAAATCACTTGTAGTAACAGTTTCAATTGTCTACCCACCGTCTGACTCTCTTCTATAAACGTTATAGTTTTAGACTGTTCTCAAATTGTATGTTTCATATGCTTCTTGAGGCCTTTTAGTCGTTCTTTTGCTATTCTTTGTGTTACGGATTTACCGGTTTTCACTTTGGATGTGTCAAGTATCTTTCTTTAAGTTTTACTAGTTCTAATTCACTTATCCAGAAGTTAGAGTGATTATGAGTTTTTATAAGACTTCTGTTATTTTTATATGATTTGCAACAATTTTCCTCCCATTGGACCATATAAGTGATACTTTTCGATACATCCAATATTAAATCCTCAGAAAAGGACTCATTTTTCCGATTTCCTTAAAGGTGTAGTTCCAGGTGTACTTGTGTACAGGTTTACCCCATCGCTTATGTTACGATGGGATAAAGATCGCATTCTTGTGACCGTAAAGTCTTGTCACGATTACGGGTACTGTCAAGTGGAGACACCAGTGTCTATGACCCAAACAAGAGGAAAGTTGTTTGTTTTATGAGATTTACCTTTTCGAAATGTCAGAGTATATAAGTACTATGGTCACAAACGCAGTCAGTCGTATCCTATCTAAAAAAAAGTATCATTGTAAAAGGTTTTGAATAACCGAATATTTATCGTTACAAATGAAAAGTAGACACGACAAACATGTGACACCACCCTACCAGTATTAGTAAGACTGAGATCCTGGGTCCGACTGTCTCGTCCTTAATTGATCTTGTAGTGACTAGCATCGTCTTGGTGTTCATGTATGCTCTTTATAGAGGTGGCCCTTTACTATACACAGTAAAGACGAGTGTAAGGTAGGTGGTTTCACTAAGTGTACTAATTGAGATTCGAGTTGTATCACCTCTTCTTATCAGGAGGTCTTCTGTCAGTCAATTACAACTAATTGTCAGCACCAGATGATATCGCTTACAAGTGACGTCGTGATAAGAATCACCAGTCCTCGAACAGATCGATGGTTCTTCCCCCTACTTACTTTTTATATACTGTATGTGTAGACAACAAAATACATCGGGAATCTTGACTATTATGTAAAGTTATATGATCGTTCCTATGTAAATAGATTCATGATTCGAGTCTAAAATTTTTCTTCGTTAGTCTTTAATTTATATATTGTATTATATATATAATATATCACTAAAAATTTTTGTGTAATTACTTTTTTGTTAATGAAAAAGTTCCTTTTTTGTATATAGGGGTATTTATACACCTTCAAGTTAACCTTCTTTTATGTTATGTATGCAATCTCACCCCACTCATATATACTTCCTACCCCCTTAAAAATTCACCGATAACCCCCTTAGTTCAACGATAATTCACTAAGTATATTTTTATTATTTTATTTTTTATTACGGAATGTTACCAACTACTACCACACGGTATATGACTTGTACTAGTTGAGTTAAGACAAGTTATCCACAAGTGAAGTTTTTTTAAGACCTAGGAAAAGTTTATATTTACACTGAACTCTTTCTATTAAATAATTTATGATAGACATACATATGTAAGAAATATTATTTGATCGACAACACAAAAACAGAAGTAGTCTGTGAATTCCTTTACTATGTCACATTGTGTCTCCATAAAAATTGTCCCTTATCTAGTATTTTTACGAACCATGTCCCCGTTACAGATTATTTAACCATAGTAAAAATACGTATCTCGTGAAACGACACACATACAATAGAATGAATTAGTAATATAGTTTCATTTCCTAAAATTGATGTTAAAGTATGTCTTTCTTTGATTACTCTCATCCATTGACTTAACAAGGTTTAAATGTTATTATCGTTTTTTAGGTCCAATATTATCTTTAAAGACTGAACACTTAAGAAAATAAAGTCGAAATGACCCCATTTTAACTGTTGACTTAAGATTCTGTATTTCATAGTTAGTACTACTAAACTATATACATATGTAACACTTTTCTAAAGAGGATAGATGAATTGTGTAGTTAGTGGTGTGTGTGTGTGTGTGTGTGTGTGTGTATATACCATTCTTGTAAATTCAAGATGAGGGAAGTCAAGTCAAGTCAAGTCAAGTCAGCGAGTCAATACAGACTGAGAAACACTGGGGTACTTAGCGTCGTGTGGTCCGGAGGGACGGGTAGTGGTTTAGGGTCTCAAATGGGTTTGAGTACAGATAACTCAGCCACTACGGTAGGTCGGTAGAGTAGGAGACAGTAGGGGAAGAGGAGGACGGGGGTTAGGGAGGGTCGTAGTCTCAGAAAAGGTTACTCGGTTGAGAAGCGTACTCCATCGGTTTCATAACCTCAAAGTCAAAATCGTAGTCAGGAAGGTTACCTGTGGGTCCTGACTAGAGGAAATCCTACCTGACCAACCTAAAGGAACGTCAGGTTCCCTGAGAATTCTCAGAAGAGGTTGTGGTGTCAAGTTTTCGTAGTTAAGAAGCCACGAGTTGAAAGAAGTGTCAGGTCGAGAGTGTAGGTATGTATTGGTGACCTTTTTGGTATCGGAATTGATCTGTCTGGAAACAACCGTTTCATTATAGAGACGAAAAGTTATACGACAGATCCAACCAGTATTGAAAGGAAGGTTCCTCATTCTCAGAAAATTAAAGTACCGACGTTAGTGGTAGACGTAATCGTTTAAAGTTAATATGTTATGTTTCAATAGTTGATAATCGTGGATAGTTTTAAGGTTACCGTAAAAAATGTCTTTATCCTTTTTGTTATCATTTTAAACATGATTTGGTGTTCTCCGGGACTTGTCGGTTTCGTTAGAACTCTAGTTTTGATCTCCGTAGTGTAAAGGAAGTTTGATATAGTGTTTCGATTTCTTTAGTTTTGTCATGTTTTGATTGTCTTATCTATCGGGTCTTTATTTGGGTACGTACATAATATTTAATTAAATACCTTTTTCTCGGTTCATTACACCTTATCTGTATCCTATCAAGTCTACCATTTCTTAGACGGACGTTACGTCTTCTGGTCCCAAGTAAGGGACCCCGTTCTTCTAGAGGACCTCTTCCCTTACCGTTGGGTGAGGTCATAAGAACGGACCCTTTTGGGTATCTGTCTCCTCAGACCACCCGATGTCAGATACCACAGTGTTTCTCACCCTGTGTTGACTCACTACTTCGTGCAATTCGTACATTCAGAGAAATTATTTACCACAAACCTTTTGACCTGTCAGTACGATTTCTTATTTTGACCTAGAACCGGAATGTTGTGTGTATCGTTAGTTGAGTTTTACTTAACTTCTCAGATTAAATTCTGAATTTTGACATTTAAAGGAACTTCTTTTGTATCCTCATTCGAGGAACTGTGACCAGAACTGTTACTATAAAAATGTAAGTTGTGGTTTTTCATTTCCATTGTTTTCAATTTTATTTGTTCACCCTGATGTTACTTGGTTGTACACTTAAGTACGTATTAAAAGTAAACTAAGAATTGTGAGTCAGATTGTGGTCTTTTTCTTAAGAAACAAGAAGGTTCCTCTTGCACCAAACTCAGAACATAATATTCAGAGATTTATCGGGAGTTGGGAGAAAAAATAATTGAGAGTTTATAAATAGAGTTTCTGTCAGGTGGATATCGGACCTACCTGTATCTTTGTGAAAGATGTACGACAATTTGTAACGGACTTTTATTGTCAAACGAGACCACGTCGAAGGGTGTCCGTGTCATTTCCGTAACGCCAATTCATCAAGTGTATCGAGTTTATGACGGTGTGGAATTATCTCCCCTTTTTTTTAACAAACGATGCTTTGAAATTTCCATGCGTCGGTTTGAAAAAGTTGTCTATTCTTTTACAAAACGAAGTTGTCTCTATTTGTAGAAATTCAGTTGCAGATGTTATTTTACAATTTAATTCACCCGGTCCGTTTATTGATATCTTACCGTATGTTAAACGTTCCTTATTTTCTATAACATATTACAGTTTACCGTTACGTTCTTTCTAATCCATAAATAACCTCGTACTCTTTTGGAACTTAATACTTATATATTCTCTCATTCCAGTTCTGTTATTTGTTAATGTGAGTTCATCGGTGTGGTACGATTCTTTATTGACTTTTTGACATCTACACTAAATAAGGGGAATTCAAACGGTGACTTTAGATATTGTAAATTTTCCTTTTGAAAATTTTGGTAAAAAGATCTGGTCCTCATCCTTTTGGTGTCAGGTACCAAACAAAACATCCCGGACGTTCGACTCTTCCTAAAAATATAAAAATTCCTCAACAACTCTTCTTTTTCTATCTTTTCCTTCTCCTCTTCTTTCTTTTCACTGCTCTGGTTATGTTCCGAATGTCTAATCCTCTATAAATCGTGGGTTGGGAAGTTATTTTCTTCAAACGACTATAGATCAGTTTTAGCACGTCTTGAACGTACAAAGACGAACCGTTCCATATTGTACTTTGGGGTCTTCTGATTGTGTCAACATATCATAGAGAACGCGTTTTCTGTCCCATTGTTGGATATCGTTTGATTGAACAAATGAACAAATGATACTAAATACCGACGAAAACTCGATATTGTCGTCTCGACTCATCAATACTGTCTCTGTAATACCGGACGTTTCCGATTTATTAATAAACTATTGAATTTCAAACGGTTGAGATTGTATCTTGCCACTCTTGTGAGATTGGTGAATGATATATTACTTACTGGAGACTGAGGAGTCTTGACTCCCTGTGTTTTCCCAAAAGGTTTTCGGAAAATTTGGTACTACCGATTTAAAGGAAAGTGCCAAACCGGGAAGATCGAAGAGTACAAGACACGAGGTAGAACAATGAGAAAGAAACGATGACTTTTATATTTATCAACATTTCCGCGTTTGGGACAATTGGGTCTGTCGTCCGGACAACTAGTGTACCAACCATTTTAAGTTAGTCTGACTCCCTAAAGATGGAGTCTGTGATTGACTGATTCTAAGAAATCAATTTTGTAATATACCTATTCTGACTTCAACTCATTAAGGTGACATCTATTCAACCACGTTCGTATAACTCTTTCTATGATATTCTTTATTGAATGAGAAGATGTTCGCAAAACAATTCCTGTAACAGTAAATAACATAGTTCCGAAGGGACCACCGAGTCACCATTTCTTAGGTGGAAGGGTACGTGCTCTGTGTCCAAACTAGAGACTAGGTCTTTCTAGGGTGTACGACGTCTCGTTGGTTCGGGCACGAGTTGGTGACTCGGATACGAGATGTCGAGTCCTCGACGTCGATGACCTCGGGTACACGGGACTTCGGGTACGTGTCTCTGTTCCCTTCTGTGGGGTCTCTCTTCAAGTACGCATCGTTGATCTCACATCAAGGAGTGAGAGTCTTTGATCTCTTTTCAGACCCGGAGTCGTTTGTGGGTCGTGTCGTTTTGTGTTTATTTTATATATTTCGATAAAAATTTTCAGTATGATTTATATAATAATGTAATACCTAATAGAGGAAATTCCCTCAACATACTCCTACGAACTCTTTTACAGAGTCTTAAACCGTTGACCGTACTAAAATGACATTCCTGTTTCACATATGTCATTGACCAACAAGGTAAATAGTTAAACAAGGGAGAGTCGAGATTTAAGTGGGAAGTAGCGGACGAAACGGTTTTACCTATACCCGGGGAATTTGTACAAAGGAAACGGCTGACCGTGTAACAATTCGAAACAGTTATCAACCGTAACCTCTCTGTGGCGTCCCCCTTCCCAAAACGAGAGTTCAAGAACACACAAGAGAGTCGTACGAGGACCTCTTCTCGTACATCAAAGGAACTACGGGTCATTGATATCGTTTTGAGAACGATGATTGACACATTACTGGAAAAAACATTACGAGTCGCAGAAGAAGTGGTCTAAGGAGTCGTACATGTTGAAGAGGTGACACACGACCGGTCTTCCTGGGTGAGTGGTCACCGAAGAGGGACGTAGGGAGAGTTCGACACCCCCACTCTGTGGAAGGGTACACGTCGAAAGGACCGCGAGACCTCTTGTCTAAAAAGACAGTTAAAGGTTTCCCGCATAACGGTCGTCGTGTGACTGGTGGGTATCTCGGTGTCGACGGGAGAGGTGTTCCTGATCTAGAGTCAGGACGGACCCTATTTCTTTCTCGATAGAAGGAAGCCAAGAGATACAGTCGGGATTCCCATCACAGACGAGGGATATAGACGATAAGGATATAAGAAATGCATAGGAGAAAATAAGTATGTTGGGTTACGGAAAAATGAGATTGAAGATCCGTCTTAATTATTAAGAAACGACCCTTTATCTACCCCTTTGTCACCTTTGTCACAGTCTCTCAACCTGACACTTCTTTCGACTCGCGACTTCTTAACTACTAAAACTTGAACCACAACCTCTTCTGAGAACTCTCAGGGAACCTGATGTTCTTCTAGGTTGGTCAGGTGGGATTTCCTCTAGTCAGGACCCATAAGAAACCCTCCTTACTACGACTTCGACTTTGAGGTCATGAAACCGGTGGAGTACGCTTCTCAACTGAGTAACCTTTTCTGGGACTACGACCCTCCTTAACCCCCGTCCTCCTCTTCCCCTGTTGTCTTCTACTCTACCGACCGACCGTAGTGGTTGAGCTACCTGCACTCAAACTTACTTGAGACCCTAAACCACTACCTGTCCCTCCGGACCGTACGACGCTAAGTACCCCAGCGTCTCAGCCTGTACTGACTCACTGACTTGGTTTTACTTGACATAATTTGAAAGAGATAATTTTACTGAGACATGAAAGAGAGAAGTGACATGAGTTGATTGTGTGATTAACAAAGAGAATGAATAAACCTGTGACCTTTTAAGTCTCAATTTTATAGATACGTGTACACACACATAGGTGAATGTATATAAATGTATGTGTGAGTATATTACATGTTAAATTATATAATTTTATAAAAGAGAGGATAGACTATTATACCTGAAAGGTCCACCACGATCACCATTTCTTGGACGGACAGTTATGTCCTCTGAATTCACTGTGCCCAATCTAGGGACCCAGCCCTTTTAGGGGATCTCCTCCCTTGCCGTTGGGTGAGGACATACGAACGGCGGTCTCAGGGTAACTATCTCGTCGGACCACCCGATGTCAGGTTCCACAATGTTTCTCAACCTATGCTGACTTCGTTGAGTCGTACGTATGTGCATAGACCATAATATAAGATGTGAGATCTCTTTCCTTAATTAACTTGTGATAAGTACATGAAGGAT
The DNA here is from genome assembly GCA_006410555.1 of Capra ibex. Classification (NCBI taxonomy): domain Eukaryota; kingdom Metazoa; phylum Chordata; class Mammalia; order Artiodactyla; family Bovidae; genus Capra; species Capra ibex. The sequence continues at coordinate 13,629,537 of SJYO01033645.1, forward strand.
TCTATATAATGTACTACGTTCATAATTTAATGATTTGTTTATATGGTCTCTTCGACACGATTTATATTAATTAATATTTGTATAATCATATACGAATCAAAACTGGTGGTTAGGGACTTTTCAACTATTAGGTCACTACGGATAAATTCCTAAAATCAGGACGGAGATCGCAACGACGTAACGTGTCAACCGAGAACACGGAACTTTAGACCTAAGTAATTTCAGAAGACTGAGTGACGGCGCCGAGAAAGATTGTGACTCGAGTGTATACGAGAATGGTGGGCGAAACACGGCTACCGTGGACGATACCGACGGAACTGATGTCGGAAGAGTAGACTCACTCGTCAAGACAAAGGATGTCCTTTGGGACGGTGAATCTGTCCTTTTTCTTGCCTAAAGAGATTCTTACGACTCTCTTTTTGGTAGTCGTTGTTTATTTCATTTGTAAGAAGAAACCACAAAGAACGAAGAGGAAAACTATATGGGGATCCGATACTCTTTCCTTGGTAGAGAGTTTCGAACTTGACAAAACGACTACTGGGAAATCCTTTCCTTCATGGTTCTTTAGAAAATTCTAGTGACTTAAGTCGTCGTCATATCAACCTTCTAGATTTAGAACACGGACCCTCTTCTGTAGTCCTCTCACCCCCTCAGGACTTATACAGATACAGATGGAGATTCAGTAGTTAATTTTGATTCACGATCGAATACTGGTTCTTGTACTTATACTTAGAGTCGTAAAATTTATAGATTTGGACCTTTGATATACAAGATGTGATTTGTTAATCATCTCATTCAGTACCAAAGAGGGGTATTATGTGTTCGTACGGTAATAATTTTGACTCCAGTGTCTTCTAATAACTTACTGTACTTCTTTACTAAAGGATATAATAATGTAAATTTATTTTCGACAATACTCCGTCACTTATATTTAAAATAAAAATTCGTATACATATGGACTTCTGTACATGGGTCTGTGGAAACATTGTCCGTTTATTTTTTACACCTACCAACAAAAGAGTCCCAATATCTTACTACTCACTGAACATGATGGAACGAACACGAAAAGACGTTGGAATTTTAAGAGACATTATTTCAAATTAAGAAATGTATTAATCTTTTTTTTGTGTAAAAACTTTTCCGTGTCTTTACTAACTTTATCGCTTTTAAAGTTTAAGTCCCTTATGGATATTAGGGTCTATATCAAAACTTTATCTTCGTAAAGTAACAAACCAAAAGAACCATAAATAAAAATTTTTATGAAAGACTAGTTCTAATTAACGACTAGAGTAGTTTTGTCCCTCGTTTTTCATTAGAGATCTTAGTTTTGAAAATTGGTCAACCGAAGTCACTTAGTCAATAAGTTGTTCTATTTAGGGACTCGTATATCAGTTGTACCTCTACGAAAATTGGTTATCTACGTACCTATCTAATTTATCTATCAACTATCTTACATCTACTCTATATGTCAACTATCTTATATCTACTCTATATATTTATCTACCTATATTGACCTACTATCTACCTATTACAGATTGTTATATAAACAGTGCTTAAATTTCTTTTCCTTTAATTACAAAAATTTTCTGAGTAGAGGAGGTACGTCACGACGTAAACGGATTGGTCTCTAAAAGAAGTGTACACTTTCACTCTATTTTCGTCGGTTAGAATCTTTCACTTTCACTTCAGCGAGTCAGTACAGGTTGAGAAACGTTAGGGTACCTGACATCAGATGGTCCGAAGAGACAGGTACCCTAAAAGGTCCGTTCTCATGACCTCACTCAACGGAAAAGGAAGAGGTCCCCTAGAAGGACTGGGTCCCTAGTGTGGGTCCAGAGGACGTAACGTCCGTCTGTGAAATGGGAGACTCGGTGGTCGGTTAGAATTAACTCATGGATAATACTTTACGATCTGTCAGTCGTTTTGTAAAATTACTGTCAATTGTACAATAATATATTATATAATATATCACAATATTTTACTATTATATAGTGTTTTATTATATATGATACATTATTATTAAATGATAGTTATTATTTTTATTTTTATAACGATGGTAATGATGACGATGATAAAAAATTCACAAATATTATACGGTCCGTAAAACTTTTCGTGAAATAGTTATGGTAACATAAGATAAGTAACATCACGAGAGTTGAAAGGATACTCCATCTGTAGCGATAAAAGTCTTCTCGTTTGTCTAGTCTCTTTAACAGAACGACTTTTAGTGTTCATTGACATCATAAATGTACTTCTATAAAAATGTTAGTCAAGTATATTGAGTTATAATTTTTTGTTTGTTAGGTTGGTTTTTACCCATCTGGATTTAACTGTAAAGAGGTTTCCACTGTATGTCTACCAGTTATCCGTATACTTTTCTACGAGTTGTAGTGATTAATAATCTCTTTACGTTTAGTTTTGAGATCACTCTTTAGTGGAGTATGGTCAGTCTTACCGGTAGTAGTTTTTCAAATGTTTATTATTTACGATCTCTCCTACACCTCTTTTCCCTTGGGAGGATGTGACACCGACCCTATCATTTGACCACGTCGGTGATACCTCTTGTCAGATTCACTTCAGCGAGTCAGTACGGACTGAGAACGCTGGGGTACCTGACATCGGATGGTCCGAGTTTCCCAAGAATTTTTTTGATTTTTATCTCGATGGTATATAGGTCGTTAGGGTGAACAACCGTTTGTAGTCCCTTTTCGAGGTCAAGTTTTTCTATGAACATAGGGTCACAAGTATCTCCATCGTCGTGATAAATGTTATCGGTTCTATACGTCGTCGAATTCCCAGGTAGTTATCTACTTACCTATTTCTTCTATACCCTATATATATGTTATTTTGTAATGAGTCGGAATTTTTTTTTTCTTACTTTACTTTGGTAAACGTCGTTGTACGTGCTCGGTTTTCTAATAGTATATACCTTTCATTCAGTCTCCTGGTGTTCATGTTATGTTATAGTGAATATACACCTTTGATTTTTCTCTATGTTCACTTGAATAAATGTTTCGTCTTTCTAAAAATGTCTGTATCTTTTGTTTGAATACCAATGGTTTCCTCTCTCCCAACCTCCTCCCCATTTAATTCTTGGACACTAATTATCTATGTATGATGACACATATTTTTATCTATTTGTTATCCAGGATGACATATCGTGTTCTTTGATATAAGTTATAGAATATTATTGGATATTGCCTTTTCTTAGACTTTTTCATATAGATATGGAAATATCTATAGAAATCGATAACTAAAAGTGTACCAAATCAAGAAACCCTATCGGATCTTTTATGACTTTGATCAGTGAACTCAAAGAATTCGGGTCCCTACATTCCTAGTAGTCGTCTTTACTCGATAGTTCCTAAGATAGTTGTAACTCACTTGATTGTTCTCTTACTCTGTTTACCTTTTACCTTACCTTTTATCTTAGTCTAAGATGAGAATAAAAGATCCAGGTACCTCCGATCCCTCCCCATCACCCAAAACATTAATAAAACCTGGGATCGTGACTATCGTATCGTAATACACCCGTACTTAATGAAACACTTCAGTCTTCAGAGAACTTCTCTATCGATATCTATTGAGATAAGTTTCGTCACTGGTCGTATTTGTACTAACAACTTACTTTTGAGACTTACGTCAATCTTAAGTGTTTAAAGTCACCGATGAAAAGAAAACTTATAGGTACATTTTGTTGTTTAGTGACCTAATCGTTGATCTTTTGATCTTAAGATCCCGTAAAGATATATAACGACGTTGAAAGAACCAGAAGTATAAGAAAGAGGTAGTTCACCATCATACATCTGAAATGTCTGAAAAATGTTTTACGGTTACTGTATCATTCAAACCTTTGTTAAATCTGTCGTGATTTCTGACCCTACATAGTATACCTTGTACACAGTTATGTTTTCTGTGTAAAATAACAGTCAAAGAAGCTACCTCCAGTTGAAAAGTTTATTGAAAATAAACTCAAAAAGAAAGGAATAATGTTTTCATTATATAGAAGTACCGAGTTTCACAGTTTCAATGTCTTTTTTAATAATTTTCAGGAGATACATTACTACACAACCTCGACGGATTATGGTCAAACACTTTCAGTTAACAAAAAAAGAGAAGGTTTACTATACAAGTCACTATGACGTAACCATCGGACTTTAGTTAGTACTACGCTAATAAATGTGGTACCTTTAACCGTTTACAATGTCTCGACCTGAAAAGACCGGTCAACAATTCGTAAATAATTACTTGGTGACAGGTGTTAGAAACCTGAACTAGTCAAACCACTTAGAAGTTAGTCTAACGATAGAAACAGAATTCAGTTTTTAACTTCTCTAAGTTTTTCTTCTTGGTCTGTTAGACGGAAATCGTACAGTTGGAGGTTGTCTCGTATGTGCCATAGACATATTCGTTGCTTCTTCGTACGAAATACTCGGGCTTTCTGGACACAACCGAAGCAGGAGGTGTGAGTAATCCGTGCCCTTACTCAATGTGTTGGGTACATCGGAAAGAAAGCAGGAGGAAAGTAACAAGGAAAGGAAGAAAAGAGAAGGAGGGAGGAAGAGAAGGAAAAAGGAAGGAAGGAGGAAAGAAAAAACTTAAGATTGGTGATTTACGATTACGAATGTCTAAAAGTCTAGGAAACGAACATGGGTTCAACACAGTTATCACAAAATAAGAATTACTCTCGTAAAGTCTAGAAACGTAACTACCAGTTCTTCATCCCAACAATCGGAAAGGAATCTGTAGACTAAAGGGACAAGTCCTAGGTTTGATACATATCACGGTTCTGTGATAAAACCACCGTTTATCCAAGACCTCACGGTTGGGGTGAACGGAAAATAGGGACATAAAGTACATTGATAAAAGTATCGACAGTGGTGGGATCTTGTATTCCTTGATTAAAAGATCCCTAAAGTCATCAAGTCGTCTCTGTAAACTTTGTATTCTGAATAAAAGAGGTATGAATTGCAACAAGTCAGGTATATATGTTTTGAAATTTTACTGTAAAACAGGTGGTCTCCCGTGAGTATAACAAGGTTCATATCGATTCTTAATACTACTAAACTTCTATTTAGACACTGTCTCTTTACTTTCTTGGGGGGTTTTGATAAGTTCGGAATTGATTTATGGTTTGTCTTCTTATTTTGGTTTAAAAGAAATAAGGTAAAATAAAAGAGAGAGGGATGGGACAATGGAGGGCGATGTGTGTGTTTTTTTTAAGAATTCATATAAGCAATTAAGTGTTTTCTCTTTTTTCCCAACCCTGATCTCACTTTACGACGCAAGGTATGAAAGTTTCACGGTCGAAACGTCCTCTTATATAAAAAGAAATTTTACACCCTCACAACCTTCTCACCTTCTTGTAGTTCTTTAACCAAAAGCATTTCAATGTAGGAACCACAAAATTCTACTATGCAGAGTTCAACAAAAGATAGCACTTCGACTACTTGACGCACGAAGCCTACTGTCCCGAAGACGGGAACAGAACCTTGAAATGTGAAGAGTCCGTGATCTTTCTAGTCTCCGACGGTGTCCTAACGCCAGATCGCACAACTGTCGGAGTTGGTGTTCAATAAGGCTAAAGAGTGTTTTCGTTTTATTTGAACACTAAAGACTCTGTACAACACATCGAGTAATCACCAAAGTTGATTCACGACAAATAACTAGAATTTTAGAGAGAGAAAAGTTACGTTCACCTGAAAGTGGATACAGAGGTATAAAAGGTTTGTGAGGTCGTAATACTTGAGTCGTCAATCTAGGATCATTAACGATTCAAATTCGGCGATCTAGACTCCATTCCTAAGATGGAGTAAGGTCGATATAATAGTACAGTTTGTAAACGAAGTAGGTAAGACAAAGAGATGTCCCCGTGAAAATAAGTGTGGAAAGTTTTAATCCGGACAGTTTTCTGGGTAGTTTAGTAGAGGCGGAGTCTTAACGAGTCTATACTTTTCAGACTTAAAGAAAAGATAAAATTCTTCATAAGTCAATTTGGTCAGGTCTTACTAGACTTTAGGTCGACACATCATAGACACATCACGTTTGTGTGTATGGTCTTCCTTCTTTATTACTCTGTTAAATTCAAAACACAGGTAAATCTTTTAACTACAGTTTCGTTAATAGTTTCTTAACGATTACTTGTAAATACTCGAACTTGAAATATCGGACCGGGTTTCAACGGTCCATGATATTTAGAAGCTTTTTTTTAACGGGAAATCGTGACGGTTCTGGTTTTCGATTTAACCGGGTGGAAGGGGTTAAATGTAGACCCAAGTCAAACGAGAGTCAATTTTCTCGAATTGGGTATCACGACTGAACCAAAGACAAGTCTACCCTTTCGTCGATACAATATACTTTCCTCGTCTTTATCCACCCATAGAAAAATATAGGAGGGAACTCCCCTTTTATCACGAAATAATTCAAACCTATCAGTAATAAATTAACGGACCATAATCCCTTAGTCGACCAAACAACGACCTATCATAGAAAAACTAAGTCTATCAAGAAAAAACTTCATACGTCAAATGACTAGTCTTCGACAGTCTTTATTTCATGTAATAATGTTCCCAAAATTTGACTCATCCTCATTCTACTTTTCTTAATTGAGAGGTTACCGAATGTATCCTTTGTCTTTCTTAAGGTAATTAAGTCCAAATTGTACTCTCTATATCATCTATATTTTCAATAAAAATTATATCCATCTCTTACCTTTTATCGTTATTCTAATTCCTTTTACATTTTTTCGGTACTAAATGTAGCTCAAAAAAAACAACAACAAAAAAATGATCAAGAAGAGCACTTACACTGTCAACCGTTAATGAAATTTTCAGATTTAAAAAGTCCCATTTAGTCGAAGTTCAACCCTTTCTAAATAAGGTCTACCCATAACATTCTACACGATATTGAAGTGACTGATCTAATTTTTTCGACTCAGTCAGAGACAAATAATTTATTGGCATTCATTTGTCATGACATATGTATATATATAGGTAACGGAAAAAGAGAAACAATCACTAAATCAGTGATTCAGCATAGGTTGAGAACGCTGGGGTACTTGACATGGGTGGTCCGAGGAGGTAAGTACCCCAAAAGGTCCGTTCTTACGACCTCACCTAACGGTAAAGGAAAAGGTCCCCTAGAAGGACTGAGTCCTTAGTTTGAGATCAGAGGACGTAACGTCTATCTAAGAAATGACTCGATGGTCCCTTCGGTTACTGGATTAGTCATAACTAAGTAAAACAGTGTAGAGTCAAGTCAATAGCGAAGGGGGCCCTCTGGAAGTTTATGGAACTAATCCAGTTCAGGGGAGGAGGAGCGGATGACGGGTGTAGGGGTACTATTTGAAATTTTCGTAGTATTAAGAGAAGAACATCCTCAATGGTTTGAACTTTGAAATGTAAACACGTAAAGAAACCGTTTACAGATATTCAACGGGTTCCTGCGTCTGGACCAAAGTAAGAGGTCTCAGTGGTCGGAGATCATGTCACGGTCAATTCGTGCTCCATCAGTTGCGAATAAATAAATAACTTAATACTTACTTATTGATTCGTTCCGTTGATACTCTAATTACGGTACAATGTTTCATCAATTATTTGAGTCATTGTCTCAACCCACCCTGAGTTGGGGAACAGAATCAAAGAAAAGGGTTACATAGAATAGACTTTTTGATATCTCGTTTCGCAAGACTGAGTGGTTGTTCATATTTGATTGATTGGTTTAAACGAAAGTCGTCCCATCATTTTTATTTAGTTCACTGGTTGTCGTTATAAGGCCCACTTACTAATGAACGTTTCATTTGTAGTAATTCAGTTTACTTTACAGAGGAGTCTTTTAAATATGGATAAAAAAACTCTCTCATCTTGTCCTAACATAAAATATTCAGACGTAGGCGAATCAACATTTTTCGTCTGTGAAGGATTTTATCCATCTAGTCAATTCTCGTCCCAAAACTAAGGGAAACGACAAGAAATATACTATTGTATTTGTGAATCAAAACTAGATCGTCTGTTCTTTTAATGTTGGGTCTTCTCTTAACTTAACGTACTTCGAATACAGTCCAAAGTATAATTAAACGATCAAACGCACTTTCACTTTCACTTAAGCGAGTCAGCACAGACTGAGCAACGTTGGGGCACCTGACATCGGGTGGTCCGAGGAGGCGGGTACCCTAAGAGGTCCGTTCTTATGACCTCACCCAACGATAAAGGAAGAGGTAGATCAAACGAACCCAACGATATTGCTTATGATGTCTAAGTCACCGAATTTGTTTTTACATGAAGAGGTGTAAGATCTTCGATCTTCAGGTACTAGTTCCACACTCATCCTGAACAAAAAAGGTTTGGAGAGAGGAACCGAACATCTATTCGAAGAAGAGGTACAACAGAAGTGTTCCAGGAAGAAGATACACACAGACACAGTTTCTGTTTCGTTCTTAGAACTTTTATCATTTTTACTGAGCATGACTCCTCAGAGTTATTTTAATTGTCGATTGAGTAGTCTACGATACTTCTGTCTTCCGTCATCTTATTGTATATGTTTGACGATTTTTTTTAAAAAAAATAATATTCCTTTACGATACTCGTTAAGATACAGTTTTTTTAATCTATTGAATCTACTTTACCCGTTAAAAGATCTTTCTATGTTCCATTGTTTTAAGAGTGGTATCGAAGACTTCAGGAAATACAAAAACAGGTATGTACCATCATAGTGGATAGTAGTATGAGGGAAATTAAATAATATGGAGTTAATCAGATTAAGAGTAAGTCAAGGACCGTAGTACCACATGTGTTTCGAGGTAAGGAAATTGAACAACTAACAAGGTAAAATAGAAACTCCTGAGTCAAATTTACGATAAAGACGTTTCTGTAACAGAACTTTAGGAATATTCATTAATAAGTAATTCTATTATGAAAGACCAAATAGTTTCTATTAAAGGAAGAGTTACGGAAAGGAAGTTTATGGGCTATCCGAAGATTAGATCAAAGGTTAGTCAAGATGTAAGATTATTAGTACAGGATTCAAGAAAGGATCTATTTTAAGAGTTCCGACTGGACTCAGAAACAAAAACTTCGAGGGTCCCATTATAAAGAGTTGAATTATCATGTATAGAACTCTGGTCGGTTTTAATCTCTGTCTCTGAACCCCTTCGGAGTGTGGGAATTAGATCAGAAGCGAGGTCTCATGACATATTTAGCCTGTTACACTGAGTTTCGGAGAAATCTAGAGTAAATAATACCAAACCCCAAAAGTCTGTCCTAAAAAATCTCCTGGTTTTAAACTCTAAGAGTTATAAGAGAATAACAGACTGTTGATAGGTTGATAAGACCTAAAGAGAAATAAAAAGAACTTTCCTCCTTCATTTCAGATTAAATGTACTAATAAGACTCAGAAAAGTCGATGTAGTGGATCTGTCTCAAAAAGGTGGCGTGGTGACAACTGTAAAATCTAGTTATTAATGTATAACTTTCCTAGATAGGATGAGTAATATTCTACAAATCATCGTAAGGATTGGAGATGAGTGATGTTAAGACATTGTAGTGGAAGTAGAGATCAATATTGTTTGTTTTTATAGAGATCTGTAACGGTTTATAGGGACCCTACGTTTCAGTGGGGGTTAACTCTTGACTTTGGTGTCCGAGTTATGCGAGTAGAACACGAAAGTTTAATAGTGTCCGTTATGTAAATAGAACGAGTTTAAATATCGTACCCGGAGGTAAAAAGGTTGGAAACTCTCAAAGGACTGATGGATTGTGTAATGACTCTCCAGTCATAGTGGATAAAATTTATAAACAATGTCTATCGAGATGTAAAGTTCAATTACACCTTAGTATTAACGTCTTAATAAGAGACATACCATTAAGATCTAAGTCTTATTTGTATATGGTTGTAAATATAATATATATATATATATTATATGTGTGTATGTGTGGGGTCATATTTAAGTAGAGAATGTACATTTTTATGTTAAGACTATGAACCACCCATCGGAAGATACACCCCAAAATCTTTGGGGTCGCAGAGACACAATCAAGACAGTAAAAGTTGTGTATCGAAGTTCTTAGCGGTACAAGTATACAAAGTTCGGTATTTGTCTTTCTTATACCTCATAATATATTTCCTTCTACAACACTCGACGTGACCCTATATTCCTTTATTCAAACTTCTAACGAGAGTCACAGACGACGAAAATGAGTAGTAACAATATAGGAGAGTAACATGGAACATAAAAAAGTAGTGTTGACATTATTTCATTAATAAAATAAAAACATGGTGTTAATATATATATACATACATAGTGTGAAAATACATAGTGTTAATATTATTTCGTTGATAAACTAGTCGATGACCAAATAATAGATAGAAAGGAGTTCCCGTTATGTGAGGTGTTTCTGGTCTTGATATAGGTAGAACAAACTACGACATAAGGGTCTGGATCGTTTCAAGAGCAGTAACTCATGAAAGAGTCATTTCTAAACAATTTACTTACCTATTTTCTTATTTATTTACCTAACTAATTATACTATCTATACCATGAACTAAATCTGTATCAAATCATTTAGAAATGTTATTACTTAATAAGAAACGGTCTACGTCTAGATCTGTAGCCAGTTGTTCTCTATTACAGACCGACAGGATCGTCTTGTCGTCTTATAGGATCACTCCCTTCCATTCCTGCCCCTACCCCCGAAGGGATCACCGAGTCACCATTTCTTAAACGGACGTTACGTCCTCTACGTTCTCTGCGTCCAAGCTAGGGACCCAGTCTTTTTAGGGATCTGTTCTTTTACCGTTGGGTGAGGTCATAGGAACAGACCCTTTAGGTTACCTGTCTCGTCGGACCTTCAGATGTCAGGTATCCCGACGTTTCTCAACTTGTACTGGCTCACTGATTCGTACGTACGTGTGTGTGTGTGTGTGTGTGTGTGTGTGTCCCTACGTTCATTCTTTCTCAAGTCACATCTTCGGTTCTTGAAAGAGAAGACTAATGTACCAGAGTACGAATGGGACGAATTAACCTAATAAATGTAGATCGTGACGAGAGATGGAATGTCATTCCTCTTTTTCCCGAGACCTCTAAGGTCTTAGGTCCAAAATGACTAGCACAATCAAGGACTCAGAGGAAGACGACGAACACTGCCATTTAACATACAGTCGAATTGACTCGGTTCTATACACTAGTTTATAATAAGACCTACAAAGATACTATGAGAAAACTTACTCTAATTGTAAATTTAACCATCTGAAACACCTCCGTTCTAACGGGAGGTATTACACTGACCGGGGTAGGTTAGTCGACTTCTAGATTTATCTTGGTTTCTGACCGGAGGGGATTCGTTCTCCCCTGAGACATCGTGTCCCGGAAGTCCGAACTTGACGGTGTAACCCAGAAACCCGGAGACCAGACGGTTGGGTGGGAAGTATATATCCTGAACGGTCGGAGGCATTAGTACACTCGGTTAAGGTATTTCGTTTAGTATATTATAGGATAACCAAGACGAATATACCATTTCAAATTATGTGACGAGTACATGTACATGACTAAGGTCTACAGTAAGATTCATTGTCATAACGGGAATATAAAATGTGCTGATGGATGAAGGTTTCTCAAATATATCTCGACGTAAGTACAGACCTTACTTTTCACCAGAGTTTTGGACATCCTTGATCTAAGATGAATAGATCAGGGTTTGACTAAATAAAGTGAACCGAAAATCGGGGAACTGAACTGAAGGGACCACCAAATCTACCATTTCGTAGACGGATGTTGTGCCCTCTGGACCCAAGCTAGGGACCCAGCCCTTCTAGGAGACCTCTTCCTTTACCGTTGGGTGAGGTCATGAGAACGGACCTTTTAGGGTCCCTACCTTCTCGGACTATCCGATGTAAGGTACCCCAGCGTTTCTCAGCCTGTGCTGACTCATTGAAGTGAAAGTGAAATCGGGGAACCCCCGTTTATGACATAACATAGGTAGAAACATAAGGATCGTCGGTCGGGTATTATCTTCTAAAAAAATTCACACGACTTAATTTAACTTACTTACTTACCGAGTTATGAATGTACAATTTTATGTTCAGAGGTAGTGTTTAAAAAGAAAGTAGACCGAGTTTCGTTCCTTTTAAGACCACACTAGGGGTTTGGTAGTGACAATGGGTGAAAGGGTACAAAGAATAATGAAAGTCCTATAATACCAGTATGTCATATTGATTTGACATCAATGTATAACTTTCACAAGGGAATCCCTGTTTGATTCCGTTTGTATGTCCCGGACCCGAAAAAAAAAAAAGTGGAAGAACATCTTCTTCAACCCCTCGGTTTGAGTTTTATGGACTTCGTCAAAAAGTCAGACCCAACTGGACTCAAATTCGACATTGTAACGACGAGAAATCAGTACACTGGAAAGTTCAGAATCGAAGAAGGAGAAGACATTTTACCCGTAGTAGTAGTGGTATAGTAGTTAGTGGTATTATTATTGTTATTACGATGTAGTAGTACGACACCACACCTAATTCACTCTGGTTCTTATATTTCGTAAATAGTTTTACGGACTTCTATCATTCTCACGTTGTTTGTGATTCGTAATCATCGATAGAGTCGACATGGAACAAAGTCACGTGAAGTGAAATGACGTGACGTGTCTATGTTACCCAAAATCCAACAAAACTGGTAAACGAACAAAACTATAACGTTTTCCATCCAAACACTATTAGAACGTAGTTAGATAGTCGTGGCAAAAGGGTTGGCGGGAACAAATAAAATACAAAGATCCAGTGTAAAACCATTAAGAGTTCGATAAAGTACGAAAAAGAACAATAATATAAACAGTACCACTAAAGACCAACTACTCGTAACTTCAATGATAAAATTAAACCCCTCTCCGTGGTTCTCGACACGGGTATGTTCTACTAATGGAACTATTTACACACATAAGACTGACGAGATGGTTAGACGACAAGGGGGAAGAGAGAGGGAGAGGAGTCTAGAGGAATAAGGGACTCTGTGTCGTTGTAACTTTAATCATGTCAATTACGGGGATGTTACCGGATATTTACAAGTTTACTTTCTCTAAGTGTACAAAGAGTGAAATTTAGTTTTAAACCTTTACTAATTTGCATCACTCCTTCCGTACAGCTTTCGACTCTATAAGACTTTCGATCCAGAGGACATGATGAATCGGTTCAGTACTTACGTTTCCTTTTCAAAAAAAACTTCTTTTAATTTTCACGATAAGGTCACTTTCTATTCTTTGACTTTGTCGGATTGACGACTATACCTCTTTAACAAATCACCAGACCTATCTTTTAGTTTAGTTTTAGATTAGGTCTCTTTCCGGGATTTTGAGAAGTTAAGACACTTCAGATTCTTTCAGTTTCTTCTACGTATTCTGTTTAAACTTCGAGTTTCTCCAACAAAGGACCTCAAATTTCTTATTTCGACAGGGTTACTTTATTTTCACGTTCTACTTCGTCACTCGTCATTGCGTCTTCGATGTCGTTCAGTACGTCTTCTACATCTGCTGAATTACTTTCACTGATGTGAGGTGTTGTCCAAAAGTTAAGCTTATACAGTAGATCTTGAAAGTATCGATGGCTCCTCTTCAGTTTCGGACCAAAACTTCGAAGTCTCCTTTTCGACTGAGAGTATAATCCCCGAATACGTCGATCACTAAAATTGAACTTCTGTTACAATAAATGGTAAAACTTTTAGGATCCGGGAATTCTTAATACGATTTACATGAAAAGGACACGAGAGACATATACATCTATACATAAGTCAATACTGACTAAAAACTACAGTATATCGTCTTTGGTTGTGTTGTAACATTTCGTTAATAGGAGGTTAATTTTTAATTTTTTTTTAAAAATTACACGATTTAAATGAGACGGACACGAGGCATTTACCTGGTGGTTTCGGACTTAGTGTCAAGTTGACAAATGTTGTACCAAATGACTTACAAAATTCGGGTGACAACTCTGGATGACGAGTTTATTTCCTAAGTGAAGTTTTATAGTGACTAGTGACCGGTATGTGGACCAGTGGGTTTTGAGATTACCTAAACATACTCTAATTATAGCAAAAGTACGGACAATTGTCTGGTAAGTAAAACGTTGGGTACCTAGTTCCTCACTAAAGAAGAAAGTTCAGAATAATAAATTTTATTATATAAAGTATTTCGATATCGACGCTGCCTCTCACTACCTGGAACCGTCCAGTTCTTGTAAGTACTAAGTCCCCTTCTCCAATTTCATAGTTATAATTGACTCCAAACCTTCTTCGACTAAGGTTGAGTGTACCTACTGAAACTCCTCAAGTTCTGAAGTCACCTCCTTCATTGACGTCTGCATTCTCTTTATCGTTCTCTTGAGCTTAATCTTCATCTCGGACTTCTAATTGACTTAACAATATTAGAGTAATGTTTTGTAATTACCTACTCCTCGACGAGCAACACCTACTTGTTTCTTTCACCAAAGAACTCTACCCAAGATGAAGACACTGCTACGAAACTTCTAATAACTTGTGTGTTGTTACTTTAAACTTGTAATATATTTGAATCAAATATTTCGTCTCCGTCTAAAACTCAACTAACTGAGATTAATACTTTCTTCAAAACGACAACTATTTTACGATAGTTTATTGTAAAATACAATATCTCTTTAATAAACACTTTCCTTCTCGGTTAACTATACCGTTTAAAGTAACGATAGAATAAAATCCGTTAACGGTGTCGGTAGGGTTGGAAGTCGTGGGTGGTGGGACTAGTCGGTTGTCGGTAGTTGTTATTCTATACTGGGAGATAGTTGTTTTTTCGATGTTGGACGAGTTCCGAATTTACTATGTAAAAACTCGTTATTCCATAAAAATTGTATATATGTAATATAAAAATCTGTATAGCTTGTGAATTATCTGATGTCACATCACACTTGTATTGAAAATGTACATGACCCTTTGGCTTTTAAAGTACATTGTGTGAAATGACATTATACGTAAATAACGTTATCAGACCTTTAATTTGAGTGTTATAGAGGTTCGATACGGGTTTAACACAGAACCTTTCCATAGTTCCAGTTCGGTCCTATAGTCAGGTTTGTCAGGAATTAGTTTTCCATTCGATTCTTATTTTGACTTGACATTCCTGAACGGACTACTGAGTCACCATTTCTTAGGAGGACGGTTTCGTTCTCTGTACCCAAACTTGGGACTAGACCCTTCTAGGGTGTACGTCACCTCGTTGATTCGGGGTACGTAGTCTCGATAACTCGGACACAGGATCTCGGGTTCTCGGTGTTGATGACTCAGAAGTATGATGTTGATGACTTCGGGACACGTGGGATCTCGGTCGAGAGACGTTGCCCTCTTCGGTGGTGAGTCTCTTTAGACGCGTGGTGTTGATCTCATCGGGGACGATCGGTGTTAATCTCTTTTCGGACCCGTCGATACATCTGGGTCGTGTCGGTCTTTTAATTTAGCTTTTTTTTTACGTGTTACTTGCGACTCTGTCTTCTTCTCTAACGTCTTCGACTCTTTAACCCTAGACTCACTTCGTCCGTTCACCTCTGAGACTCAAGACTTTTGTCTCGCAACAAACGGGAGTAAACTCGTTCGGTCAAGTAGAGTTCTACGGTCCCGATTTGCCTGTCACTGTCACGGGATTTGTGAAAGATTGTTTATTTCCTACTGACCCCGGGTCTCTTTAGTAGGTGAGTGCAGTCACTGTCTTTTGACGAAGGAGGACAGGTACAATTCCGGGTCTCGAAACGATGGAGTATACGAGAGTCATAGACTGGACTGACAGCTACTCTGTGGTAAGTAAAGTGACTGAGTAATCACTGATGTGTGGACGTCCTTTGTCTACTGTGTGAGTCTGACCCTTTTAATTTCACTTGAATTATTTTCCTAAGAACGACCTTACCACTTGTATGTCCTTTTGACGTGCCTCGTCACGTGATGGGGTTCGGTTCCCTGTCTCCTACTGGTACGGGTCCGGACCCGGACTTCGTCACACTGTTTCCTCAATGGTCCCTCAGGCCTCTGTGTCTCACTCACCCCGTCTCTTCTTGTTGACTATCTTAATGGTACCAGAAATAAATTCCCTCCGCAGTTTCCCTGCGATCTCCATTTCTTGGGTTGGATGGTCACGTCCTCTGTATGCCGAAATGTACTCCCTTTGTGAGACGGGCTCCTAGACCTACCTTGATCTCACCATTAGTGAACTAGCACGAGACGAGGATGGACGACCAGTCCGTTACGGGGTTGGTTTGGGTCGACCTTCGGTCTCCTGTTTTCGTCGGGTTGGTTTCAGTCGAGACCTCAAGTCTCGTCCTGTCCTTTCCCGTCTCTCAGTTAGACCTTCTCGGTACTTGTAGTCTATAAGTCGTGTAACGGGGTGGAAGGATTTCCAGACCGAGACGGGGTCTTCCCTGATTGAAGTATGCCGACGAGACCCCATTTAGGGTAGAAGAAAGTATCGGAGTAGGTGGAGTGTTTGGGTATGTGAGTTGAGAAACTGTAGTCCCACTTTAGGAGAACAGGTCACGAAAGGAAAAGGGTTGATGGAAGAACAAATAAGTTTCTTTCTCTGATCGCACATGTAGGGAGGTCCACGACCCGGTCCGAGACTGTTCAGTTTTAACCGACCTGTACAGGTACGATCCTGGAGCTACGATCCTGGAGGAACTGTGTTATTTTATACGTCAACCGTGATTTTTTCGTTGACTAATGTTACCTTAGAAGTAACCTACTCAATTTATGGAGTCCTAAAACGTCCCGGGGTCCCAAGACTTACAGTCATCAGTAACGTGTTTTGACATATTTTATAAGAAAAAAATTTCTCCAACTAAACGTAGGACCTACTTATCGTGAAGTGATGTTTAAGGTTTAATTATCGAAAACTTCAAAAAAAAAAAAAGAAAAATTTCAAACTATATTATCAAAACATTTGGTCGGAACTTTAAAGATCAAGAGTTATGACCGGTCTTGGGTTTTACCTATGACTCTTGTTTCTTTTCTTTGACAAAAGTATTCAGTCATACGTTGTTGTAGTCTTTGGTACTCTCTCCAACCGTTTATTAAAGTCTGACCAAAATGTTGAGGACAATCGGATCTATTAACTATAGTGGTGGGTCTGAATGGAACTGACTCGAAACTTCTGAAAACTTTAAGTGAAAGGATTTACTTGTATTAAGATTTAAGACACTCCCTACGGTTTACAAGGGGGAGGGGTGGTAATACGACTCGACCTTGACGTAAGGTGTGACCTTTAAGATTTCGGTTGAAACTTTTTAGTGGAACTTCGGTAATTAACGGTCTATTATTGGGTTGGTTTCTTTTCTGAATGTAAATCTCTACTTATTTTCTTCAGTGTCCCACCGGATTGTGATTTAGTAAAAGAACCCTTACAACACCTCTGTTGTAGAGAAACCACGGTTCAGACTGTGATCTGTTTTACCACTTCTGCAAAAGTCAGTGTACACGAGGTAAGTCAACGGAAGAAGGTAATCCGAGGGTCTCGACGGAGTGGGTCCGAAAGGGCCACTGAGTCAAGAGAAGACTGACTTTGTAAGGGTCCGTCCTTCCGAAGGTATAAACCAACCTATTCGAATTGGAAGGATAAAAGGAAGGATCTATTATACGATTTTTCTCAAACCACAAAGTTGACTTCATACACCGAAATTCCTCTAAGTAGGTGCTACCTTTTCTCGACCTGTTCTTTAGTCCCCCTACTCCAAGAACGAAGTTAGGACGGTGATTTTCTCTGACACTAGAACCGTATCAGTGAAATAGAGAGACCCAGAGTAAAAGGAGAAGGCATTGCATTTCCACAACCAAGTACAGTCACTGAAGGTACGGTAAAAAAGTCGGAAACAAGTTCACTTCAGAATGTACCTTCGAGTTGTACACTTCGTCTTTTTCGGAGGAGACCAGACTTCCCTTTTACTAACGGTGGTTAGAACACGTGAACTGTTAGTGTGAAGGGGGCATAGAGTTCAAGTGAACCGTGAGTTTCATACTGGAAACCGGGTGCGTACACCGAATACTAGAGACTTCAAGAATAATTTTTCGTCTTGAGACCCATGGGGAAGATTCTAGATGATTTAGTCGGACACATCTCGACCGTGAGACCTTAGGAAAAAATTTATTCGTAGAGTTCACTTAGAGTACTTGTGTTTTTAAACTCGTACAACTTTTCGTGGTCTGGTCTATAAAGACTTCAGAAAAAGAAGGGGTTATGAGATCGTTACAACCAGTTATAAATTCCGAATGTTTCAGTAACCTTTCGACTTCTTTCTTTACCTAGAAGACAACTCTTTTCACGACGACGACGATTCAGCGAAGTCAGAACAGGCTGAGACACGTTGGGGTATCTGCCGTCGGGTGGTCCGAGGGGGTAGGGACCTTAAGAGCTCCGTTCTTATGACCTCACCCAACGGTAAAGGAAGAGGTTACGTACTTTCACTTTTCACTTTCACTTCAACGAGTCAGCACAGGCTGAGAATCGTTGGGGTACCTGACGTCGGGTGGTCCGAGGAACAGGTAGCCTAAAAGGTCCGTTCTCATGACTGCACCCTACGGTAACGGAAGGGTGAAAACTCTTTTCACGTTTTTGTGTGTTTATGTGTACATATGTCCGTGTGTGCACTTTAAGTAGAACTTAATGTCGTTTGAATTTATAGATCGATAGGTAGAGGAACAACAGGTAGTACCTGTGAGCTACCCTTCTATCAATTTTAGGGATACTATAGATACTGAATTGTCACCATAAAGTCCTACTTACACCACTAAGTAATCTCTTCTTTGAAAAGACCGTAATTTGGATTAAGAGAAGCAACGGCTATAACATGATTTGGTTTCTACCAGAGGTTGAATATCGAAGATTGGGTTAAAGGTTGAACAAGTTTCATCAACCATAAAAGACCCACAAAAAAAACAAACAAACAAACAAACGAACGAAAATAATTAATGGTCCTTATCA
The DNA here is from genome assembly GCA_006410555.1 of Capra ibex. Classification (NCBI taxonomy): domain Eukaryota; kingdom Metazoa; phylum Chordata; class Mammalia; order Artiodactyla; family Bovidae; genus Capra; species Capra ibex. The sequence goes on from SJYO01033645.1 coordinate 13,648,508, forward strand.
CAGTAGGACTTAAAAGGAATTTACGAGTGAAATGATGTCCATACTCCTACTTTGCCGATTTGAGGTCGTTTGGTCGACCACGACAAGGTTCTAAGAACGACATTCCTGACAAGTCAAGGGTTGACTAAACAAAGAGTCTGACCTACGTATCTGTCAGGACGAACACCTTGTGCTCCCAGTACAGAAGGTTCTCCTTACTACACCGGTGTAGTGACGACTTTCGGATCTGTAAGAAAAGTCTCCCGGTTCCTTACTCGAACCTAGATCTAAAGTTAGACTGTTTGTTATTTTGATACGCCACCGCAGTTCGTGAGAATATTCCCCGACTAGGTATTTATGAGTGTCCGGTACTGTTCCGTGTCTTACCCGGGAAGGGTTTTCAGACGGAGGTAAAAAGTGTACGGTGGGTCTACACGGTACACCTCACCCTTACGATCGTATGTGGTATCTGTTCCAAGACATGGTGGATGTACTCAAGAAATATGAAAATTTTTCTGTTTTTTGTTTTTTGGGTTTTCGGAAAGAGAACGTCAAACTCGTTAAACCCGAAAGTAAGACGGAAACCGGGTTGTCGTTTTCGGGGAGATGTTCAGTCGAGGGGGTGACTGTAGAAGGGTCAGTTATCCTTTGGTGAATTGATGTACTTGTAATTGATTAAACTTCAAACGAAAAATAGGATCGTGATTATCCTCTCCTCCTTACACAAACACAAACGTTCAAAAGGTACACCCAATTCAGTTCTAACAAACGAGTTCAGACTTCGAACCTTCCTTTTTTTTTTTTTGTTCCGGGTTCAGAGTAGAACAGAAAACCTCCATCCGTCTTCTCGGTAACAAAGGTCACGTCGACTTTGGACACCCGACTCTTTGGTGACCTCAGATAAGAGACTCCAAAGACTTTTAAAAGGGGTGTCTGAATAGTAACAGTCGTTGGCACCGTCCGACAAAACAAAACGGAAAGTAAGGAATAAATAACGGTTTCGTTTACCGTTACTGTCAACTCTTGCCTTTCTCACCGTTCTACCTCACTTTATATCCTTATTTCGTAACGATATTTCTCTTCAACGATTTTTCCCTTTCCTCAAGGAAGAGATTTTCGAGTTTCACGGAAAGTAGTAGGTCGTTTCGACCTGGTTTTCTTTTGAATAAAAATTCCCATTTGTCTATTGTTTACCGAGTAGGTCTTAAGGTCCCACCTAAAGATGAGGGAGGGTGTTCCTTTTCTAAACGAAAAATTAAACAACATACATTCTGTTCCGGGTCTTGTTGGCTCTCTTCGTACGAACTTCCATTTTGTACTCTATATGTTATAAATCTCTCGGATCTTCTAGGGAGTTTTATATAAGGGTGGAAAGTATTAAAGTTCCTTTTCTTATGGGAACCAAAAGGGACTGGAATCGACTCGGTGCCGGTTTTATTCTTACGATGATCATTAGTCCTCGAATGACCCCTAAAACGAAAAACTAGAATAAACAAATCACCTTATATGTCGTAGAAGGTACAAAAAGGAATGTGATATCAATAGTACTCCTCAGTAGTCACGGATAAGATTTACGGAATTAAAACAGGGTAATCCTTTTTTACGTTTGATCTCTATGTTACAAAGTTACAGAGGAGTAGTGGTTTTACTATCTTAGGATCCAGAAGTTGTCCTCTTGGTTGGTCAGATAAGACTTCCTCTAGTCGGGACCCACAAGAAACCTTCCTTACTACGATTTCGACTTTGAGGTTATGAAACCGGTGGAGTACGCNGTAACCTTTTCTGAGACTACGACCCTCCCTAACCCCCGTCCTCCTCTTCCCCTGCTGTCTCCTACTCTACCGACCTACCGTAGTGACTGAGCTACCTGCACTCAGACTCACTTGAGACCCTCAACCACTACCTGTCCTTCCGGACCGTACGACACTATACCCCAGCGTTTCTCAGCTTGTATTGACTCGCTGACTTGACTTGACTTCCAGAAGTTGTACCAGATGCACCTGGAGACATTAGAGTGGGAACGAATAACAAAGTCGTGGTTTGAGATTATAAAACGGAGACTTTGATATATACAAAATTATTAACGTCTTTAAAATTAAAGGAGATTTAGTAATACAATGAAATCCAGATACATCCAAAAGGTTAAGATAGAGGGAACGGTTGGGAGAGAGGAATAAGTAAGAAAAGGGAGATGGATTAGGTTGAGTAGATGTTCTATATTAAGTCTACAGTAGTGAAGATCCCTCAGTAAGAATTGTGTAGTTTGGTGAAGGAGTGTACTATAATCCGTGGACTCGTACTGTGGGAGTCCCCTTAGTGGTATAAAATAACTTTGATAGATAAACATATAAAAAGAGGAGATGATTCAGTACACGAAGAATCCCCTTTTCTACAGAATAAGGTTGACTGTTCGTTGTTCTGTGAATTCACTCAAAGTAGTTTCTTTCTCTATCATACTTCATGACCTCCCTTTTTCGTGCCTTGAAGTCAATGTTTCTGTGCTACCCGTTTGGATAGACGGAGAGTTTGAGTGGTCGTCTTCGCGTGAAAAGACGACAGTAGAAGGAGAAGTCCGAGGAGATCAACGATCGTGTCAGGGAACCATTCAGGGTGCCGTGCCAGGGAACACGGGAGCAAGAGATACGGGTCCATGGGGGACTTGAGGTTGAGACTGTCAGAGACTACGGTCAGAAACTTAGACTTGTTTGGTAAGAAACTATAAGGGTGGTGAGTCATTATTGGTTGTCGACTGTAGACCCAGTCGTGACTGGATTCTGGTCTGTCTTTGGTGTAAGGATAAGGGACGACGACGACGACGACGATTCAACGAAGTCAGTACAGGCTGAGACACGCTGGGGTCTCTACCGTCGGGTGGTCCGAGGTGGTAGGGACCTTAAGAGGTCCGTTCTTGTGACCTCACCCAACGGTAACGGAAGAGGGCACGTACTTTCACCTTTCACTTTTCACTTTCACTTCAGCGAGTCAACACAGGTTGAGAGTCGCTGGGGTACCTGACGTCGGATGGTCCGAGGAGGTAGATACCCTAAAAGGGTTGTTCTCATAAGGGATGGTCAGGTAATAAGGGAGGTGTTAATATGATTTACTGACAGAATTAAACTTAAAGGACATCATTCTACCTTTTTTTTTTAGACATTTACCGCCAAAATAAATAAAGTGACTCGGAATGAGTAGAGACAAAAAATTCTTGGGTTGTATTACAGATTTTGTATCGTGTGTAAACTACTCATCCTTAATTTATTCACACAAAGATACGAGCGAAAGTTCTAATACTAATCTACAAGACATCGTTTCTACTTATTAACGGATGGTTTTACACACGACGTGGGAGTGCCATAGTACCACAACGATCTTTCTTCGAAAAGTCGGTCCCTGATGTAAAGGGTCGTGGGAAGTACAGATAACGTCGGTGCACTGGTCATAAAAGGTTACTTTACCTTCATCTTCTTTGTATACCGAAGAGATTAAATTCCGAAATTTCTTCACAAACATTGAAGAAGTAGGAGAAAATAAGGACGACCAAGTTACGTCTACTGTTTTCCTGGGATCTCGTTTCCGACCGTTTGACAGATACATGTTCCTATCTATCATTTATACAATACGAAACAACGGTATACCAGACAGGGTTGATGAGGTGAGACGGAAATCCCACGTTTTAGATGCTACCTGTTATGTGTTTGTTTGTAAACTCCGACGTAAGGTCATGTTGACATAAATGTTTTTATTCACCTCCCGGTATAAATCGGGTGTACTGTATTAAACGGTTGGGGACGGAACCTCCTTTCGTCTCGTACTCTACCTTTTTCCGGTTCGTGGACTTAAGGTGTACCTCTTTTTAGTCGTTGTGTCTAGTCCTAACGGTCAGAACTACACAATGTGCTTATGTTATCGATTGAAGACGAAACAATTCGGTGAATTTAAAATCTTGAATACATATTCGAATAATTATTTATACAATCATAACGGAAATGATTTGATATTGACATCATAGTCAAGTCAAGTCAACGAGTCAGTACAGGTTGAGAAACGTTGGTGTGTCTTACACCGTGCGGTCCGGAGGGACAGGTAGTGGTTGAGGGTCTCAAATGAGTTTGAGTACAGGTAACTCAGCAACTACGGTAGGTTGGTAGAGTAGAAGACGGTAGGGGAAGAGGAGGATGGAAGTTAGAAAGGGTCGTAGTCCCCGAAAAGTTTACTCAGTCAAGAAGTGGAGTCCACCGGTTTCACAACCTCAAAGTCGAAGTCATACTCAGGAAGGTTACTTATAAGTCCTGACTAAAAGAAACCCTACCTGACCAACCTAGAAGAACGTCAGGTTCCCTGAGAGTTCTCAGGAGAGGTTGTAGTGTCAAGTTTTCGTAGTTAATAAGTCACGAGTCGAAAGAAATATCAGGTTGATAGTGTAGGTATGTACTGATGACCTTTTTAGTATCAAAACTTATCTATGTGGAAACAACCGTTTCATTGTAGAGACGAAAAACTATACGACAGATCCAACCAGTATTGAAAAGAAGGTTCCTCGTTCACAGAAGTAAAGTACCGACGTCAGTTGTAGACGTCACTAAACCCTCGGGGGGTTTTATTTCAGACAGTAACAAAGGGGTAGATAAACGGTACTTCACCACCCTGGTCTACGGTACTAGAAGCAAAAGGCTTACAACTCAAAATTCGGTTGAAAAAGTGAGAGGAGAAAGTGAAAGTAGTTCTCCGAGAAATCAAGAAGCGAAAGACGGTATTTCCACCACAGTAGACGTATAGACTCCAATAACTATAAAGAGGGCTGTCAGAACTAAGGTCGAACACGAAGTAGGTCGGGTCACAAAGAGTACTACATGAGACGTATATTCAATTTATTCGTCCCACTGTTGTATGTCGGAACTACATGAGGAAAGGGATAAACCCAGGGATATGTCTAAAGAGTTCTCCGTCCAGTCCACCAGACCATAAGGGTAGACAAATTCTTAAAAGGTCTCAAACAACACCAGGTGTGTTAGTTTCCGAAACTGTATCAGTTATTTCGTCTTCATCTATAAAAAGACCTTGAGAGAATGAAAAAAATACTAGGTTACCTACAACCGTTAAACTAAAGACCAGGGAGACGGAAAAGATTTAGGTCGAACTTGTAGACCTTCAAGTGTCTTATTTTACTCTTAATTTATACAGTGGTTCCTCCACTTTCTGTATGAGACTCTTAATATTTTGTAATTATTTCCTTTAATTTCCACGAAGTTTGTTACCTTTCTATGGGGTACGAGAACCTAACCTTCTTAAATATAGCAATTTTACCGATATGATGAATCTCTTTACATGTTTAAATCACAATAGGGATAGTTTAATGAGTACCTTAAAAAGTATTTTGATCTTGTTTATAAGGATTTTAAATATACGTTGGTATTTTGTGATCTTAACGGTTCCGTTAGGACTCCTTTTTCTTCGTTCATCCAGCGTATTTAGAAGGTCTGAAGTCGGTTATGATGTTTCGATACCATTAGTTTTGTCGTACCGTAACCGTGTTTTTGTCTGTATATCTAGTTACCTTGTCTTATCTCCCGGGTCTTTATTTGAGTGTGTGGGTACAAGTTAATTAGAAACTGTTTCTTTCGTTCTTATATTTTATCCCTTTTCCGTCAGAGAAGTCGTTCACCACGACCGTTTCAACCTGTCGACGTATATTTAGTTACTTCAATCTTGGGTGGGAGTGTAGTACGTGTTATTATTTGAGTTTTACCGGATTTCTGAATTTATATTTTCTTACATAGTATTTTGAGGATCTTCTTTTGTGTCCGTTTTGTAAGAGACTATAATTAATATGATTACAAAGAATCCAGTCAGAGGGTTCCGTTTTGTTTATTTTTGTTTTCATTTGTTCAGTCTAGATTAGTTTGAATGTACGGAAACATGTCGTTTCCTTTGGTATTTGTTTTGTTTTTATGTTGAATGCCTTACCCTAATTGATAAACGTTTGCTACAATGGTTGTTCCCGAATTAAAGGTTTTATATGTTTGTCGAGTATGTTGAGTTGTTGTTTTTTTCGTTTGTTGGGTTAACTTTTCACCCTTCTTCTCGATTTCTCTGTAAAGAGGTTTCTTCTGTATGTCTACCGGTTATCCGTGTACTTTTCTACAAGTTATAACAAAAAACTATTAATTTAATAATTAATTTATTTACGTTTAGTTTTGATGTTACTACATGGTAGAGTGTCGTCAGATTTACCGGTAGTAATTTTTCAGATGTTTATTGTTTACGACCTCCCCCCCCACTTCTTTCCCCTTGAGAGGATGGGACAACCACTCTTACATTCAACCACATCGGTGATACTTTATGTCATACCTCCAAGGAGTCTTTTGATTTTTATCTTAATGGTATACTGACTCGTTAAGATGAGGACCCGTTTATAGACCTGTTTTGATATTAAGTTTTTCTATATGTCCCCGACTCTCCTTAAACCTCTGACCCAAACTGGGTATATGTGATAACTAGGACATATATTTTATCTATTGATTACTCTTATACGACATATCTTGTCTCTTGAGATGAAGTGTGTGACACCACTGGACTTACGTTTCCCTGGGTTTACCGTTCCTTCAGGTTTTCCTTCTCCTATATACATGTACACACCGACTAAGTAATACGACATGTCGTTTCGATTGTGTTGTAACATTTCGTTCATATGAGGTTATTTTTTCTTGAAATTTTTTCTATGTACGTACGAATGTAAGCATCGTCGTACTAAGTGTTGTTGGCTCTGTGCCTTTGTTCGATCTACAGGTTGCTGTCTGCTTCCCTATTCTACATCACGTATATAAGTCACCTTATGGTGAGTCTATATTTTTCTTACTTTCTCACGGTAAACGTCGTTGTACTTGCGTTGATCTCTAATAGTATGATTCACTTCATTCAGTCTCTTTCTATTTATGGTATATTATAGTGAATATACACCTTAGACGACGACGATGACGACGATTCAGCGCAGTCAGCACAGGCTGAGACACGCTGGGGTATCTGCCGTCGGGTGGTCCGAGAGGGCAGGGACCCTAAGAGGTCCGTTCTTGTGACCTCACCCAACGGTAAAGGAAGAGGTTACGTACTTTCACTTTTCACTTTCACTTCAGTGAGTCAGCACAGGCTGAGAATCGCTGGGGTACCTGACGCCGGGTGGTCCGAGGAGGCAGGTACCCTAAAAGGTCCGTTCTCATGACCTCACCCCACGGTAACGGACTGTGTTTACTCGGATAGATACTACGTCTTTCTGAGTGTCTGTGTTCTCTTGTTTGGACACCAACGGTTTCCCTTCCTTGCCTGAGCCTCAAACACCAATCATCTACGTTTGATAATGTATATCTTACCTACCTGCTTTCCGGGATAACATATCGTCTCCCGTGATATAAGTTATAGGACCCTATCTGGTGTTACCTTTTCTTATACTTTTTTATTGTACATAAACATATCATATTGACTCAGTGAAACGAGATGTCTTTAATTGTATTATAACATTTAGTTGATATAAAGTTAAAATTTTTTCTTAATCGTAAAATGTGTTTATTGGTTTAAGTAAGACAAAGGAATGACAACCTGTAATCAACGTATATTAAAGGTAGACGAATCATATGACGGAAACCCTTAGATTCGAAATTAAATCTATTTCCAGATTAAAGGAGAAAGTATATTATCCTTTTATTTGTTTGTCTATGTTTTGTATAGAAAATTTATAGAACCGATAAATGAAAGACTAAATACGATAGGTCGTCACACAAATTTCAAAAAGAAAGTAAAGAAAAAATAATCGATTTTATCGTCTAGAAGAATATTAAAGGAAATCATTAATGAAAACCATGAATGGTTCGGATTCGTTGATTCTGTCTCTGGGATATTTCTTTTACGGTAGAGATGTGTCAGTTATCTGGGTCCAAAGTTACCCGAATTGGACTTCGAGACCAGACGAGTCGTGAAGTCCCAATGTAGGGTTCCCGGAGACTCGATTACTTTGTACAATGTTAAGATTATAGATGAATTCGTTTAACTTACACCGGTAGGTCCTTTTAATGAACCAGCGGTATCATTGAGAAAATGATGAATACAGTTTTTCTTACTTTAAATCTTTTTTTTCTTTTGGGACCGTCGTTTGAGATGTTAGATTTTATTTCAACGCCCTCCATACTCCGTCTCCCTTTCTATTTACTCCCTAAATGAAGTCATACCTCCTTTTGTGGACTTCACATTGCTCGGGGGGTATTATACGAGAGTGAATCGGAAGAACCGGTATTGCAACCCCCATTGAGACGTTATCTAAGTGTCTTACACTTTGTATCTGCTAGAGAATCCTTTAAATTAGACTCTAGGAGTAAAATGTTTATTTCTTTGCCTTCGGGTCTCTCTATATCGTTGAGTATGAGTCAATGACAGGACACGACTTCGTCTTTGTCAAGAGAACGAACAGACGAGTCCCAAGAATAGTAAGATAGGGACTCTAAATTCCTGTGTCTCCTTGGTAAGTTTTCTGAAAGACCTTAGAAACGATAAAACTAAATAGAAATTTTTTAATATCTCGTAACTGAGTCGTGTCTTCTTCTTCTGTCTAATCAGAATGTGACCAATGTACTGACTGGTCAATGTCTTTTCAACCTTTCTAGAGTATGTGGTTAATGTGTGACTGTAACATAATTCGTGATGCGACCGAGGACCTAAAGATTCTACCACACCAGTTTAGTGAATCTGAGGAGCGTCAGGAACGTTTTCGTCTTATGGAAATACAAGTGTGACTCTCGATTCCCAGACTTTTAGAGGTAGATACTCCCCAAATAAGAGGTAAAGTGTCTAGAATCTTGTATACCGTTTCAATGCCAGAATTGTTCGTTGTCTACGCTGGACTAAAATTGAGATACTACAAAAGTTATGACACTTTGTCACCTTTAACGTTTTGTTCGTGCCTCTCCGTAAAATTACAACAATAGTAACTACTTTTCTATCTATTATTGACCAGTTTTTTCCCCCGGGTCCTTTGACGCGGTCATGTATCTTACTAGTTCATTATACTTTTTCTGAGGAGACACATGTTGGAAATTTTCTACACATAGATCCAGTTGTAATGACTTGGTACGGGTGGAACCGGATTACGGTTGAGTAAACTGAACGATCTCGTCCTGTTTCATGAAACCAGAATAGGCAATTACCAAGGGAAACTGAAAGACCAACTTGAAAAAGGAACTGATCTTTCTTAAGAATCTAAAGATTCCTTTCTTTAGAATCATGGAAAAAGAGTCCGGTCTATAAGAGGTATAGGAGTACCTCAAACCACCATCAAATCAACGATTCAGCACAGGTTGAGAACACTGGGGTACCTGATATTGGACTGTCGAGGAGACAGGTACCCTAAGAGGTCTGTTCTTATGATCTCACCCGACGGTAAAGGAAGAGGTCTCCTGGAAGGGTTGGGTCCCTAGTTTGGGCCCAAAGGACGTAACGTCCGTCTGAGATGGTTAACTCGATGTTCCCTTCGGGGAACATCATTTGAGTACCTCAAATGATAAGACAATTTTTTTTTTTAATCCATATATACGTGTGCACGTACGTACGTGTGCGTGTATTGATATTCTCCGTCTTAACATTACGGTAGTCCTTTGATTTTTTTTTTACAAGAATCTTAAGTTTCTAATTTTTATAGGGTATTCCCCCAACCCTTTTCGAAGTATCTAATCAAAAACACCCCTTCCTGCTACAAGACAAAAATTCTTCCCCCTAACCTATCTGTCTCTACCGGTCTTTCTCTTAAAGTCCGTTTCTTTTCTCGTCCTTTGATATCGAACACAAATCCCCAGTCACTTGAGAGGACGGGACGTACAAAAAAATTCCTTCCACTAGACCCTACCCCCGTCCACAAAGGTATAGGTAGAACTACTACAAAGTTGAACTTTCCGAAGTACCACTCGCCGCCGTTCTGGATAAACTCTTAGGCTACTTTCTTTCACTGTCTAGAAGGGAGTTCTTTATATATGGACCTAACGGTTCATTCTTCAATGGTCAAAGTGAGAAAGGATTAAGGAAGTTTTTGAGGTAGGTAGTGGAAAGGTCCTTTTTTGTATAGGTCAGTCGAAAGACGGTTCGGATCAGGACTGTCAAAGGTGGTCTACGGTGACCCTAGCCGTAATGAGGTCTGACTCTTACCGGAAAGGTAAACAAGACAACATTAATTACGTGTGTAGTTTGGTACTCGGCCGAATCAGACCACCACGTCGTACTTGATCTGACCTCCCGTGAGTTGTAGGTGGAGGAATCCTTCCGAGGGGCCACTTACTACTGTCGAGGTGTGACCGGTCTCTTTCTTCTTTAATCAAGTACAATGTACTGTTGTCAAACTTTTACTTTTAACGAGGTATCGACGAATTTGTAAACTTACCCAAGTTTTAGTTTACAGGTATGTGTTAATACAGGGGTTGTATATATGTGTAAGTACATAGAACTACTATTAGTAAAATTAATTCACAAGTCGGAAAGGTATCATATGACCGAGACGTTGATTGGTCTTTATTGTACATCTGAACCCGGATTAGATCGATTATTAGACTCAAGTAATAGGAGTCAAAACACGAAGGGGTCACTTGGTTAATCTTAGGTGGTCTTCTGGATCACCCGAACGGACAACCAAGTCTACCATTTCTTAGACGGACACTACGCCCTCTGGACCCAAGCTGGGAACCCAACCCTTCTAGGGGATCTCCTCCCGTACCGTTGGGTAAGGTCATAAGAATGGACCTCTTAGGGGTACCTGTCTCCTTGGACCGTCCGATATCAGGTACCCCAACGTTTCTCAGTCTGTACTGACTCACTGATTCGTGTCGTGTCTTCTGAATCATTCTCACATTTGATAAGAGGATATTCTATACAAACCGAGAATTTAAATAAAATGAATCGGGTATAAAAAAAATTTTTTATAACCTAACAGAAAATTGTAAAACTTTAGTCCTTTAATGTAAATTTTTAGTCTAAATACTCCTGAAAAATTCCTTAGACCTCTTGACTGTTATTATTCGTATAAAAATGTATCATTGTTAGTCAAATTCTACTGAATGTGTCGTACCCGAGAGGTCCAACGGTGTTGGGATAGGTTTCAACTTCATATAGACTTGTCGAAGTGTTTAAACATAATTAACGGACCGGGGACTTATGTGAACTCCAACTCTAGGGATTAGATTATAGTATTCACTAGTCCTTTCATACTACATCAAGAATCCTCGTGTTCTATGACTTAGTCCAGATGGACCCAAATTTAGAAATGGTAGATAACCAACAGTTTTACTCAATGGATTAAGGGTTCTAGAAGTAAAAAAAGTAGTCATGTTACAACTGTTATAGATAGAATGTTCCAGAGACTCATTCCTATTTTAATCGTATACGAATCGTGTTACGAGTAAGTCATACAACAGTGGGTCATATCATCAACTCCCTATAATTTAATGAAAAGGTAATTATCATTGAAAAGGAGGGATCTCTTATTAGTGTGAAAAAAAAACGAGGTGACTTCTGTCCGAATGAACACACTGACCGAAAGTGGTTACCGTACACTCGTCTTCATTCCACACGGTAAAGGTCTTTACCGATCAAACGTGAAATAGTGAAAACGACTTGGTGACATTCGTTACTATGACGTCTATCACCGGGTGAGTTACAGTTCAGGACCTTCCTCGAGTTCATGTTACACCTCCTCTCGATGATCGACTGGGAGTTGTCTGTACCTCTTAATTACTTTATATTCATCGAGTTGACCAATTCTTAGACGGACGTCACGTCCTCTGGACCCAAACTAGGGACCCAACCCTTCTAGGGGACCTCTTCCCTTATCGGTGGGTGAGATCATAAGACCGGACCTCTTAAGGCATCTGACATATCAGACACCCCAACGTTTCTCAGTCTGTGTTGACTCACTAAAAGTAAAAGTTTTATAAAAAACGAAATTCTGTAACTCTAAAGTCTCCACAAACAATGTTGTCACATCGGGTAAGACTGACTTTAACATCACCTTTAATAATCACAGTAGTGATGGTAATAGTATTAACACTGATAAGTTTCAATAAAGGGTACGGTCCTGAAGGAAAGGAAATAAAGGTCTCGAGGACCGTTTCTGTGGTCTTAGAGACGGGATAGGAGACACCAGTCGACAAGAAAGGGAGGGATAAAATAGTGGGTGAAACTCGAATAGAAGGACAGAAGAATGTCGGAAGTTGTGAGGATCACTAGTGTTCCGAAACCCCTTCCCTTGTTTTCTGTAGTAAGGAGAAATGTCATTCTGTCGAAGAGAGGAAAGTTATACTCTCTTTCGTGTTAAAATAAGTATACAGTGTTTCTACACGTTTATTTTGTGTTTAATAAAGATATAAATTAAAGTAAAAAGAGACTTCAAGGATGGAAAAAACACGTCATCCTCTTTTAATAGAAGTCAACTTAAAAATTTTGAATCGAACTAAGTTACTATGACTGGATTTCAACCGTTCGATCGTGGACATTAGGGTAACTGATAAACATATTTACCTCAAAATGACCTTGTGTCAATACGGGTAAGTAAATGTATAACAAATAATGACAAACCCCGAAGGATTCACCGTGATCACTATTCGGTTCCGTCCTCTACATTGGACGGACTGTTTCGTCCTCTACATTCTCTGTACCCAAGTTAGGGACCCAGTCCTTCTAGGGCGCCTCCTCTCGTACCGTCGGGTGAAGTCATAAGAACGGACCTCTTAGAGTACCTGTCACCTCGGACCTCCCGATGTCAGGTATCACAGTATTTCTCAGTTTGTGATGACTACACTGAATTGTGTGTGGATGTGTGTGTGTGCTGACAAAAGTCCGATGTTCCCATCTCAAGTCATTAACGTTTTCTCAAGTATATAAAGTGTTTCAGATATTATAAGTAATAGATAGAGAAGTACCTTTCAAGTGAACAGAGGCTTTTTTGAAAGAGAAATTCATTTACTAGTCAGGGAAACTCTACTTCGAGAATCAGAAAGTATAAAGAGAAAGAAGTTAGTTGAGGAGAGGTTCTACTTCAGACCCAAAATTTCGAATACACTAGAGACATTGATACCGTATTTCTCTCCCCCCTCTGGTCCAGGAGTCACACACACCATGGGAGACCCAAGAACGAGTGCAGATGATTCATCACCAACCATACTTAACAAGGGATCTGATCACTCGTGACTGTACTCTGACCAGGATAAGGACTCCCAAGACGACTGTAAGTGACAGGTCCAACGTTGACCGCTGTGGACGACACACGAGAGTGAACGGAAAACTCCCATATCATGGAGGGGACGAGTGAACTGGTGACCACTAAAACGTCTCAGGTAGCTCCCGGTCGACCTTGAACGTGTGTCAGAAGTTGAAGTTCTGGTGAAAAGAGAAATACGGTCCTTAGGAAAGACCGTTTGAGGGGTCTGTTTTATAGTCCATTTACGGTATATGATAGGGTCCTTGTACCCCTTTTAAGACCCAGGAAGTACACGAAGTACCCTTTATTCCTACGAAACTCTTCCGACGTAAGTACGGGAGGGAGACGAATTGGTAAGACACTACGGATCAAAGTTCACCTCGTCTGCTGGATATTTCTTTAGTGAAAGGTCATAGGACTCATCTTTTCCCTCGTCTTTATAAAGTCGGAAGTCGTAAGGGCGGAAAAGTGGGTTATAAGACGATAAAGTAAGATTTTCTCCCTCCCATCCGGTACACTTACTGGTACGAAGCTGAAGACAGAGAGGAGGTTAGGGAGTTCCATTTCGTTTATGGAGGTGGACATGAAGGAGATATACGTCCTACGGATATTTAGAGACGTTTTGAAATATTATTTCGGATGAAATATTAGTTCCGTTCTACTCCCTTACGTATACACGCATAATCAAAGAGAGTTGTTTGACCCCGCACTTCTGATAACATGACGACTTCAAAACCTTTTGTGATTAACCTTACAGTCTTCGACTTATAATAGAAAGAAAAGTAAGAACGACTTTGTACATTATCTGCATCGAGAACCCGAATGACCCCTCTTTTGGTACATGTGACTTTTCGTTTTTTCTTGTGTAACTTTCGTAAGGTTTTTATAATGAGTGTAATGTATAGTGTCTTAGTTTAGGTAAACTTCCCTAGTCCGTGGGTACTTTTTGCGTAATCTTTAATGTATCCCTTTAGGACGGTGGTCACGTCTCTCTGGTGGAAGTTCGAAGGAAAATTAGTTCTAACGATCTAGGTGAGGGTTGGGGATCTACACCTCGTCTATAAAATGTTCCACTCTAAAAGTAAGTTCCTTTACACACAAAGAAAATAAATAAATAAATAAACAAAAATTAACCTCCTATTTTCGAAATAATAATATTTCTCAGACAGAATTCTCACACGGACATTACGTTCTCTGGGTCCAAGTTAGGGACCCAGTCCTTCTAGGAGACCTCTTCCTTTACCGTTGGGTAAGGTCATAAGAACGGATCTCTTAGGGTACTTGCCTCCTCGTTCCACCCGATGTCAGGTACCCCAACGTTTCTCACCCTCGAAATGTTGCAACACAACCAAAGATGGTATATAGTTGTAGTCAGTCTGTATTCATATGTATACAAGGGAGGGAAAACCTGGAGGAAGGATGGAAGGTGGGGTAGGGTGGGGAGATCCAACAATGTCTCGTGTCCAAAACAAGAAACGTAATTACCTGTAAAGAATTGGGTAGAGAGGGAGAGAAATTTTATTTCACCAACCTTACCTTTAACTAACTCCAGTGAGAGTCGAGACCTTAGTTAAAGTTTTACTTCGTCATATACTATCATCACCCTCCTTTTTCAGTTCCCAGAATACTTGGACTTAAACTTAGGACTGGGACGGTGAATCATCGGTACATATTGATAAGTCTCGGTGAGGGATGCAAAGATATAGTACTGGGAGACAAGGATTCCCTAATCCTGGAGTGCACCAGAAATAAAGGAGGGTAGGTCTGGTGTAACCAAATGTAATACCCGAACGGTGTCCGTTTTATATCGTTAGGGTTTGTGGACGGGAAATTTGTCTTTATATAAATAATGAAAATTGATTTTCCTGTTAACGAAATGGGCCTTATGGTGTACGTATTAGTTTCAACCTAAGGTTAAACCGTCAGACAGTCTTAGAGTAGTTTATAGGGAGATAGAATCAAAAGGGTATGCTAATAACTTCCAAATCGGACTCAAGCCTGAACTTGGTACTTTTCTTGAGTCTCTACATACGAGACCTCCCAGGGGATATAAATATTGAGGACTAGGGATTTCGAACGGTTGTGCGGAAAGAGACACTAATAGAATATTAAAGATGTCTGACACTACAGTGTTGAGTTTTGCCATAGAAAAATGAATAAGTCACCAGTGAGACCCTTAATAAAACAGTCCACGACTTTTCAACCCTTCTCTACGACTACGATTATTATAATAAAAGTCCAACATTAATGTCAAGTTCAATATCCTTCTTAGAACCTAACCAGTGTTAAAACTGACCGTAGTTTAGAATCGTACCCTTGACTTTCTATCCATAGTAGGTTTCTTATTTCTCTTGACTTCTTTTTTTTACAGACCAAAAAAAAAAACAAAAAAGTCGAGTACGTCTTTGTAAGGAAAATAAAGAATCCGACCTTTAGTGTGGTAAAGGTATCAATCAATGTTTCTGTAAAAATAATAATCCCTTTTCTTTACTACCTTCACGGTATGGATCTATAATATTACTGTCAATATCACACTCGTATAACCGTAAAGATACACATATAATCGATTTACAGGCTTTGTGAGGAGTTCCTGAGGTTTTCCAGGGAAACACTGGAACCTGGTGTCTGAAAGGGTGAAATGGAGCGACCTTTCCTGTTCTTGTCCGACCCCCACCCCCCCACCTTTACAGTAGATACCGAATGGACCACGGAGTCACCATTTCTTATACGGACGTTACGACCCCTGTACCCAAGTTAGGGACCCAACCCTTCTAGGAGACCTCTTCCTTTACCGTTGGGTTAGGTCATAATTACGGACCCTTTAGGGTACCTGTCTCCCCGGACTACCCGATGTCAGGTACCCCAACGTTTTTATAACTTGTGTTGAATAACTGATTTGTTATTGTTATTCTTTACACTAAATATGATCCCTTCACAGGTTCCCTTCCCGTCCTAGTTTGTCCAGACGAACTCTACTCGTCTAGGTGTCCTGTCCATACTATCCTTAGTTCCCTCTTTCGGCTTCCCGTATACTCCTCGTTTTATTGTATGTGGTCGAGAGTGAATGGTGGGCATGGTTGGGACTCTATACTTGTCTGTTCGAACGGGTACCAATACACCGTGTCAATGTCACATTTTGGTTTGTCTGTCTGAAGTCTGGGACGGGAGAGGTAGTGGGACTTATAGGGGAGGTGGAGGATCTTGTACCTTAGTCTTAGCATTCTCTTTCTTATTCTTCATCACTTCTGCCTGTGGCAACCACCAGGTCACCAATTCTGATACACGAGGGTTACGTCCGCCGTACCCAAGTTAGGGAACAGTCCCTTCAAGACATACGACGTACCGGTTGGTGGGGGGTTGTGTGTGTGTGTGTGTGTGTGTGTGTGTGTGTGTGTGTTGACATTTCTTCATCGACGTTACTCTTTTTCAACTCTTTACATTATTCCGTTAACAATTCAGTTCTGTCACATCCCACATCCGGTACGTATTATAGACCCATAGATACTCCCGAGGACCGAACGTTCATGGTACAACATAGTACTTTTAGACTTTACGTAGTCATTAACTTACAACACATAAAGTATCTATTTATTAGGGTATTTATAACAGAGATTACTTTCCTGTGATCCTTCCTCCGTCTCAAAAATATTTACTTACTGAGAGGTTTATTGCTTCTAGGGACGTGGTTGACTCCCTCAAAATCGGTCAAGTCATGTTTCCTTTTCCTGTTTACCTTAACCCTTCCTCTAGCCTCCCTACACTCCTAACAGAAGAAACTATTAGTGATTTTATTAACGAGTCAAAAAGACCTATATATTAACTAAGTTGTTTATGATGACTCTCGAAGAAATCTAGGAACTTACTACCTTAAACCTTCGGTATAATTATTCTTTACCAATAGGGACGTGAGTTTCCCAAATATTAGGTCACTTCATGGATATAGGAATTTCTTATATTCCCCAAGACACCTTCCTGTAAGTTTTACATATCTTGTAGTAAGAGGGAGAAAAAGAACCGTAACTAACTTTAGTTCGAGGAGAGTGGGGTTGTGTGGAGGAATATGATGGTAAAGGTACCCCTGACTCTTAAATACAACACACTGATTTTCAGTAATATCGATTTTCAGAAGCACATACTCCGTTTGTAATTATAAACGTAATTAGTATATTATTAAGTGTCCTCGGTGGTCCTCCAGAGACTCCCCATCTTTCGATTTTCTTTTCATTGTAAAGTGGGATGAAACGATGTGAAACAGGAAAGAAACTTGAGATTTTACGCTAAATCGAGAAATAGTACCACGAACGATCGACAGGAGGTCAACAATTGAAACACAGTAAATAAGGGTTTAACCTAATGTTTTTAGACTTACCGTCTCTCACCAGTAGAAGGGGACGTGACTGGAGTTACGGCTCGAGTTACGGTTTATGTCTCCGTCGCGGCCCATGACCGAGGTAACAACAACAACAACAGCAAAGTCAACGATTCAGTACAGGGTAAGAAACGTTGAGGTACCTGACATCGAGCGGTCCGAGGAGACAGGAGACAGGAGACGGTAGACAGGACATGGGAGACAGGAGGTGTGCTCAAACGAGTTGAAGTACAGGTAATTCAGCTGGTACGATAGATTGGTAGAGTAGGAGTCGGTGAGAGAAAAGGAAAACGAAAGTTAGAAGGGTCGTAGTCTCAGAAAAGGTCACCCAGCCGAGAAGTGTAGTCCACCGGGTTCATAACCTCGAAGGCGAACTCGTTATCAGGACGGTTACTTGTAAGTCCCGACTAAAGGAAATCCTAACTGACCGAGGGAACTTGACCGAATTTACCCTCAGAGTCAATTCTGTTTCTCCCTCCAAGTCTCCTTTACTCGCTTCTTTCTAATCTTATCCACAACGTCAAAATTACTAGGTCGGAGTACAAAACCTTTCTGGACTTAAAAGTCCCTCTTTATACGTTTAACGTGTTTAATCTTTCTCAATTTCCGTCGGACCTCTCAGTCGGAGTTGACGGGTAAATGTAGTAATAAATGACCGTGTGTTTCTTATATGACCGAAAGGGAATCTCGACGAAGTGACATCTTCCTGTGTTTGGTTCTACGACTTCACGTGACTTATAAGTGATTCCGGGCGTCCACAGAACGACTCGTAGCTGGTGTACGGGTATTTCGTGCACCACCGGTGTTTCCTGTCGTTTTCAGTATTGGGAACAGGGATACTTCGGATATCTAAATCACCACCGAGTTTATCGGGGAGCCTATAAGTGGAGACGAAGGAAACTAGAAAACGAGTGAGTAAGAAGTAAATAAAAATGTCACGTCATATCTCTCAGTCGAAACACGGTCCTAGTTATTAATACGGTGTGTCGATTTATTGTAATTATTTTTGAAACCTCGGAGGCTTCGTGCGTCTTCGGTTACAGACTCTTTGACCACCCGGCATTCCCTTCTTCCCGTCCCATGTTTTCTCTCTTATAACGATATAAACCCGAGTAAAGAGTTGGTCCTCGAAAAGTACGGATTTACATAACAAGGAAAAGTGACTCGAAAGACCGTATTAGAGAATAAATCCGAATCTAACACGGACTCAAAGAGAGGTTGATTTCTGTCGTCTCTAAAGCCACACTCCCGGAGTGAACCGAGAGTCTTTCTATCGAACAAGCCCAAATTCACAATAATCTTTTTTGATGTCCAGAAATTCGAAGAGAGGGTGGGAGAGAAAAAAGGTTCCCTAAACAGACCTTTAATAAACTTTAGGAACTCAAGAGGTACTTATTGACTTTGTACGTGCGTTTGTATTTGGAAGTCCGAGACTGAACCGTTCTTCTACATGTCTTATTAAGGAACACCAACCTACCTTGTTCAGTCTTTACTACGCCTTCCCTCTGTCTCTACGACCACTTCTTTGAGTAGTGATCGAGTCGCAGACACAATCTCCTCTCGAGTGTGTAATCTCCCCAGTCAATGACTTCTGGGTCTGGGTCACACGGACAAGGGAGGAAATGGGAAAACACGACAGGATGTTCGGTAGGGGGTCGGAAAGGTTGGATGACTCTCGTAGAGTTTGTTGACAGTACTCAATAGAAGAAACGTAGTCAAGAAGGAAGACGGAGATGTACATGGAAGGAGTCTCGGCGTCGTTTTCAATAGCGTGTCGACATATACACAAATAGGAGCCGGTAGAGATATGACAGAGAGAGGATGATGGGATCCTGTAAGTGCTTCCACCTTAATATAACATCAGTGAGATTTAGAGATTTTAAATCGCGTCACTGGTTTTGTATTGTCTAAGTGTTATCTATAAACTGTTTATTTACTTGAACACTGTTATTAACCATAAACAAGTTGTATTCGATACACGGTCAACGATGTCAGTTACCAAATGTGTACTTAAGTAAATTAATAGTCTTTTTGGGTTGTTCCACCCTTGACGATAGAAGGAGTAGAGTTATAACAGAAACACGGAGTCAAAGGACAAACGTTTTCCTCCACTGTTGTTCCGAATGTCTCTATTGACTTCGTGTCTCTCCGTTTCACTTGACGAGTTCTACATGTCGTTCTCGGACTCCGTCTTGGACTTCAAGACGGCGAACTGGGGTCTCGGATTCGAGGACACGCGGTGTGATGTCACCTCCTCATTCTTAGAAGCCCTGGGGAGAGTCTAGACGATGGAAAGATGTTTTATTTGAGGTTTACTTAAGCAATTTTCAACAGTCACTAATAAAACTACTGTATAAAAGTTGGGAAACCATAACAGATCTTGTAGGGTACCTGCCTCCTCGGACCATCCGACATCAGGTACCCCAGTGATTCTCAACCCGTTTTGACTCGTTGAAGTGAAAGTGAAAAGTGAAAGTTCGTAACCTCTTTCTTTACCGTTGGGTGAGGTCACAAGAACGGACCTCTTAGGGTCCCTGCCCCCTCGGACCACCCGACGGCAGATACCCCAGCGTGTCTCAACCTGTGCTGACTTCGCTGAATCGTCGTCGTCGTCGTCGTCGTCTTGTAATCTTACAACCTTTCTAACCTTTCGTATAACGGGTCACCAAAAGTTTAAAAGAATCGTTACCCTAGAAAGGGCCCTTTTTAGAAAAGGTCTACTTTAGAAGTCGTCTTCGAGTTCTCCAAATTTTCTTACCGCTACTCATCAACTTTACCCGACCTCTACCTCTCTAACTCTGTAGACAAACTTCTAACGAACAGGGAGAAGGTACCCACTGGGATTTCTTAGAGTAACTCATACATCCTGAGTCAAACTCATAACCGAGACCAGGGTCTCTTCCGTTACCGTGGGGTGGGGTCATGAGAACGGACCTTTTAGGGTACCTGTCTCCTCGGACCGCCCCCTCCCCCCCCCCGCCAACGTCAGGTACCACAGCGATTCTCAGTCCGTGTTGACTCGCTGAAGAGAAAGTGAAAAGTGAAAGTACGTAACCTCTTCCTTTACCGTTGGGTGAAATCACAAGAACGGACCTCTTAGGGTCCCTACCCCCTCGGACCACCCGACGACAGATACCCCAGTGTGTCTCAGCCTGTGCTGACTGCGCTGAGTCGTCGTCGTCGGTGTCAAGATCAGGTCTAGGGAAGTTAATTTGTTACTCTTTAGATTCTAGAATTTTGTAAACGGGTTCCTGTGTATAGATCGTTCACCGTCCAGAAGACTGAGGTTGTAGTCACAAGAAAGGAAATGTAGTACGGTCCCCTTAACTAGGGTTGGGATCAAAGTGCTATGGTCTCCGACAGGATCAATAGAGTATAACACTTCCTATATTGTTTTCAGAGTTTCGTTTTCACTATTAGATGAAATTTTTAGACACCGTGGTATAAAAACTACAACCAGTCTTTTACCCTGTTTGAAGTGTCTTAATTTACTATTATTCTATTACGGTAACGATTCTGTAACGTTTAGACTTTTCCAACTTCAGGTTTCATTATAGGTTGGTACGTTTGCTGTGGGTGTGTAAGTCTGAGACTGGAACTTGTTGATTAGGAATCGTTTAGGAGTTAGGGAATCAAAATGCTTCATCATAAACCACCCTCGTCGTCGCTCAGCTATAAAAAGTTTTGTTCTATTACTTTCGGGTCACAAATGACATGATTGCACCCGAGAAGAGACGGGTCTTAAAAGTCTTAAAATTATTATTGGTTGCAGTTACAAATTAGATTTCGATCTCGTGTGACCAATTCTTTGACGATTTTTATTAGACGAAGTATAACTACCGAAACCGAAACAACTGAGTATTTTACAGTCCCAACCTCTTTTTATTGATCGCCTTCGAAGTCGACACTAACATGGAAGTTAATAACTACGAGGTACGAATCAGAAGTCCGGGTTGTCGATTCTACGCTATACTACCTTGTCTCTGGTACACTACTTAATTTGAACCCCTCCTCGGAGTGAGAGTTAAGACAGGTGTTCTGAGGATTGGAATGGTCGAATGTCATTCTTGGTGCCTCAGGTTTCTAACTGACTAGAGTATCACAAGGAAGTGTAACCTACCATTCTCTTCGTGTCCTTCCCGTACTCAACGGTCTAAACCCTTCGTATCTCGATCCTTACATTTCCAGACACGAATACTTAAATGTTCTTACCAAAGGTTTACCTAAGGAGATCAAATGTCGTTTCTACAGTCTTAGTGAGTCCTCTAAGTCCTGAGTAGTGACAACTCATCCTTGTGAATACCTTAATTCCTAGTCGTTTTACCTCTAACTCAAGATCGAGACGAAATATGATTGATGTATGTAAACTCGACGAGTCAGAGTCCCACGAGGATGGAGTAGTTCATGGACTACATAGATTTTTAAGGAATGACTGGAAGTTGATGGTTAATGACTTCGGTCTGTGGTATGATCCACGAAATGTATGTAATTTAGCGTCGTAGAACATGAGTACCTTCCCTGATGGTAAAAATAGAAACAGGGGTCTATTACGATCACTTTCGGTACTTGAAACATGAACATGAGTATTTCACTTTTCGATCTTAACTAAAAACTTTCAGTGTTTACCTTTGTACTGTATCCGAAAGGTCCTCCATAGTTGTACGTCCACTTAGTACTTAACGAGTACTGTTACCCTTATTCAGTCGTAAGTCTCCCAAGAAAAAAAACCCCCCCACCAGAGTTCAAGGGAAGAGATTTTAAATGGTGAAAGACTGTAACAGTGTGTCGTGCTTGTGTTTCAGTTTCCTTTGGATACGTGAGTGGTGGGGGACATCTTAGACTAAGTTACCGAACGTCGAAACTCCAAGTTGTCCTTCTGTCTGGGAAACCTGTCAAGTTCTCGTTAGCGGAGAGCTAAGGAAACCCGTAAAGTCTTCTCATGGACGGAGAGTTGAGACGACCGGATGGTCCGGTTGGGGTCTGGGCAGTGTCCCATTCTTCTGTAGTCTTTCACCAAGTACCTCGAAGATCTTTCGGTCTGATCTCTCCCACCAAGACTTGTTGTTTTGAATTGCACCGGGGTCTTTGTAAAGTACATTGTGGTGACAGTCGACGTGTACCTTAACGAAGAAGGTTTAGTCCTTTCTCAAACAGGACTCGGTCGGTGTGAGACGTACCCAAGTCTGTGTAAGTAAGGTAAGTAGTAGATAGGTGTTGGAAAGAACTCACGGTTGAACACGGTCGGAGGACCCCCGGACGGACATGGGATGTACTGTTTTTCCCTCTTCTCCTCTTCTTAATCATCAATTGTCACCATGGTACATGAGTTAGGATACACTTGTTTCTTCTTTCCTTTTATTCCGTCTAATGCCCTTTTCCTCCGGGTCTCCTCGAAGGGTGTATCCCAAAGGTCTAAATCTTTTATTTTTATCTTCCGCGTTCAATTCAGACTAAAACTTATATGTTGATTATGAGAAAACTTACATAAACCCCGGTTATACTTTATATGAATGTGAAATTTTTCATAAACAACAGATAGACTTTAAGTCTAAATTGACCGTAGGATATAATGTACACCGTTAGAAGAAGGGTTTCCTCAGCGGAGTGACTCAGTCCTTTTACGACCTTCTACAAAGAGGACTTCCGAACTAAATAATTCCTACTCCAACTCTACAGAGGACTGACGTGTATCCTTACTTAATGGTCTGAGACAAGAAGGTAGGAATATTATCGACCACTGTAAATTAGAACTGGAAGTCCAAGTTTGGGTGGGTCCGAGACGGGGATAGAGAGAAATAGTCTCCTCAGTTGTCGGGTCCACCGAGTTGTTATGTCTGGAACGGTGGCAAGTCTAGTACGTGAACCGTACTGGTTTTATTCAAAGTGTTCTGTAAACTTATCTACTCCCAGAATCAATGATGAACCCTAAAAAAAAAGGATTAAAAAGATAGGTTCGAGGATAGGATGGTTGGACCCAGCCAAAAGAAAGGTTAGTGTTTCGTTTCGTTACGGTTTTTTACAAGTCTGGTCGTATGTTAACGTAAGTAAAGTGTACGATTTTTCCATTACGAATTTTAGAAAGTTCCATCCGGAGTCGTCATACACTTGGTTCTTAAAAGTCTACATGTTCGACCTAAATATTTTCCCTCTTGTGTCTCTAGTTTAACGGTTGTAGGTAATCTAGTGTCTTTTTTGTTCCCTCAAGGTCTTTTCGTAGATGAAGACGAAGTAACTGATGTGATTTCGCACTGACACACCTAGTGTTGTATGACGTCTTTTAAGACTTTCTCTACCCTTATGGTCTGGTGGAATGGAGAGAGTACTTTTTGGACACACATCCTGTTCTTCAATCTTGACTTGTACCTTGTTACCTGACGAAAGTTTAACCCTTTCCTCATACAGTTCCGACATACAACAGTAGGACGAACAAATTGAAGATACATCTCATTTAGTACTCTTTACGGTCCGATCTACTGAGTGTTTGACCTTAGTTGTACGGTCCCTTCAGATAGTTGTTGGAGTCTATGTGTCTACTATGGTGAGATCACCGTCTTTCACTTCTCCTTGATTTCTCGGAGAACTACTCCCACCTCTCCTCCCACATTTTCGACCAAATTTTTGAGTCGTAAGTTGGTTGTTTCCAGTACCGTAGCCCAGGGTAGTAAAGTACCGTTTATCTACCCCTTTTTCACCTTTGTCACTGTCTAAAATTAAAGAATCCGAGGTTTTAGTGACACTTACCACTAACGTCGGTACTTTAATTTTCTGTGAACGAGGAACCTTCTTTTCGATACTGGTTGGATCTGTCGTATAATTTTTCGTCTCTGTAGTGTAACGGTTGTTTTCAGACGTATCAGTTTCGATACCGAAAAGGTCATCAGTAGGTCATCATGTCTACACTCTCAACCTGATATTTCTTCCGACTCACGGTTTCTTAACTACGAAACTTAGAGACCACAACCTCTTCTGAGAACTCTCAGAGAACCTCTGTTCCTCTAGTTTGGTCAGGTTTCCTTTAGTTGTGACTTATAAGTAACCTTACTGACTACGACTGCAACTTCAGGGTTATGAAATAGATGGACTACACTTCTCGACTGAGTAATCTTTCCTGGAACTACGACCCTTTTTAACGCCCGTCCTCTTCCTCCACTGTCCTACTCTACCAACCTACCGTAGTGACTGAGTCACCTATACTCAAACTTGTCTGAGGTCCTCTATCACTTCCTGTCCCTTCGGATTACCCGACGTCAGGTACCCCGACGTTTATCAACCTGTACTGAATCACTGACTTTTTGTTGTTGTTTGTTACGGTTAGGACAGAGGGTCAAACTCATTCTCACGGGGACTATGTTAGTCCGTGTATAGTCTATAAGTCATTTATAACTCACAAATTAAGTCGTCGTACTTTTTTACATGGTCTTCCATTTTTAACCCGGGGTGGAAACGTAATGATGTGTTGAGGAGGGTGAGCGACTGGGAACCAAAGGAGTAGACAGTTTAATCACCCAGTTTGATATATCTACTAGACAAAGAGATCGGGGAAAATATAGTTCAGACTCGACAAACGGATACCTATATAGGTCCCGGTCGGTATACATAATTTTTTTTTAGGTATTTCAATAAGTTGAGGGGAAAATCCGTCCGGTTCTAAATTACACATTTCTATTATAACTCGTTATTGAGTAACCTTTTAATGAAAACGATTTGAATCTGGTACAAAATTAAAGTATTAAGTTGTGTTTAGGGAGATTTAAAGATTAGGACCCTGGTCAAAGTTTACGACCCTCGTGGAGATAGAAATAAGTCACGAGGTTTATTCGGTTCTAAAAACTGTTTTTAATAGATAAATACTTATCGGAACCAGTACTTACGACGGAAAAAAAAGGAGTTATAAAATTTTTCGTTTATAAAAAGATTGTTTGTTACTGATAAAAGAGAGGAAATTAAAAGTAGTTAAAAAACATACAATCTTAATTATCCGTTTGACACCGACTCCAAAAGTAGAGTTGTTAAATAAGTTAAGTGAATCATCGTGAGTTGGGATTGACATGTAATTCTTTATGGACCTCTTGAAAATTTTGCTGACTCCAGTCCCAGAGTGGAATCTATTTAATTTAACTTTAGGGTCTTCCTCCTCTGGGACTGAACGGTTACTACGATTCCACGTCGGTTCTAACTCTGTAAGACTTAATTCTGTGGTTTTAACACAAGTACCGTAATCCACAAATATAATAGGAACTTTTTATACACTTCGGTTGTCATCCCGTAGTTCCTCTCTCCCTAAAATCTCCCTTTAATTACGTCTTCATTAAGATTTCTAAGTTCTGGTGTCTCCTGTAAATCAGTCGTACTACTGACCCACCTCTACTTGTTAATGACTCTCCAGAGAACCCCAAATTCTTCACATGTTAAGATTTTGGTGGTGTGGACGTTACTGTACAGTCGTACACTCTCTTCTTTAACTGTAGAGGGTACCTGGTCTAACTTCAGGAGAAAGTGTATGGAGAGAGAGTCGGTAATGAGTAGTAACTTTTCTATTTACGTCAAAAAGTTCATTGGACTAGAAAAAAAGAACTAGGAGTAGACAATATTCGAAGGGAACTGAAAGAGGAGGAGAAAAAACGGAAAAGAAGGAAGAAGACGAAGGTGATGACGGTAATCGTGGTGACGATCGTTAAGACTTCACCTGTATGTCACTTCCCCCTTTCCCGTCCTCGCCCAGTTGATGTCTCTCAGTGGTCATGTATCTACGAATGAAAAAAAAAGGACCAGATTAAGACCGCCGTAAGACTCTCAATTGTCAATAACTCGTACCTGCCATAAGATCGAACTCAAAGAGAAGTAAAAGAGTAGAAAGATAGGTACGACGTTAGGAGACATCTCAATAGTCATAATAGGAGTGAAACTTAACTCCTTAGACTCCGAGACTCTCCAGTCTATTATACGGGTGCCAGTGTGTCGATTATTAGTCGATGAAGAGGATACTAGACGTAGGGATTGGTGACTATCTTTCACTATCGAATGAGACTCTAAGGTATCGTGACAAAGGGAAAGATTTGTGTACAGGACATCACGAAGTACAACACCATTAAAGACTGGGGAAAGGTATCTCGAACTGAGAGATTTTGATGACAGATATAAGTCAAATAAACACAGGGGTAATACCGTCATGTTATAACCCGCACCTTGTATCGGTTAGTTGTTTTCCACTTTTGACTTACCTAAACCTTCACTTCTTCACATACAAAGTTATCGACTGAAAAAAACAAACAAACAAAAAAATCGTTAAATACGAGACTTCAGACTTCATTTCAAAACTCATTTCCTAAACTCTGACCCTTCGTGAACAAGATTTTGATTTTTAAGTTAATTAGTCTCTATATGTGACCCAGGACCTCACACTTCAGTTCACCGGGAATCTTTCGTAGTGATACTTGTTTCGATCACCTCCCCTACCTTAAGGTCGACTCGACAAAGTTTAGGACTTTCTACTACGACACTTTCCCGACGTGAGTTATACGGTCGTTGAAACCTTTTGAGTCGTCACCGGTGTCCTGACCTTTTCCAGTCAAAAGTAAGGTTAGGGTTTCTTTCCGTTACGGTTTGTTACGAGTTTGATGGTGTGTTAACGTGAGTAGAGTGTACGATCATTTCATTACGAGTTTTAAGAGGGTCGGTCCGAAGTCGTTATACACTTGGTCCTTGAGGGACTACAAGTTCGACCAAAATCTTTTCCGTCTCCTTGGTCTCTAGTTTAACGGTTATAGGTGACATAGTACCTTTTTCGTTCTCTCATGGTCTTTTTGTAGATAAAGACGAAATAAAAAATACGGTTTCGGAAACTGAAACACCTAGTGTTATTTGACACCTTTTAAGACTTTCTCTACCCTTATGGTCTAGTGGAATGGACGGAGAACTCTTTGGAAACACGTCCAGTCCTTCGTTGTCAATTTTGACCTGTACCTTGTTGTCTGACCAAGGTTTATCCTTTTCCTCATGTAGTTCCGACATATAACAGTGGGACGAATAAATTGAAGATACTTCTCATGTAGTACTCTTTGCGACCTGACCTTCTTCGTGTTCGACCTTAGTTCTAACGACCTTCTTTAAAGTTATTGGAGTCTATGTGTCTACTATGGTGGGAATGCCGTCTTTCACTTCTCCTTGATTTTTCGGCGAACTACTTTCACTTTCTCCTCTCACTTTTTCAACCGAATTTCGAGTTATAAGTCTTTTGCTTCTAGTACCGTAGACCAGGGTAGTGAAGTACCCTTTATCCACCCCTTTGTCACCTTTGTCACAGTCTGAAATAAAAACCCCCGAGGTTTTAGTGACGTCTACCACTGACGTCTGTACTTTAATTTTCTACGAACGAGGAACCTTCTTTTCAATACTGGTTGGATCATATCAAAAGTTGGATATCAAAAGTTGGATATCAAAAGTTGGTATAACTTTTCGTCTCTGTAATGAAACGGTTGTTTCCAGGTAGATCAGTTCCGATACCAAAAAGGTCACCAGTACACACCTACACTCTCAACCTGACACTTCTTCCGACTCGTGACTTCTTAACTACGAAAACTTGACACTACAACCTCTTCTGAGAACTCTCAGGGGACCAGACGTTCCTCTAGGTTGGTCAGGTAAGATTTCCTCTAGTCAGGACCCACAAGAAACCTTCCTTACTACGATTTCGACTTTGAGGTCAAGAAACCGGTGGAGTACGCTTCTCAACTGAGTGACCTTTTCTAAAACTACGACCCTCCCTAACGCCCGTCCTCCTTTTCCCCTACTGTCTTCTACTCTACCGACCTACCGTAGTGACTGAGCTACCTGTACTCAAACTTACTTGAGACCCTCAACCACTACTGTCCCTCCGGACCACACGACGTTAAGTACCCCAACGTTTCAGCCTGTACTGACTCGCTGACTTGACTTGACTTGACTATGTGACCCCTGAAACCATCACTCTGTCACCAACCTTTAGACAGAAGGTCCTGTCCCCTACGGTCAAGCTAGGGACCCGTACCCTTTCTAGGACGTACGACACCTCGTTGATTCGGGAGTTTGATGTTGATGACTCGGGTGTACGGGATTTCAGACACGAGATGTTGTTTTTTTTTTGGTGACGTTACTTCTGATCGGGGACGAAGGGTGTTAATCTTTTTCGGACATGTGTCATTGTTTCTGGGTCACGTCGGTTTTTTAAATTATTTATTTGTTTTAAAAAAAATTTTTCTACCTGTCAAAGACGTATTTTCTTTTTTATATGTGTGACGTATTCTTCCCTGACCCCATGGTCAGTTCTCCAGTCACGACCTTGGCAAAATTACGAGATTTAAACCTTCCTAAAATTTAATCGTCCACGGGTTTTGTTCTTCTCGATCGTTCTAGTCAAGTCTTTACTGTTCGACTGAAATAGAGTGTATGAAATGGGAGACACAACCATACTAACGAGTTCCTCGTGATGACCTTTACTAGACTCTGACGTAGGTCCGAATCGTCCTTTTCTGATACCACAAACTAATCGTTACAGACGAAGACAACGACGACGACGACGATGATTTAGCGAAGTCAGCACAGACTGAGACACGTTGGGGTATCTGTCGTCGGGGGGTCCGAGGAGACAGGGACCCTAAGAGGTCCGTTCTTATGACCTCACCCAACGGTAAAGGAAGAGGTTACGTACTTTCACTTTTAACTTTCACTTCAGCGAGTCAGCACGGGCTGAGAATCACTGAACCGGAACCTCATGTCTTACTTCGTTCCGTTTCCGATTATCTCAAAAAGGTTCTCTCGAGTGACAGTATCGTTTGTGGGAGAAGGTTGTTGTGTTCTCTTCTGAGATGTGTACCTGTAGTGGTCTACCAGTTGTGACTTTAGTCTAACTAATATAAGAAACGTCAGTTTCTACCTCTTCGAGATATGTCAGTCGTTTTTGTTCTGGTCCTCGACTGACACTGAGTCTAGTACTTGAGGAATAGGGGTTTAAGTCTGACTTTAACTTCTTTCACCCCTTTTGGTGATCTGGTACGTCCATACTGGATTTAGTTTAGGGAATACTAATATGTCATCTTCACTCTTTATCTAAGTTCCTTAATCTAGACTACCTGTCTCACGGACTTCTTGATACCTACCTCCAAGCACTGTAACATGTCCTCTGTCCCTAGTTCTGGTAGGGGTACCTTTTCTTTACTTTGTTTTTTGTTTTACTAAAAGACCCCTCCGGAATGTTTATCGACACTTTTCTCTTCGATTTCCGTTTTCTCTTTTCCTTTCTATGTGGGTAAACATACGTCTCAAGGTTTCTTATCGTTCCTCTCTATTCTTTCGGAAGAAGTCACTAGTTACGTTTCTTTATCTCCTTTTGTTATCTTACCCTTTCTGATCTCTAGGGAAGTTCTTTTAATCTCTATGGTTCCCTTGTGAAGTACGTTTCTACTCGTGTTATTTCCTGTCTTTACCATACCTACATTGTCTTCGTCTTCTATAATTCTTCTCCACCGTTCTTATGTCTCTTCTTGATATGATTTTTCTAGAAGTACTGGGTCTATTCGTGTTACCACACTAGTGAGTGGATCTCGGTCTGTAAGACCCTACGCTTCAGTTCACCCAAAATCCTTCGTAGTGATACTTGTTTCGATCACCTCTACTACCTTAAGGTCAACTCGACAAAGTTTAGGACTTTCTACTACGACACTTTCCCGACGTGAGTTATACGGTCGTTGAAACCTTTTGAGTCGTCACCGGTGTCCTGACCTTTTCCAGTCAAAAGTAAGGTTAGGGTTTCTTTCCGTTACGGTTTGTTACGAGTTTGATGGTGTGTTAACGTGAGTAGAGTGTACGATCATTTCATTACGAGTTTTAAGAAGTTCGGTCCGAAGTTGTCATGTACTTGGTACTTTAAGGTCTACAAGTTCTACCTAAATCTTTTCCCTCTCCTTGGTCTCTAGTTTAACGGTTGTAGGTAACCTAGTAGTTTTTTCGTTTTCTCAAAGTCTTTTTGTAGATAAAGACGAAATAACTGATACGGTCTCGGAAACTGAAACACCTAGTGTCATTTGACACCTTTTAAGACTTTCTCTACCCTTATGGTCTGGTGGAGTGGACGGAGAACTCTTTGGACATACGTCCAGTCCTTCGTTGGTAATCTTGACCTGTACCTTGTTGTCTGACCAAGGTTTATCCTTTTCCTCATGTAGTTCCGACATATAACAGTGGGACGAATAAATTGAATATACGTCTCATGTAGTACTCTTTGCGACCTGACCTTCTTCGTGTTCGACCTTAGTTCTAACGACCCTCTTTATCGTTATTGGAGTCTATACGTCTACTGTGGTGGGTATACAGTCTTTCACTTCTTGATTTCTCGGATAACAACTTCCACTTTCTCCTGCGACTTTTTCGACCGAATTTCGAGTTGTAAGTCTTTTGTTTCTAGTACCGTAGACCAGGGTAGTGAAGTACTGTTTATCTACCCATTTGTCACCTTTGTCACAGTCTGAAATAACAAAACCCGAGGTTTTAGTGCCGTCTACCACTAACGTCGGTACTTTAATCTCTTGCGAACGAGGAACCTTCTTTTCAATACTGGTTGGATCTATCGTATAATTTTTCGTCTTTGTAAAAAACGGTCGCTTCCAAGTAGATCAGTTTCGATACCAAAAAGGTCACCAGTACATACCTACACTCTCAACCTGGCATTTCTTTCGACTCGTGGCTTCTTAACTACGAAAACTTGGCGTCATAACCTCCTCTAAGAACTCTTAGTGAACCTATCGTTCCTTTAGGTTGGTCAGGTAGGATTTCCTTTAGTCAGGACTTATAAGTAACCTTCCTGACTACGACTTCGACTTTGAGGTTATGAAAACCGGTGGACTACGTTTCTTGAACGAGCAAACTTTTCTGGGACTACGACCCTTTCTAACTTCTGTCCTCCTCTTCCCCTGCTGTCTCCTACTCTACCAACATACCGGAGTGACTGTCCTCAAACTCATTTGACACCCTCAACCACTGCCTGTCCCTCCGGACCGCACGACGTCAGGTACCCCAACGTTTCTCAGTCTATACTGACTTGCTGACTTGACTTGACTTGGTCCCCATTCCTTTCCCCTCCTTTCACGGTGAGTGTAATTATAGAGAATCACTTCCAGAAGAACCGTAAACTAAGTGATGGTTTATGTCTGTGACTTAGGATTTTCGGTTGTCTACTCTCAGTTCTATCTCTTCATTCACTACTCTATTTCTTCCTTACTCCTCTCATTTAGATAGGTGTATTAGAACACCCAAGTCTCAATAAATCTTAATCAACTCTATAGACCCGTATAGACCGACTGATGTTCCTGGTCTTTGTCTCACCTACCTTGAGTACAGTATTCTTGATGTGAAGGTAATATCACGTTTTAGGTCGATTCGACCTGTCTCGTATCAGTGTCGAGGACGTAGCGCCTGAACGTGCAGGGTCTCTGGTGGAATCTTCACCCTTAAGTTGAGGAGTGTACCGCTTCGTGACATCACAGTTACTACCGTATTACTTTGATCGGGTCAATTTCAGTCACCCATATTTATCGGATCTAGGACACCTCTCGATTCGACTATAAGTAAATTTAATTAAGGTCTACTCTTTTATCTTCACTGTCTTTGTTGTGTGTTGTGAGAATAACGTTTTGACACAGAAAACAATAGAAAGTTTGTGTACTTTTATAAAAATTTATTCACATTCTGATCTTTTTCAGTCACTGTCTTAAATTAAACTATAATAAACAAAATAGTGTTAATGAATTATAAAACTTATTCGCGTTCAATCGAGTACTTTACACGAAGTAAACTTTGAAGATAAGTATTCTGATTTTAAAATTTTCTCTCATTAAAACGAAATTGGAGTTTTGTAAATTGTGAACAAGGTCTTCTCCTTTATTGTAAATGAAGTTTTTATAACTACTTTATTCGTATCAACGATTAGGAAAATATTTATTCGTATATTCACATCCTGATGGTCTCTTCCACTCTTATATTAAACAATTTTACGAAAAGTGGGACAGGAGGAACAACTATGATCGATCTCAAGTCTAGAATCAATACTAAGAGGTACCATGGGTTTTGATACTGTTTAGATCTGTCGTATAATTTTTCGTCTCTGTAGTGAAACGGTTGTTTTCAGACATATCAGTTTCGAGAACAAAAAGGTCCTCAGTACACACTTACACTGTCAGTCTAGTATTTCTTCCGACTCACGGTTTCTTAACTACGAAAACTTAACATCACGACCACCTGAGAACTCTTAGGGAACCTGTGGTTCTAGTTTGGTCAGTTAGCATTCACTTTAGTTGGGACTTATGAGTAACCTTCCTGACTACGACTTAGACTTTGTGGTTATGAAATCGGCGGACTACGCTTCCCGGCTGAGTAACCTTTTCTGGGAGGACGACCCTTACTAACTTCTGTCTTCCTCTTCCCCGTCGTTTTCTACTCTACCAATCTCTCTCTTAGTGGTTAAGTTACCTGCATTTAGACTTGTTCGAGACCCTCCATCACTTCCTGTCTCCTCGGACCGTGCGACGTCAAGTACCCCAACGTTTCTCAGTCTGTGCTGAATCACTGACTTGTTGTTGTTGTTTCTCTATTCAACAAGGAAAGGACACCACGGTTAGTAGCGTTATTTTAAATAGGTTTTCAAAGATTTTACAGTACGTTATGGTGGTACGTCGTAGTGTCTGTCGGTGTCTTTCCTCGATCTCACACTTTCTTCTTCGTTATTGTCTTTTCTCTTCGCTCACCCCCGACCACCCCGTAATCCATCCGATCTAAGATATGGATCTCTTCCGTTACCGTGGGGTGAGGTGATGAGAACGGACCTTTTAGGGTACCTGTCTCCTCGGACCACCCGACGTCAGGTACCCCAGCGATTCTCAGTCTGTGCTGACTCACTGAAGTTAAAGTGAAAAGTGAAAGTACGTAACCTCTTCCTTTACCGTTGGGTGAAATCACAAGAACGGACCTCTTAGGGTCCCTGCCCCCACGGACCACCCGACGGTAAATACCCCAGCGTGTCTCAACCTGTGCTGACTTCGCCTGAATCGTCGTCTAAGATATGGATATACAGACACCAGAACAGATGGAAGATCTATTAACAAAGAAGGATATTGAAATTCTATTCGGTAAAAGACAATCACTTTACTCTGGGTAAATAACATAATTTTAAAAATTATTTTTATATTCTACCATTTCTTTTGACATTGGTATATGGAGATATAGTGATAACTTCTTGCATTCATATATTGAAATTTATGTATATTGTGTATGTGATACACGAAGGGACCACCGAGTCTACCATTTCTTAGCCGGATGTTACACCCTCTGGACCCAAACTAGGGACCCAATCCTTCTAGGGGACCTCTTCCCTTACCGATGAGTGAGGTCATAAGACCGGACCTTTTAAGGTACCTGTCTCTTCGGACTGTCCGATGTCTTGTGTCCTAACATTTCTCAGTCTGTGTTGACTCGTTGAAAGAATAAGAATACATGTTATCTAAAATTAAATATATGATCGAATATTGGACAAAAAATTTAATTTTATATATAGTATTTATGGATAGATCCAGTTGTTTATAAAATTCATATGGACTGTATAAAAAATAACGTAATTACATGGTACTTAACGAATTGATACGTTTATGTTCGTAATTCAATATAGTTTAAAGTGTTAAATTTTACACCGGTGCTTACGAAGGGTCATTTTAGAAACACGTCTACTTACTAATAAAAGAATCCTACGTAAAATTTTTCATCTAAGTGAACAAAGTTTCCCATCCACAGAAAACTTCTGAAAACTTTGTACTACGGGAGGTTTTCCCGACACTTTTGTTTACGTGACCCGTAAAGTGTCATTAGAGGGGTTTGACTTATAGACCTACTAAGGAATTTTTTGAGAACCGGTCAATCTATTTCCCTCTACCGTAGTATACAGAGAGAATTAAAAGTAAAGTACACACGGACCAATCTCCAGAAGAATCGGAAGGCGCTCACGGATAGATGTCGACCGGGATTTCTTACACCGGTAGCGAATGGTTCGACCCACGAAAGAGTCCGAAGAAAAGAGTAGCTTCTCGACTAAGAAGGGCTGTTCCATTTGTTCCGGGGACAAGTAGGAAGGTTCGACTTACCTATCTTTTTCTATTCGATAACGGAGGTTTCAAGACGGAACCATTTTTTCTGTGAGACTTCTATGTAATACCTCTTCTGTCGACACTACTAACATTTTCAAGAAAGACAGTCTCTCCGAGGGTCGAACTTAAATAGCGGTGTCTTTTCCTTCCAATGAAGGCCGGTTGCTCTATCTACCGGATCTCCCGTCTACCGGTGGAGACGATGGTCGCTCCACGTCCGAAGTAATTATTGGGACCGTCGCGACCCTCTTTCTCTTCGTCGTTTTCCGAGTAAGAGCAACCGTGTCTGTCCTCTTTTAGTGTCTTTAGGTGAACCACAGAGGTCCCGGACAGTTAAAGAGATGTTTCATTGTCATGTAGACGAACTTGGTTATGAGATTCCGTCCGTCTCTTCTCTTTTCTCCTTTTTCTATAAGGGTGGTAAGAAGTGGACTCTTCGGTCGGGGTCCACCCTTTCTGATGTTGTCCTCATGCAGATCCTCCTGATTGAGTCGGAGGTCCTGGAGGCTCCCGAGGGTCCTTGAACGGACGGGGTGGGAGATTCCCCGGCTCCTACCTCCTTCCGAGTCCTCAACCTCAAAGACCCAAACCTGGAACGAAATGGTATGCGTCATACACTCCGGTACCTGTCCAATAGATAGTGAACGAGATTCGTAAGTAAAGAGTAGATATTTGATTTTGGATTAGTATGAAAAAATAACCGTATATTAACCAAATATTACAACATAGTCAAAGTCGACATGTTATTTCACTTACTCGATATACATATGTATATAGGCGAGGGAGAACCTGGTGGGAAGATGGGGTGGTGTGTGACAGGGTGGACTAGACCCAGTAGTGTCTATATGTTTGTCGAGCACGTTGAGTTGTAGTTTTGTTAGTTTGTTAGGTTAGTTTTTTAGTCGTCTACTGGATTTATCTGTAAAGAGGTCTCTTCTGTACGTCTACCGGTCATCCGTATATTTTTTCTACGAGTTATAGTGATTAATAATCTCTTTGTATTTAGTTTTGATGTACTTCATAGTGGAGTGTGGTTAGTCTTACCGGTAGTAGTTTTTTAGACTTCACTTCACTTTCAGTGAGTCAGTACAGGCTGAGAAACACTGGGGTACCTTAAGAGGTCCGGTCTTATAACCTCACCCATCGGAAAGGGAAGAGGTCCCCTAGCAGGGTTGGGTCCCTAGTTCGGTCCAGAGGGCGTAACGTCCGTCTAAGAAATGGTCGACTCGGTGTTCCCTTCGACCTCTCCCACACCTCTTTTCACTTCGAAGAACGTGACAACCACCGTTACATTTAACTATGATGGTTATACCTTCTGTAAATACCTTTAGGGAAATTTTTGATTTATATCTCGATGATATACTGGGTCGTTAGGGTGATGACCCGCATAAGGAACTCTTTTGTATTCTGTGTACATGGGACTACAAGTGACATCGTGATTATTATAAAAATAGTCTCACAAACGACACTTAACTCGACACAGGAATTTAAGTATACAGTTTCGACATTGTGCGTTACACTGACATAAACCTCTATACCGAAAAACTTCCATTAATTCCTCTCTCTTCAGTACTCTCATTCTAGGATTAGGGAAACCAAACCCCCGTAATAGTCTTCTACTTCTCTCTTTCACTTGAGAGAGAGAGGTACGTGAACGTGGTTCCTTTCCGACACACTTCTGGTGTCACTCTTCCGTGAGTAGTTCCTCGGTCCTCCACCCGGGAGTGGACTCGGGAGTGTTCGACCGTGGGACTCGAGTCTGATCTTCGCATTTGATCTTCACTTTAGACACCATATGCGGTGGGTCAGATACCTTAAAACGATACTATCGGGTTTGACTGATTCTACCACAACAGTCCCTTCTTAATTTAATTTTAAAAATATCGTTTACGTATAGTGTATAATTCACGAGTCATTTCAATGGAATTTAGAAAGAATAAGAGATGAGACAGAGGAGGAACATTGGGAGGGTAGGTCTATAAACGGGTTGTACATAACTTCAAAGATTGTTATATTAAATAAGACGGGGGTGGAGAAGAGTAAGGGGGGACTGGAATTACAAAGATAGGAGTAGGATTGTTGACCAGACTTAAAGACTTACAAGACAGAACCAGTGAACCGAAAATACAGGAGTTACGACCTACGTGAATTAGAACTGATTATTTAAACAGTAACCATTCTTTTCCGGAGGTCATGGAATCTTGTCACGGACCGTGTATCACTTGGGACATTTACATCGATGACAGTGACAATGATGGGTCGTAGGACTGTAATATTAAATTGATAAAAAGAAAATAAAAGATCGTAAGTTATTCTTATCCGTATTAATCGGGTTTATTTGTCGACTTTGTTCTTACGGATACCGGGAAACCACACCCACCCCGCCCGCCACCTATTTCTCTCTCTTAAAGAGAAATCCAACATCCATAGTATATGGTCCTGTTTGATTTATGGTCCCTGAGTATTGGTCTCGTTTCCTTTTAGACTTTTCTTAGCTTCTTATCAGGGAGCGATCCGGGGTCGAATAAGGAGGTAAACGGACCTTCTCTATCTTTTCCGTAGTCTCTGTGGATTCCGAGTACTTGTTCACCTTGTGATTGGACCCTGTACCCTGGTTGTCCTCTTCACCAGTCCTCTGGATTCCGTCCTGGAGTCTGAGAAATCTTTGAGGAACACTTCATAGAACCCTTTTAGGACCAACTACAGAACCCCAGTCCAGAGTGGAAGACACAGAGAGTATAGAGGTGAGTCTTGATAACTCAAGGGTTATTCTTCTCTTCCCCAAAGACAATTTTTTTTGTCTTTACTTACCCGTCCACCCTCGGTAGTCTCTGCGACAGTCACAGTAATACTTGTACGGACACTATAACACTTCGGTTCCCTTTATCTCGATCGTACTTCTCGCTACTCATCTAGGGGTATTCCTTATGGGGTGACATGCCAATTCATCTCTGACCTACTTCTTACCCTACCCCCTCCATCGTTTCCTCGACCTTTGGGGCCATTCTCGTAAGGTGTCCCTCGATCCCAACTTTCGGTTCGTCCAACTCATAGGGGACCCCGTAAAGAAGAGGTGTCATGAGTCACATAGTGCCCCTGTCACCCGGAAACTTCACGTGATCTCTCCGTCATAACGGATAGACAATCCTCCCAACGAAGACTGTGGTCTGACGGATTCAAGTATAGAGTCAGGACGATGAATGATCGACGTAATAGAGCCCGTTTAATGAGTTCAACACGTAACTAAAGAAACATATATTTTCCTCCGATTTTAACGATGTCTTGATTGTCCCAACAGATACTCTTACTTTATTTCTTGTCCATTTGATGAATCCCGAAGGGTCCACCGAGTCACCATTTCTTGAGTGGACGGTTCCGTCCTCTCCCCTCAAACTAGCGACCCAGTCCTTATAGGTGACCTCTTCCCTTACCGATGGGTGAGGTCATAAGGACGGACCTCTTCAGGTACCTATCTCCGCGGACCACTAGATGTCAGGTATCCCGGTGTTTCTCAACCTGTGCTGACTCACTCGTGTTCGTACTTTCGTGTACCTTAATAAGGTCTAAATCTCATTCATGAAACATACATACATACATGACAATAATAAAATAGTAGTAGTATTTATTCGTATATTTAGGGAGATCTATGATCGTTCGTCCTTTTCGATTAATTTTTATTCTACATATTAGAACGGGAATAAGTCTGATAGTCAAGATAGTAGATCTTTAGAACAAATTTATACATGGTTACACAGTAAAACTATGTCGGATGTTTTTATTATTTGTGGTTAAAAATATATGGATAAGTTGTGGTTCAGGATCTAAATATATGTAATACTGTAAATTAGAAATATTCAGATTTTTCTTTGTGACAATGGTAGAGGAGATGTCGTCGGAAGTCCTTTAATATTTAGTGTCGGGTTTAGATCGGGTCTGATAAAGTATTTGTCAGAAATAATCTTGTATCAGTAAATGTATAGTAGATACCGATACAAGTACGATACCATCGTCAATAATCTACTCTGTCGATAAAAGTCTTTTTCAGACGACTCGGGAGGAGGTTTCGTTACTTCTGTGACTCTGAGTCTTTATTGGGACTCAGATCCTAACGTATCGATCGAAGTCTTTTTTCTAAGTTTAGGTTCAACTGGACCCAAGTTCGAGTCTGAAGGTTGGTGATAAAATGTCAGAGGTTTTAATAACCAACAGTACATTTCTGGTTCTCTTTCGGAGACTCCGAACTACTTTATTCGTCTACATTGATACTTGTAGTTAATCAGTGTATTTGTCGACTGTAGTCCGGGTACTCAGTCGTCGTAAAGGGCGGTAACGATAGGTAGTCTATTCGACCGATAGAAGTTAGAAGAACAGTTTACGGTCCGTCACACGTCACTCGAGTTTCGTGTATCGAGGGTAACACGGGTGCCATAACTCGGTGAAGAGTTCTTGGGACTCTAAGGTCTCTCCATGGAACAGATTCTAGGTGGCGATCCTTCATTTTCCA
Source organism: Capra ibex (assembly GCA_006410555.1). NCBI lineage: Eukaryota > Metazoa > Chordata > Mammalia > Artiodactyla > Bovidae > Capra > Capra ibex. Next base: position 13,687,741 of record SJYO01033645.1, read on the forward strand.
GGTGTTAAGGTTGTCTCTAATCTCAACGGTTTCGTGTACAAATTTGAGGAGTCTAACCGTATTAAGTAGAGGATCGAGATGGACTTTAACGAATGCACTAGTGTCTTACGTCCTCTTTCACTCCCGAGGACTACTGTCCATCGTCGGTGTCGAGGATCCGTAGTCTTCTCGTTTCTGTCGAAGGGGTAAACGGGAGACGACTACTACGATAAACTACCTCACGAACTCTGGTCACTAATGGGTGAAAACTTTCGTTAGTAAAAGAGGAAGTAGGGAGTTACTGGTCGTCGTCCCCACGGATCCCGACTCTCGAACGTCGGTTCCCATCCTTTTTTTTTTTTGAAAGTTTTAGGTCCCTCGAGTTTACTCGTGGAGAACTCTTTTATATAAAGTCTTAATTTGCAAATTACGACCCAAAAGTGAAGGATTGTCGTTACCCGACACCTTTGTTCACGGTTTCTCGTCCTCCTCTGTACGTCGCTGGGAGCGGTTATTGTCTTTTAATAAACAACGAAGGGTTTCACCATAAACTCGGGTCGCCCGACGTGAATTCTACACTGACCTATTACCAACACACTGTGTGGGGAGATTACCTCGACAGTGTGCCCGAGACGTGCCCTCGGACTCGACACCGAAGCTTCTTAGAGGAGGGGAGGGTCCGACACCGAACACGACGAGACCCGGTCCTACCTTCCCCTAGGAGGACCGGAGAAACCACTGAAACCCCCTAAGTAAGAGTCCACGGTCCTTCTGGATGGGGAGAGGGAACTTCACACCTGGTTCTAGAGACGTAGGCCCTTAACTCTTACACGTTTACCCTGGATCCCAAAGGAGGAAAAAAGACTTTGACGACGTTCCACTTTTCGAATGTCGGTTCTTTCGTGTAGGTGTCAGAGAGACATCGAAAGTTTAGTCTTAACGAGTGTCGAACTTTTGACCTTAAGTTTGTAGAATTTAGAGTTTTGTTCCTACTCATACACTTTGTTATTACCAACGTTTCGGTCTGGTGACTAACATTGTCTTGGAACGAGTAAGGCGAGACCCCCTTATTCTGACCCCTGCGAGACGATTTTAGTTTTCCGAGACCATACGATCTCGGTCGACCAATTCAAAGGTCCTTAAGTCGTTCGACTATTTTTGTCGGTAATAATTTTTAATATAATATATCTAAATATTGATTCATTATAATTTTTGTTTCGGTTATGTAACAGTTTTGGGTAGTGAGGATTACTTACTAAAACGATATAAAGTTACAATATATACAAGAACTCCAATAAGTATAGATAAAGTCGACGCTCCACCTTTATGGTACATTTCCACGTAACGTTGGTAGGGACGGGTCGAGGTGTAAGGTACAGTAGTACAACCATTGAATTTTAGTCAGCACCACCCTTGTCAGTACCGTATCTCTAGTCCTTTCCGATGTTCAGCCCCGAACTAAATAACAAAACGACTGATAGGTTCGAATTCTAGCATTACCTTTTTTACAATTATTACGGCTAACGTGACATTTTAAGCAAGACAGATATTGACAAACTCCTTTATTAGAAGGACATTAGTTTTGGAAATAGGTTGAGTCGTTTACTCGACATGTGTAGTGATCGGTTAATCATTTCGAGGTTGTATACAAAAGTAAAGTAGTCAAAGCAGAATGATCGATTACATTTACTTTTATGGTCCGTTGTAAGTACAATCTTACTTGATGTGAGTAAGAATTTAACGTTGTCATCAAACCCATTCCTAATTTCTCGAGTCGTTTTTGGTAGTTTTTGTGATCCACTCTTAGTCAAGTGATAAGTCTGAAATACTATTTCTAAACATATAAGGAACATTACCAGTATGACACACTGTCATTTAAGAAATTATTTAAATCTTTGTACATATAAAAATATAAACATTCTACCATACCTTTTTATGTTTGAAAAACGGTTGGGTTATACGTGTGTAAAAACCATCTCGACCGTCAATTTATAAATGACGATACAGTGACTAATACAAAAAGTCTTTCTCTTTGAATGGGTGTTTCTGATCAATGTTTCTTCTTACTCTTATGAAATTCCGGTATAGTAAATAGGGTTTATCTCCGAACTCTTATACGTGGATTTTTACCCTTTTCTCTGACCTCCCTTTGACCTACCTTAGACACAATTTAAATAGTGTTTCGGAACAACACACATTCCATCCGTCTTACGTTCTGAGATGTTCCTATTGAGATTTATTTTAGAGTCCCGGGGTGATTCTCCCGAGAACTCTTTCGGTTATGAGTCTCTTTTCCTTCAATTATCCTTAAATGTTTCCAAGGAGGTAAAAACCGGAGATTCTACAGCAAAGAGAGAAACCTAAGACAGCGAAGATGTACGAAACAGCAAAACCCACTAGACCGAAAGGGAGGATAAACAGGATGTCTTGTAAATACCTGACATATGGGACACTCCCGTCTCCAATATAGACAGAATAAGTAGGACAACTGGGACCACAGACCATATCGGTACTGTATATCGTTCGTAGTTGTTTATGAATCAATTTATCAGTTATAAATTTTGTTTTACCTTCGTACTGAGTAAAAATAAGAATTAAGTTGAGTAGTACCGACTAGTGTACACGTGTGTGTTCTCTTTATTCGTTTACAAATCTCATCTCTAGTGTCTCGTGTTCAAAAGTAAGGATATCATCCATTAGTCTTACGAACGACTTTTGTCCTTAAGACAAATCAAAAGAATGGAACAGGTTCGGAGTTGGTATACCGGAGGAAACCGTCCCAGGTATAACGAAAGACGAAGAATCCCCGATTAACCTAGATTAGAAGAATGTTCAGTTTCCGTTTAGTTTTGGGTTTGACAAAAGATAAAATTCCGTAGGTGCCCGAGAACCCCTGAGGGTTCTTAAACTTTGAGTAAACATTTCATCGTCACTGTCGTATCACTTGAAAGAAGTTCAATAGTAAAGTGAATTGAGAAGTATCAAGGACCTCTTACTTACTTACAGTCCACCATTGGTACTCATAGGTCCATATCTTGTTCAGTTTCTTACGTTCTTTAGCAGGGTCCACAAGGTTTGTAGTTTTTGTCCCTTTCGTCTAGACAACCATTTAGACTCAAACGGTTGAGTTTCAACCTCTGTTTATGTTTTCCGAGACCCCCATCCGTCTGTGACTTTCCATCAGTTGTGTCTATTGTCTCTGGCTTCATTTAGTTCTCTCCGTTCTATTACTGGCACTAACTCCGGTATTTGAGTAGATTACAAACAGAGGATAACCGGCACAAACTTACTATCCCACTATCCAACAGATTAAATTTCCGTGTTTCAGTACCATGCATGTCTGAGGAAGTAATGGTATAGACCCTCATTAGAAATCTAAATATCCAAATACTACTTTTTTGTCTCGAACTTAATTTTATATTTATCGATTGTAAAAATGGTTCCGTTCTCCTTCTATTAAAGAAGTGTCCTATTATACAGAAATTCAAGTTACAGATGTCCGAGATCTAAAAAGATCTTCAGGATAACAAGTAGATTGATTTCAAAGTTCTAGTGTCTAGATCCAGATTTAATTATTTTAATATTCAAATATCGAGTCTATATCTCTGACCAGTACCATTATTTGTCCATTTCTTGTTTTGTTGAAACTTTTCTTTTAAATCCTAGTCCTACATCACACGTAATAATCTCTCTGGTTGTCGTATATTATTGGCTCAGAAGTACTTCAGTCAATGGTGACCTACGTAAAATTTTACCTTTTATTTTAACTTTCGATTGTCATCGAACTCCAATCAGTAGTTGTTTAAGGTATTCTCGATTTTTAGAATTTTATTATTATTATATGAAATTTCACCTCAAGTTCTTACTACACCCTCCAACTCTACTTGTACCTTTAGATACTCCCGACAATCACCCTTTACCAGAGTCCTGACTGGAAGGTTTCACTATTTTTACACTACCCGGAAGAACAGTATATATCGTTGGAGTTGGAATGTCCGGAAGTTCGTTTTTTACTTGTATAAAAACGGTCCCTACGATGTCTCCTATAAGAATACAATCTACTTCACTCTTTACTTCCGACAATATGTCTCAAGTAAGTCCGGTCGAGTATTAACGAAATTTCTCATAACACCGTCTTCCATGTCTTTTTAAACCTTACACCGGTATAAATTTCTTTAACCTTATTTTTCAAAAAGAGATAGACAACTTCAAGTTCCCTAGACTCTTCGTGTGCAAACCCCTAAAATCAAAGTCCGCCCGATAGTGATCACACGGATTCGAGAGTCGATGGGAGGGACAGACAAAGAGACAGAGAGCGTAGAAGAGATGGTCTTTCACTTTCACTTCAGCGAGTCAGCACAGGTTGAGACGCTGGGTCACCTGACATCGGATGGTCCGAGGAGACAGGTACCTTAAAACGTCTGTTATCAGGACCTCACCCAACGGTAACGGAAGAGGTCCCCTAGAAGGGTTGGGTCCCTAGCTTGGACCCAGAGGGTGTAACATCTGTCTGCGAAATGACAGACTCGGTGAAGGAGAATTATGGTAGGAGACGAACGGGTATCAAAGACGGAACAGTATCGAAATTGAATGAGTATTGAAACGAGTGAGTACAGATAGGATCGGGAAGTGATACGAGGGTGACGAGTGTTTTGCTAAACAAGATATCGTGTCATTTCATCTCAGGTCCTTCCCTTAACTAATAGGGTATTTTTTTAGTTGACAAACCAACTCGAAGGTCGTGATTCGATATAGTGTTTGGTGGTCAATCGACTTCCAAACGGATGTGAACCCATTCTAGGAATGTAGACGAGGGTCGTCGCCACAGGTCTCATCTTACTCCAGTACACCACTTCTTGTGTCGTCGGGTCTCAAACGGTAAGTTGTACGAGTCATCTATCATACCCCAAAAAACAAACAAACCCCAAAAAACAAACAAACAAACAAAATCCTTACTTACCACCCGTAGGACTAATTGGGTAAATCTTCTCACCCGTCCTTCTCTTACCTTATTTCAGACGGAGTTGAGAGTCAGATATTAAGTCTGTTTACCTTCAATCATGCGTTTCTTCTACTTATGTTTGTGGGGTGTCGGATCGGAATTTCCGTTTGACCATCCACTATATTTCATTCTTAAAACCATCAGGACAATCTCCGTGGTGACGCCGGAATGTGTGGAAGACCCAGTAAAACTGTCGTTGATTCGTGATTCTTTCATTCCAAAGCGGGTACTTACTATCTCTCGTAAGGGAAAAGGTCCCTGACTTTATTTTTCTGTTATTAGGCTCGGGCGTCCGACTATGCAGACAGACCCAATATAGGGTCGCACTTCTTCCCTGTTACCCAACCTGGACCGTGTACGAGAGTGTAACTCTGAGATTCGGTCCTTATAAAAAGGATCTTTCGTTGGGTCACCCCTCGGAGACACTCTTTCACTTTATATTTAATAAGTAGAGGAAAAGAAACAGATGATGGGGGTTGTTCGGACCGAGACGTCTCCGTTTGTCTTGCGTCTTCTCCCATACTCCTGTTCCGAGGATGTGCTTCGAGTCGTCTTCGAGGGAGGAAGGGTCACTCGTAAGTACGGGGTCTCCTGCCGTCCGTCGGACCGGCCGTCGTCCTCTCCTCTCCTGACGGTGACCAGACTGGCTCTGCGTCCAAGTGTGGCAGGGACGGAGTAGACGAGGGACGTACCTACACGGACGCAGGAGTCAGCACGGACTGAGAAGCGTCGTGGTACCTAACATCGGAGGAGACGGGTACCCTAAAAGGTCCGTTCTTATAACCTCACCCAACGGTACGGGAAGAGGTCCCTAGAAGGGTAGGGTCCCTAACTTCAGTGCAGAGGACGCCGTGGACGTAACCATCAGTCTGAGCGGGGGGACGTACCCGTGTAGAGAAGTTAAGACACCTCGAGTCAACATAATCGACATTTCTCTCTCAGTAGATTCGCATAGGACCTTCTTGACCAAGAACCTTTTCGTGTACCAGTTCTGACTATAAGGGAGGACTGGTCGGTCGGAGGGACCGAGGTACCTTAAGAGATTCATGTTCTTTTATAGTTCATCTCTCTTAACGCTGGAACCCTCGGGGTTTTTTCTCGGGAGAAGTATCTCGGATTACGATTTCCCTCACCTTTTTAAGTGAGACCTTCTCACTGGTGACGGACGTTCTCCTGGGTTTGGGTGTCACCGTAGTCTCGACGTCCCTCGTACCTCTATAGTCTGGTGTCTTCTTGTCGTAAAAAGTTGTCATTTGGTACACGAAGACTGTCTTCGTCAGATCCATCATGGGTCTAGGACACTAGACTGACTAGTAAAACAGGTCCAGAGAAAAGGTCCATAAATTTTCGTCCGGACCTGAGGAACCTGACACATTTAGTTTAAGAACCTACTAAATACTCCCTTTTAGAGTCTAGTTAGGTCACTAATCAGACCTATAATTTTTTCTTATTCTTCACTGGAGTAAGAGTGGTGGTTCAACCCAATTCTCCTAGTATGTTCAAAGTAATCTGTTAAGTCTCAAAATCAGTTCCGTCGGAATTCTACAGGTGGATGAAACTCTCGGAGGTCTGGACTGATATCAGGGACTTTCCTTCATGTTGACGATGCAATGGACGTCTGGAGAACGATTGGGTCGAAATCAGGTTAGTAGAAACCGATAGTTTTGTTAGACCGATTTACTCTCGATCCCTGTCCTACCTTCTGGAGACGGGGGATCAGGAGGTATAGTGGTCGATCAGTCAAACGAAATGTTTGAGGTAATCTGTGTTACGTGAGTAAGACTCGGGGTAATCCCAGTTACTAGTTTATGATGTGAAGGTTGTCACATATCCTCAGATTGTAACATTACAGTATTGTTTGGTGAATGGGAGTAACTGTACAAGTACATCTCAAGTGGGAAGCGACGGACCGGTCTAGGAGGTATATCCCTTAAAGACTCAGTTTTCGTAAAGGTTTATGTTCGAAAAGAGTCCTTTTACATCATGAACGGACTTGAAAGTGAAGTAGACGAGAAGAGAACCACGTTCTGGATCGTCCGACGTAGTAGGAACTTACGGATGTCTGATCTGTCCCTTAGAGTATCGAAATAGAGAATCATTGGACGGTAGGTGAAATTCTGACAGTCCGACAAACACTCATAAGACGGTCTTTTCGACCTAAAACGACGAGTCCAGTGGAAGTTGATAGAATTCCTCGATTGAAAGAGTGTAGGTGTGTATATAGGTCGAAGTACTTATAGATAAATAAAGATGTTATAAAACTCCCCCGAACGAATGTAAAAAGTTGACACCCGAATCACTGAACAAAAGGTCTTCGTAAACATCGTGGATTAAAAGAACGATAAAACGGATCTTTACGAAGATTGTACATCAAAATCCCTTTTTTGAAGTATTTGAGAAAATTTTTCATTATATCTACGTAATAAATTTTATTTGGTTTATCAGTTTAGTATGAACGAGACGATGGATTGTTCTCATAACAGTTATACGAAACGTTTGGTATTTTGTATTATTTTTAAAAACCAATAAAAAACCTAATTTCTGTCCTCTTAATACTAACTTTTGGTATTTAATAACTCTTAAATAATGTTCCCTCATCTTATCCTACTCTTTTTACCTTTATTTATAAATATTTTATATAGGGATTATTAAAAGGGACCACCAAGTCTGTCATTTTTTAGACGGACGTTACGTCCTCTGGACCCAAGTTAGGGACCCAGTCCTTCTAAGGGACCTCTTCCCTTATCATTGAGTGAGGTCATAACAATCGACCTATTAAGGTACCTGTCTCCTCGGACCGTCCGATGTCAGGTACCCCAACGTTTCTCAGTCTGTGTTGACTCACTGATTGTGTTGTGTTGTAGGGAGTATTAAACCTTTCGTGTGTTTCGATACCACTAAATAAGGTATTTTCGTTTTCGAAGATAGGTATATATGTATGTCTAAACACAAACAGACACATATGTGCACATACACACACGTAAACAGATACATAACCTGGTATAGAAGGGACCTTGAGTGACGATGACCCCTCCTGTCTGTCCCTCTGTTCACTGTTATCCGAGGATCTTAGAAGGTATCATCTCCCCTCCGTGACTTCTCTTCTACAGTCAAGACGGGACCCCACGTCCTCACCCTTTTCCTTTCCCACACCATAATTTTGAAGGTTTTTCCACTACGTCTCTTCAACTCAGGACTTGTTTTGTAAGTAAGAGTGATTTGTCTGTATCTATCTTCCGTTTGTGGGATGACCTCATATCAGATATTAATCTACTTAATCATCCGGTCCAGTTCCCTGTTCTATTCGAACTACTCCGTTTTCGTTTTAATGTCCCTTCAGAAATATAGTAAGAAACAGAAAACTTTTTGGTATCTAAGTTTACAGAGTCCACTGTAAGACTCAGGACTAAAACTAACCAGGTATCGACGTTGGGGTTTATGGTACAACTCTCCCTAAGACGCTAGAGAAACCTCGAGGCCCTTCTTTTCTCGATACTGATGACATGGCACTCGTACACGCTCAGACGGTACTTGCGACCCCGCCTCGTGTCGTCTTGCAGACAGGTGGTAACTCGTGACGTCGAATCTGGGTGTTATTTATAAGGAACTGACCACTTGTCTTTTCGTTGCAGTAGGTTAAACAAGTGGGACCTCTGTCCTTCAGGATTAATAGGTCCTGACCAAGTTATCCGTCGCACACAATGACGTCAACGTTGACGTAAGAGGGTCCACTAGTCAATCAAAGTACTGAACAACCACTGTGACAGTAGTAAAAGGTCCATGAGCCCTTATTGACTTTAAGTTCTGGTTATAAGAGAGGTCTTTTCAGATAATTTTATAGTTTACCTTTCTTTAAGGATCCATTAGATATGTGATTCGTCACCACAGACACATTGTACATCTATACCCATGAAATATCGGTAAAGTCTTGGTAGAGTGAAGTAACTTGCGGTAAGTGTAGTGAACGTAGGTGATCGTGATGTACGAAAAGGACCTCCTTAAAATCCGATGTACGAGGAAGGACTAAATTTTGAGTCTCGAAAAAAAAAAAAAAAAAAAATGTGAACAGACGCAGAAGTAAGTAAATAGGGGGAGTCAAGTCAAGTCAGCGAGTCAGCACAGGTTGAGAAACGCTGGGGTACTTAGCGTCGTGCGGTCCGGAGGGACAGGTAGTGGTAGAGAGCCTCAAGTGAGTCTGAGTACAGGTAACTCAGGTACTACGGTAGGTCGGTAGAGTAGGAGCCAGCAGGGGAAGAGGAGGACGGGGGTTAGGGAGGGTCGTAGTCTCAGAAAAGGTTACTCAGTTGAGAAGCGTCCTCCACCGGTTTCATGACCTCAAAGTCGAAGTCGTAGTAAGGAAGGTTTCTTTAGGGTCCCAACTAGAGGAAGTCTTACCTGACCAACCTAGAGGAACGTGAGGTTCCCTGAGAGTTCTCAGAAGAGGTTGTGGTGTCAAGTTTTCGTAGTTAAGAAGCCGCGAGTCGGAAGAAGTGTCAGAATACTGTACGGTCTGAGACACTAGATGGTCCATTTGTCTAGATCTCGGATGGGAAAACGTCGAGTGTCTGATTTCCCTTTTTATCTGAAAAAAAATTTCATAATAAAGGTGACTTACAAACTAAAGGTCTGAAGAGTTTCCTGCAGTGTTCCTAAAGAACGAGCAAGAAGGAGAAAGTTGATGTTTCTATTGAACGAGGCAAAACGACCGTGAACGGTGCCAAAAACAAAAGAGAGGAGAAATTATAGAGACGTTATAAAAGAACGAAAGATCGGGTACCTCAGTGTAGGACAGAGAGGTACTCTGAGAGAAAGGTCGGTCAGGAGATTCCCGGAAAGAGACGTATACCAAATAACAATAGTGTAGTAGTAGTAGTGTCCGAACTATATCTGTCTACAGTTCTTGAACTGGATTCTATCTCGACCCTCCAGTTCCTTGTCTTCGTTCGTCCTTCTCCTTCGCATATTACGAAAATTATAAACCTAACCGGATTTTGTAGTATTAGGGTCTTAAACGACCTCTACAATCTCTGATTTGAGTTGAGAGTTTTCTCTTACTTTGTTACTACATTATTAGTGTAAAAATTAAAAGACAGAGAGGGGGTGGGTTCACCTTGAAACGACTGACTTCTCACTAGAAGGACGGGTCTTAATCGTTTGAGGATCGTTATCATTTACTTACCGTATGTTCGTGTCGAAAGTATTCGCCTGGTTGGTTAAGTCTCGGGAAGGGAGAGCGGTGTAGAAAACAGTTCGAGAGAGTGAATCCCGGTGTTAGAGGGACGGGATTAGTGGGGTCTAAGTTCATTGTCTTTTGATCCGTGTCGAGGATACGAGGTGTCTGGTGGTTCTAATAAGTCTCATGGTTAGGATTTAGACAAATGGACGGAACGGGTGAGGAACAGTATCTTTGATGTTTGTTTCGAGAACGGGTGTAAAAGACGAGTATGACAAACGGAGAACTGGTTGGGATTAAGAGGAGGTATACTTGGGGTACCGTACTGGACGGGAATGGAGAACCCTAGACACTCCTTTCGTTCAATAAAAAAGTCATCACAGACAGACGACTAAAAACCGAAACCGTACAAACTTAATGTTATTTTATGCATAAAACTTTGGTTACCAAGAACTTGGTTCGACGAAAGGAAGCTGAAAAAGTTAAACCTTACTGGGTCTCCAAGGGTCCATCGTGATCACCATTTCTTGGGTAGACGGTTACTTCCTCTGCCTCCTCTACGTTCAAGTTAGGGACCCAACCCTTTTAGAGTACCTCCTCCTGTACCGTTGGGTGTGGTCATAACAACGGACCTCTTAGGGTACCGGTCTCAGACCGTCCGATACCAAGTATCCCAACGTTTGTCGGGGTCTCAAACGATATCGGGAACCCAATGAAGAATGTTTTTTTTTTATTATTTATTTATTTATTTTATTTTGTTTTGTGTTTGTAGAGACCCAATGGGCCATTCTTACCCAAAACAACACCGGTACTCTTACACGGACAGTCTAGAGACTGACATCCTTGATACTACCTCCCGTAAGATCCACAACATAAGACTTAAGGTAGTTAGGTAAACGTACCTCCGGGTACCCTATGGGGGTCGGTTACTGACTTCAGACTTGTTTCGTCTCTGTAATTCCGTCCGAGTACGCATCCTCTGTTCCCTGAGAAGACTGTCGAAACCGAACTCCTGAGGGACTAACGGAACGGATTGAGAGTGACCCTATTGTGACGTCAGATTCTACAAAGGTGTTGAAAGGATACAAGAGCGAAAGGAAATGGGTTGTAGGTTGGACATAGTATAAGACGTTCAAATTGGTCGAAGGGTTGAAAGAGAGTCAACAAAGAGGGTTATTCTCAGACTGAGTAGATTAAAACATAAACATAGACGAAGAATCTACTCGACTTTATTTGTGTACGTCTTGGTCATTCCTGACCTTACTAAGGTCTTATCGGGTAGAAAACAACCGAGTAGTACTTCTCTGCCTGATACGTTTTATTTATAATCAAGGGTAATCGCTCAGTTAGTTAATCGGATCTCACTTAATTCAAAACCAGTTGTTCCGTAAACCTTAAAAGGTGTACATATTTGAAAAGTAGGAACCCCCGTATCCTTTAGAGGATACAGTTTCAGATAAGAATTACAACTTCAGAAAGTCTTTTTACTTTCTCTCTCTTTCCGTCTTTCTTCTTTCTGTATAATTGAGGTTGTTTTATTTTTCCGTACTCCAATAGGTCCACCAGGTTCTTAAATTAAAGGTCACAGTTGTGACTTATTACCCGAGTCTTAGGTTACTCGGTGACTAATCAGAGACTGGGTACGTAAAAATTATTGTCGTTCACAGGGTCTGAATGGAAAATAAAGGGACCTGGTTTAAAGAGGACGGTGGTAGTCCTGTCTCCGATAAACTGACTCCACTGTAGTTGTACCTTAAATAAGGGGTTAGTCCTCATCACGTGTCGTCCATTTGGTTCAGAGTCGTGCGATCATCTTCGGAGTCAAAGGAAGAGTCGAAGGGTAGGTTGATAAAGATAACTCCAGTAGTGAGAATAAACGAACAAAAAAAACCAAAACATAGTAATTAAAGTTTAATCCTCCGTTACACGTAATGATATAGGGTCAAGGTGGAACCAGTGTCGACCAACCCCGTCTCTCTCAGTCGAAAAAAGTGTAGACCGGTTGTACATCTGGTTGATCTTCCGATACTCTACCCGAACGAGTTTTCAAGACAGTACTCCTACTTTTACTGTTTGGTATGGTTAGTCTAGAAGAGTGAGTGTTGAGACTTACATTCTCTCTCTCCATTCAAAAATCATTTTTTTTTTTTCTTCTTTGTACACGTTCTTTCCTGTCGAGTACTTCACGACCTCAGACCCCTTCTCCGCCTCCCTTAGTACGTTAACCTTGTCGTGATTAGGAGTCCCTGTAGAACCAAGAGTTCGAGGACAAGGTACGTCGGAACGACATCCCACTAAGGGTGTAACGGAATCCGGAACCGTGTCAGTGATTGAATAACATAAGAACCGCCACCACAAAGTCAGTGATTCAGTACAGGCTGAGAATGTTGGGTTACCTGATATCCGGTGGTCTGGAGACACTTAGCCTAAAGGGTCCGTTCTTCAGTCAACGGTTAAAGTAATGTGAATAAGAATCTGAAAGTCTAGACTCACTCTGAGAGGAGGAACTTCCCTCTTTTTTTATTTTATCTAATGTTGATGGACTTATCCCCTGTGTCAATTTTTTATGTGTAACGTCATGAGAAGAGAACTCCTCCTTTCCCACCGTCTTCTACTCTGCCAACCCACTGAAGTAGTTGAGTTACCTGTACTTATACTCATTTGAGGTCCTCTACCATTTCCTGTCCTTTCGGACCATACGATGTCAGGTACCCCAGTGTTTCTCAACCTGTGTTGAATCACTGACCTATTGTTGAGGACTCCTAATTTCCCCGGACCAGACTTCTTGGTTTTTATACATGAAAAATGTCTAAAGGTCTACTAATACCATTATCTGGTTTAGATTTTTGATGACTAGGTTGTATTACTGATTGGTCAAATCGAAAGTCTTTATTGTTTACTAAGTAGTCTCTTCACTTGTACCTCTTCACTTTCGACGTCCGTGGGGTAGAGAATCATTTACTGATCAATATTCACAGAGGAATTTGTCAAATCACCAAACCAAAGAGTAAGTATCTTCTCCTAGGGATCTCTTTCCACTATGGTAGTGTATTTAGTTTTCGTTCCTACGTAAAAGGTCGTTCATACTCCCACGAATACCTCCGTTGACATGTCTTACAAGTTTCCCCCTGAGAGTTTCCTTTTAATTCCAGATGAAAGTAACGAGTTTTAAGTACACGTTTGACATTTACATAACTTAGTAGACACCTAGTCACAGATTTAGTACGTCAACTCTCGGACCCGAGGCACAGGTGTACCTATATTCAAGGTTAAGGTCGAGACGACAGGTGTACGTTCTATATGCTGAACCCTTTGTAGAAGAGGAGAACCAAAGTCAAAGGAGTAGATATTTCATTCTTATCGTAGAAGGAGTATCTCAGTAAAACTTTATCATTCACCCTATTAGGTGAGTTTCGTAAATTTTGTTATAGATTGTGTATTACTGGATTTAGTTTAGGGAATACTAATATGTCACTTTCACTCTTTATTCAAATTCCCTGATCTAGACTATCTGTCTCACGGACTAGTTACCTCCAAGTACTGTAACATGTCCTCTCTCCCTAGTTCTGGTAGGGGTACCTTTTCTTTACGTTTTCGACACTTTTCTTCTCTTCACTTTTCGTTTCCTCTTTTCCTTTCTATATTAGTAGACTTACGTCTCAAGGTTTCTTATCGTTCCTCTCTATTCTTTCGGAAGGAGTCACTAGTTACGTTTCTTTATCTCCTTTTGTTGTCTTACCCTTTCTGATCTCTAGAGAAGTTCTTTTAATCTCTATGGTTCCCTTATAAAGTACGTTTATACCCGAACTATTTCCTGTCTTTACCATACCTGGATTGTCTTCGTCTTCTATAATTCTTCTCCGCCGTTCTTATGTGTCTTCTTGACATGTTTTTTCTAGAAGTTCTAGGTCTATTAGTGCTACCACACTAGTAAGTAGATCTCGGTCTGTAGGACCCTACACTTCAGTTCACCCGGAATCTTTGGTAGTGATACTTGTTTCGATCACCTCCACTACCTTAAGGTCATCTCGATAAAGTTTAGGACTTTCTACTACAACATTTTGACGACGTAAGTTATACGGTCGTTTAAGCCTTTTGAGTCATCACTGGTGTCCTGATCTTTTCCAGTCAAAAGTAAGGTTAAGGTTTGCTTCCGTTACGGTTTCTTGAGAGTTTGATGGCGTGTTAACGTGAGTAGAGTGTGTGATCATTTCATTACGAGTTTTAAGAGGATCGGTCCGAAATCGTTATACACTTGGTATTTGAAGACCTAAAAGTTCGACCGAAATCTTTTTCGTCTCTAGTTTAACGGTAGTAGGTGACCTAGTAGTTTTTTCGTTCTCAAGGTATTTTTGTAGATAAAGACGAAATAACTGATACGGTTTCGGAAACTGACACACCTAGTGTTATTTTACACCTTTTAAGACTCTCTCTACCCTTATGGTCTGGTGGACTGGACGGAGAACTCTTTAGACATACGTCCAGTCCTTCGTTGGCAATCTTGACCTGTACCTTGTTGTCTGACCAAGGTTTATCCTTTTCCTCATGTAGTTCCGACATATAACAGTGGGACGAATAAATTGAAGATACGTCTCATGTAGTACTCTGTGCGACCCGACCTTCTTCGTGTTCGACCTTACTTCTAACGGCCCTCTTTATAGTTAGTGGAGTCTATACGTCTACTATGGTGGGAATACCGTCTTTCACTTCTCCTTGATTTTTCGGAGAACTACTTTCATTTTCTCCTCTCACTTTTTCGACCGAATTTCGAGTTGTAAGTCTTTTGCTTCTAGTACCGTAGACCAGAGTAGTGAAGTACCCTTTATCTACCCCTTTGTCATCTTTGTCACAGTCTGAAATAAAACCCCCGAGGTTTTAGTGACGTCTACCACTGACGTCGGTATTTTAATTTTCTACGAATGAGGAACCTTCCTTTCAATACTGGTTGGATCTATCGGATAACTTTTCGTCTCTGTAATGAAACGGTTGTTTCCAGGTAGATCAGTTCCGATACCAAAAAGGTCATCAGTACTTATCTACACTCTCAGCCTGACACTTCTTTCGACTCGTGGGTTCTTACCTACGAAAACTTGACACCACAACCTCTTCTGAGAACTCTCAGGGAACCTGACGTTCTTCCAGGTTGGTCAGGTAGGATTTCCTCTAGTCAGGACCCACAAGTAACTTTCCTGACTACGACTTCGACTTTGAGGTTATGAAACCGGTGGAGTGCGTTTCTCAACTGAGTAACCTTTTCTAGGACTACGACCCTCCCTAACCCCCACCCTCCTTTCCCCTGCTGTCTCCTACTCTACCGACCTACCGTAGTGGCTGAGCTACCTGTACTCAAACTCATTCGAGGCCCTCACCCACTACCTGTCCCTCCGGACCGCACGACGCTAAGTACCCCAGCCCTTCTCAGCCTGTGATGACTTGCTGACTTGACTTGACTCGACCTGTGTATTATCAACGGTTATTTACAATAAGACAACAAAACGACGACAACATCATTATTATTATAATTGTTTATAATAATAAGTAGTACATGAACCAACCGTACATTTCACTCTATTTTCGTAAGAACTTAAGTCTCTTGACTAGGTGCAGAGGAACGAGGAAAGACAAGACGAAGAGGAAGTAAGTCATGTGTACACGAAAGTAGGCCAAGAATCGTGGGAGTCTGATCTGCGAATGAAGACTATAAAGACCCTAAGACTGAAAACTCAAGGGAGTACCTCAGACGAAATCTACATGAGGTTGAACGAAGGGAACGAAGCACTTTGGAGTCCGTCTTATGGAATCGGTCGTACGGGGACCTTCAGGTTGAACTCGGGGATATTCAGTCTTTCACCCATTTAATATCGAGACAATCGTTTAACTACTGATGAAATAAATTACGAAATTTTCGTTAATTCAGGGGTTTGACTATAGAGAGTTACCACTCGAGGGTCCGTACGGTTCAAAGAGATCAAAGTCCTTTTCACGTTCACAATCGGTGAGTCAGCACTGGGGTACTTGACATCGGGTGGTCCTAGGAGACAGGTACCCTAAAAGATCCGTTCTGATGACTTCACCCATCGGTAAGGGAAGAGGTCCCCTAGAAGGGTTGGGTCTCTAACTTGGGTTCAGACGACGATTCAGGGGTCTAACTATTGAGAGTTACCACCCGAGGGTCCATACGGTTCTAAGAGATCAAAGTCTATAGACTACATTTATTCTCTTGTTTCTGAGTATTGTTTAGATAATAGTCTAAGAGGTACACAATTAAAACCCCTAGTAAAGAACATAATCAACAGCGTTAAATTTAACGAAATGAAAGGGACCTCTTAACTTGAAGTTTTTCCAGTATAAAAGAGTTTCAACGATAACGTTCGGACACTGATCGTACTTAGGGTCGACCTGTAAGTACGGAAAAGTTGTAGAATCAGAGAAAGTGGCATAAACTAGACAGAGAGGACTCGGGTTGGAATGCAGTAAGTCTTTTTAGTAAGTTTATCGAAAACGGAGTTTCACAAAGTAACTCTCCAAAAAAGAAGGGGGGTGTCTCTTACTTCAGACGAGACTAATCGTATCTTAGGTCGGTCAAGAAAAAGATACTAGTTCCTGTTAAAAAAGGTGGACATGGTCCTCCAAATTTTAGATGGTCGACCTCTGTAAAGGAGATTTTTGTTACTACAACTTCAGATGTCCCCACCCTCAATATTTCTTTATAGATCATGAACGAGTCTCGTCGAATATCACATAGGTCTGGAACTAAGTGTCACAAGACAAGATAAGGTCTCTCCTGTTTTCGAAATCGTCTTTTCGCTACAACGTTCTCTTCCCCCAACCTTCCGGTATTGTGGGTGTACTTCTCTCCCGATGTTAGTCTTCATGTGTTTAGGGTCTTCAAGCAAGTCGGGGAACATGAGTTTAGAACGAAGTGTTGACGCATCGCCAGTCAATGAGATAACTAAGTCTGGTGTTTCCCCTTGACCTGAAAAGAACTTGTATTTTTACTTTTTTTTCTTTTTTTTTTACCGCCCCCACCCCCACCCACGCCATCCATCGTCGATTACAAATTTCTACAGGGTGTTATTTAGTGTGGAAAGTCCTAGGTACGAGAACACTCTAGGGGTAGGGGACTTAGGTCCAACCCTGAAACTAAAAGGACTTTTATTCTATGTTACGTCCTTTACGACGTACAGAAGACTCTGACCCAGACTTCTTCGGAATGACAAAAGTGGAACCAGAGACCATACGAATGAGACCCCCTTGTTCGGAACACATTGTACAGACGGGAGATGCCCTCCTACGATAGAACCTACAGGTGGGTCAACCTGTAGAATACTGCGGAGATTCGGGTCCACGGTAGACTGACGTTGTGTGTTCTTCTTCGTTCGGTCTTGATGGGTCGACTTGAGTAAGTGGTCTCTTTGGTTCTCTATTTTTATTCAACGACCATTCAGTGATTCTAACGTCATCCACTTAGTACTACACCAATGTGGTGTCATCTATAGTCCCTTTTATAAGATATTTCAATCTCCATGACTGAGGTTCCCGATGTACCGTAATCAGGACGTAATATGTACTTAAAAATCGACTTTTAGAATTTTTGTTTATATATGACTAAGTTCGTCAATTTTTCCCTTTAATAATTAAGTCCATTGACTTTTAGAAGTGTCAGTATGAGTCAGTGGGTCAACACAGACTAAGAAACACTACGAAACCTGTTATCGGACGGTCCGAGGTGACAGGTACCCTAAAAAGTCCGTTCTTATAACCTCCCCCAACGGTAAAAGAGGAGATCCCCTAGAAGGACTGGATTCCTAGCTTGGGTACAGAGGGTGTAGAGGACGTAACGTCCTCCTAAGAAATGGTGACTCGGTAACCCCTCGGGTGGACTTTTAGAATCCACGTCTTTTGAGGTTAGTATTTATCTGGATACAGGAGTTTCTACATCATCCCTTGACTAGAAGGAGGAAATAACGACGAGGAGTCAATCGAGATGAAAGTTCGTCCGAGAATGAGATCCAATTTTCATCGGTTGTTGTCACGATTCGAACTTTGAATTGGAAACCTTCGGGGTCACGTTTCTCTCGAAAAGAAAGAGTTGTTGGGGTTCTGACCACATATAACCGGACCAAACCCGGTATTCGGGTGAGGAGTTCGGTTTCTACTTTATTTATGAAAATTATTTGTACATCTGATTCTCCTTTCCTCCTTATTTAGGGATTCGTTTTACTCCGTGAATACCATCCATAATGAAGTCCAAATCATCGTCTTTGGGTTTTAAATGTATTGTCGAAATTTTTTTTTTAAATTAAAGAAGGAGTGTACATTCAAGTTTGTTACGTAGTGGAGAGAAAGAACTTCCGTAGTCCTTGGACCTTATAAAAATTAGAATAATGAAACGGTAGTCAAGTCAAGTCAGTGAGTCAACACGGACTGAAAAGTACTCGTGTACCTGACGTCGTACGGTCCGAAAGGACAGGTAATGGTTGAGGACCTCAAACGAGTTTGAGTACAGGTGACTCACCCACTACGGTAGGTTGGTAGAATAGGACAGCAGGGGAAGAGGAGGACGGAAGTCAGAAAGGGTCGTAGTCTCAGAAAAGGTCTCTCAGTCAAGAAGTGTAGTCTACCGGTTTCATGACCTCGAAGTCGAAGTCGTAGTCAGAAGGGTTACTTATAAGTCCAGACTAAAGGAAATTTTACCTGACCAAACTAGAGGAACGTCAGGTTCCCTGAGAGTTCTCAGAAGAGGTTGTGGTGTCAGGTTTTCGTAGTTAAGAAGTCACGAGTCGAAAGAAATATCAGGTTTAGAGTGTAGGTATGTACTGATGACTTTTTTTGCATTGAAACTGATCTGTCTGGAAACAACCGTTTCATTACAGAGACGAAAAATTATTAACGAAACTGTATCCAATTATAATTAAGTATCTGAGGTAGAGAACCGAATGTTACTAACGAGGTTGAGGTAGGTAGTACCAGTATAAGACAGCCATCCTTCCCATTTTTAACTTGCCTTCCTACACAAGTAAGAGAAGTTCCCTTCTTACTTTTTTTAGTGTGTAATTTAAAGTGAGTATAAGTCAAGTGATCTTGACTAGTATACATGGAAAGTCAATTCAAGTCAAGTCAGCGAGTCAGCACAGGCTGAGAATCACTGGGGTACTTAGCGTCGTGCGGTCCGGAGGGACAGGTAGTGGTAGAGGGCCTCAAGTGAGTCTGAGTGCAGGTAGCTCAGGCACTACGGTAGGTCGGTAGAGTAGGAGCCAACAGGGGAAGAGGAGGACGGGGGTTAGGGAGGGTCGTAGTCTCAGAAAAGGTTACTCGGTTGAGAAGCGTACTCCACCGGTTTCATGACCTCGAAGTCAAAATCGTAGTAAGGAAGGTTTCTTGTGGGTCCCGACTGGAGGAACTCTTACCTGACCAACCTAGAGGAACGTCAGGTTCCCTGAGAGGTCTCAGAAGAGGTTGTGGTGTCAAGTTTTCGTAGTTAAGAAGCCGCGAGTCGGAAGAAGTGTCAGGTTGAGAGTGTAGGTATGTACCGGTGTCCTTTTTGGTATCGGAACTGATCTACCTGGAAACAACCGTTTCATTACAGAGACGAAAACTTATATGACAGATCCAACCAGTATTGAAAAGAAGGTTCCTCATTCGTAGAAAATTAAAGTACCGACGTCAGTGGTAGACGTCACTAAAACCTCGGGGGGTTTTATTTCAGACTGTGACAAAGGTGACAAATTGGTAGATAAAGGGTACTTCACTACCCTGACCTACGGTACTAGAAGCAAAAGACTTACAACTCGAAATTCGGTTGAAAAAGTGAGAGGAGAAAGTGAAAGTAGTTCTCCGAGAAATCGAGGAGAAGTGAAAGACGGTATTCCCATACATGGAAATTCTCAGTCCTTTACGTCAAAAATGACTACCGGAATACAGATTTCAAAGATAATGATACATTCTTCTTTTAAAGACCCTCTGTTGATCGTTAGAGATTGTATACGTCAATAGTTGTCTTTTCCCTTACTTTCGATTTCATCTTTTTTTAATAAGTACCGTACTTACATCTTTAACGATACTAAGGTTCTAAAAAAATTGTGATACCTTAACAAAGAAAGAACTTTTAACAATGATTACCGTAGTGATCATGATTACTGGGAAGTAAATAGATTATTTTCTCACACGTACCGCTAAAATAGAATAAAAATAAACAAAAGGAAACAACGAAAACAACAAAAAACTGAAAACATGTTTTTAAAAATTAAGTTTTTAGTCTTACACAAGTACTCGGACTGTGAGTTTTAATCGTTTGTGACAATACAAAATTATCTCCTATGTCTGAAAAAGGAAAAAAGAAAATCTTTCATTTTTTATGTCTATTTTAACTTCAGGGAACAGGTAAGGAGAGTCAAGGAGAGATCTACGTAGAGTGAAGTACTTAAAACACATAGTTAACACGTAATATTATGGAAGAGATTATTGTTATCGTTACTCTCGTTTGTATCACAAATGATACACATCCGTAAGAATGTCCACGAGACGTTTACAAGTGAGTAAAATGGAAGTATTATTGGTTTTCCATCCATCGTAATAATAGAAGTAAAATGTCTACTTTAGACTTCGTGTCTCTCTAATTTATTAAAGGTACTAGGATGTTGGTTATCATCATCTCGGTCATACGTTTAAGTACGTACGAATGAACCTTGTCTCATGCACGAAAATTTTAGTGATTATCTTTACCGATGATACAGAGTTCTTGTGATTCACCATAACAAAGTACGTTCAAGAAAGAAGTTAAAGTTATTTACGATGGTAAACATGGTAAGACGTTTCACTGTACTGTTTTTAGAAAAATATAAATAGAAATAACTAAATATATCTAGATTATAAAAGTAAAATTAACGATACATAATTAGTTAACATATCAATATTGTGTCGATAGATAAAGGATCTGATAAAAAAATTCAAAAATTTTTCAACGATAGACTGTTCCGTGATTATCCAATTTATTTGTAACCTCAAAAATTTGCTTTCAAGTCGGATATAGTACATAGAAGTTCCTTACATATAATGACTTTTTAAATAAAGTTTTATTTATTTATTTATTGGTAAAGGGTGGTAACAGGTTTCTTGGTTAGTGTCACTGACTTTTTATAGAACAAATCTGTTGTCTGTGAAACTGATATAAAGGATTTTAAACACTGGCTGGGTTCCGTCACCTAACAAGAATTAGTTTAGTTTTCATGACCTACAAAAAACTTGTACTGGACATGTGAGTTTTAAGAAAAATATAGAAAAATATAATACCTTCTTATAAAATGTGTGATTGTTCATCTACTTTTGTAGTGATTGACTATTGATATGATAATAAAAATAAAAACGTCTACCACTGACGTCGGTACTTTAATTTTCTACGAACGAGGAACCTTCTTTTCGATACTGGTTGGATCTGTCGTATAATTTTTCGTCTCTGTAATGAAACGGTTGTTTCCAGGTAGATCAGTTCCGATACTAAAAAGGTCATCAGTATATACCTACACTCTCAACATGGTATTTCTTTCGACTCACGGTTTCTTAACTACGAAAACTTGACACCACAACCTCTTCTGAGAACTCTCAGGGAACCTGACGTTCCTTTAGGTTAGACAGTTAGGATTTCCTTTAGTCAGGACTTATAAGTAACCTTCCTGACAACGACTTCGACTTTGAGGTTATGAAACCGGTGGACTACGTTTCTTGACTGTGTGACCATTTCTGGGACTACGACCCTTTCTAACTCCCGTCGTCCTCTTCCCCTGCTGTCTCCCACTCTACCACCCTACCGTAGTGGCTGTATTACCTGTACTCACACTTATTCAAGGCCCTCAACCACTGTATGTCCCTCCGGACCACACGACATCAGGTACCCCAACTTTTCTCAGCCTGTATTGACTCGATAACTTGACTTAAACAGTTTATAAATGATTCGTATACATTATACAATTTGTGAAAGGATCGTTATACATGATTGAGACGGGGGTTTACATCACCCCCCTATAGTTCTTGTCTCTTTTTTTAATTATGTGTCTTATTTCCAAAGGGTCCCTTACACTAATTAAGTTTAGTTGTAAAGAGTTCCATGTTAAGATATGTGTTTCAATGGGTTTTATAGAAAGTACTTCATAATTTTCTACAATTCACTTCCTTTTTTTCTACGAAAAACCAGTTTATTGACCCCTTAGGACCCTATTCGGTTGAAATTGTGTAAAAAAATAACGTTTCTAAATTCAAAATTTAGATCCTTTATTTTTAAATTTTTAGTTGTCTTAGGGAGCCAAGGGTGGACTTCTCCTCTAGTCAAAATTAAGTCCTTAAACCACTCAATTCAAGTTAGTCATCACTCTGTTTAACTCGGATAAATAATATAATTTGTGACCACTGAGTCTCCATCTTCGGTCCATAGTCTTTGACTGGGTTTATTTATTATAGATTTATAAGGGGTTTACCACACGACGTACCGTGATCTTTACACTCTAGAGAGAGATGTGTGTGTATGAGTTTGTGTGTGTACACGTACATGTGTGTGTAGGTACTGATTTATTTAATGATTTACGTACTTGACTCATTTAAACCTTTTGTTACAAATGATACCGTAAGATAATTTTGGAAGATTTTCCAGGACCTCGAAAACTTTTACAATGTAGTACAAATATTTCACCGTCTTTAATTTTAGTTAAGAGTTGGACTAAAAGACAAATAAGGGGTTCTGACCGGAACGGAGACGGTATGTTTTATCTCTAGATGCAAAACTTACGGTCAACCCTAGGTTAGAAAGTAAGTTGGTCCTTTACGAGTAACTAGTTTTCTGCATTTTTATGTGAGTCGACCTATACACCCTGTCTCGGGACCTGGCATACATTTAACAGTCGATCCTGACACCGGTCACACCTACAGGGATAATCCTTCGAGGGAAACTACTGAACCCCTGAGTTCCCCAATGAACCTTTCCAGGTATTGTTAGAGGAGAGTGGGAGGTCCTCTGGATGTGATCCCCGTGAATCTCTTTACACTCACAAGACCGTTAAATACGGACGTATACAGTAATTTATTATTGGTAAAACGTATCTTTATCTCAAAGAAGTGTCTAAATACTTATTGGGAAACCGGAGAATTCTACTGTACGTGATCCGACTCTGTTTTACTATGGTTTAAATAAACTATTTGGTCGATTTAATACCCGGACTATCCGAACTGACGGGGTCAAACAAGCACGAACACCGGCGAGACCCCTTCGTCCAACGAAGGACCACCGACGGGACGGGGTCGGAGTCGAGACGGAGAAGTAAGAGGGCGTGACACAAAAGTAGGACTAAGGGACCACGAGAAAGGGTACTCAATGGAAGTCGGGTACTTCCTTACTAGAGTTGATATCTTAGACACTGACCTTTTTTCAAGATTGTTTTGTACCTTAAAATAAAATGTCTGATTCCTTAATTCTACTTCTGTCCGGTTTCCCGAACAGGTTTTAGAGTGTTCTTGTCTCCTTCGCGACCTTTGATCAGTGAAACCCCCATTGTCACAATTCTGTGTACCCCTGTAATCGACGTGACTTTACTTTACCGACGTTACATTAAGTTCCAAATACGTCTCTGAAAATTCACGTTCGTAAATTCCCCGCCAAGTACGTGTCAGACTTCGTCTGCGAAGGATCGAGAACAAAGTGAGTCTTACCACGTCCTGTTGTTTGTTCATAGGTATAAGACCTTCTCTTTAAGTGTACCAACCGAAGAAGAAGTTCAGTGTCGATTTGGTAGTAGGGAAGGCTTTTGCGAAAGACCGGATCGGTGATTTTGTGAGGGACACCAAGGCATAGGATAATGGGAAAATAAAGGAAGTATCATGTATAACGTAGGTCTTTTAATTAAATGAACGAATAACAGAGAGAGACGTGACGGTGGGGGACGTAACCTTGTATGTTAGGATCAGAGAGAAAAATGGTAACACAAGGACAACGGGTTATTTCGTAGACCAAGTCTCTTCTGTAGGTCATGGACTCACCCACTTCGGTTTAGGTCTACCGTTTACCCGCCCCCTCTCTGTTCTATCGATGTCTGGAGAACACTAGATACATCCACTGACTGCGTTCCGGTACCTCCTCTTGAAGACCTGGTACCCCGTGTCGGGATTACCTTCCATTCGTCAGCTCTTTCCAATCTGTTGTCTCCGAGCTAACACCCCCTAATGTGTGTCGATCCCCTCTCCCCCGCCCCTTACCCCCCCGTCAGTCCTCGGACCCTTGCCTCGAGAAGGACTCAGTCGTCTCATCCTCAACGGATGCCTCCACAATACGTCGAACTAGAAACAAATCTGACTCTTGTTTTTACAAAGACTTTGTGGTTTTAGGAAAAGAGTTTAGAGATACAACGGTGATGGACCCGAGAGAGTAGAGACGGTGGGATACTGCGGGCGTAGGGGCCGTACTCAGGGGGTACTGGTCCCCTCCTTGATACCGTGGAGGTCACGTAGGTCGGTATTAAGTGAAGGGGGGACACGGAAGAGGTAGATTGCAGGAGACGTCATTCATCTTAGTGCCAGACTACTAGTGAATCTTCTCAATAGTTCCCCTTAGGAATTTCGGTCGGACGGTCTCAGACCCTTTTCCTTTAAAGTCCGGTCCGGTGGTCCCTTCTTTAAGTATCTACGAAAGGGGTTTTTCCTGAATTCCAAAATTTTTACAGGACTCCCCTCTTTCATGTAGGTGACACCATCAAAAGACGTGGAGGAGGAGGGGTCGTCTGAATTTCGAAGTGTAAACAACGACTCGGTATTTGGAGTCGAAACAGTCATAGGTTTGGTGCCTCGGGTTTACGAACACAAAATGGGGAGAGGTTGCCGTACGCAAGGTATGTGGTCGAGGATCTTCCTATTTGATTTGGACACCGGTTTATCTCCCCATTGTTAAACGTTTATCGACTCCCACTTACTCCAAGACCTCAACGACGTTTATACATCTGTTAGTCCGCGGAACACTTACATGTCTCTCTCTGTGTCGTGGAATCAGTCTACCTTTCTGACTCCAACCCTGATCGAGACCTTGTGCTTTAATGGATCAATGACCTCTGCCAGTCGGAGACTCCGAAAGGACGGATGTGACCTTGACCGTGATTACATGGGGACGTATAGAATTCTTTGCCCCGACTGGACGTCACTCCAGTCCCAGAGACACGAAGAGAGTAATTGACTAAGGACCACCAAAGACCTTAGAATTTCACTTTTAGGTAATATACTTGAGTAGGATAAAGACTTGAGAAATGATTTAACTCAAATTATAACCTCCATCCGTACTCTAATTACGTCCAGTTGTCTTTCCATAGATTGTGACCCTTCTAGTTCCTCCGAAGGACCTCTTCAACTATGGACTCGACTGAAAATATCCTACACATTACGACCACTCTGTCTCTTCTTCTCCTTCCCTCTCTTTCCAAAAGGTACATGTCTTTGTGTTCATCAACAAGTTCATGGTTGGATGGATAAGTAAATCGAAGTAGGTCAGGTATTTGCAAATGACTCTTTCCTTCACACCGTGTCACCAGTTCTCATGAGTGAGACCTAAACCTAGACGGACCAAAGGTTAGAGTCGAGACTATAAAGGATCAACGCGTTGAAAATCGTTCAAGAATTGGAGGGACACTAAGATGAAAGAGTAGATGTTTTATCCCTATTATTATCTTGGAGGGAAGACCCTGACAACGTGTCTTATTCCCTTACTTATACACATTTCACGTAATGTCTTCACAGACGATAGTAATACGAACAATGAGTCACGGTCTATAAACGATGCATGACTTTTGTTTTTCTACTTATTGTCTATATTGGAGATAGGAGTTTCTTGTGTATCAACAAATCCTTATACATCCATGTCACTTCCCCCTTCATACCTCACGATTCCTCGTGATATAATTATTTGTCTCCGATCTCATTCAGTTCCGTAGTTTGTTGGGGGTTTAGAATCACCGAATATTCTAATTGGTTTACTCATGTGAAGTATGACGACGATCTACCGACCTCGACACGAGGTTCAGAAGAGTTAGTCCCTGGGTCTGATTGATCTCAATCCGTCAACGGAACTCTCTCTCTCCACCCATAACACTTAATGTATGACCGAGAATTTTCAGAGATGGACCCACACCGTGTGTGACAAAGACGAATGTAAAGCAACCGGTCTCGTTCGGTGTACTAGTGTTGTTTGAAGTTCCAACTCCCTTGTACGTTAGGTTGGCACACGGGTTTCCCTCTTTTTACTCTTGTAGACACCTATCGGAATTATTACCGGTGGATTCAATCGTAATGTCCCTCTCTTTGAAGAAAACCCTTCATTATAAAATCGACTCTCGAGTGTCATTTTGTCCTTAATTGGTCCGTGTTCTACCTTACCCCACTAAGGTCCGGACCAAACTCTTTTGATTAATCCGTCTCATCACTCCACCGGTCTCTCTTCCGACTCTCCGGTCTGACATGTCCTGGATCGTGTGATGTACACTCTATTTAACTCACTGTTAGTAGAGTTTCGTTATAAGACACGTACAATTCAACGAAGTCAGTACAGGTAGAAAAACACTGGGGTACCTGACATCGGACGGTCCGAGGAGACAGGTACCTTAAAAGGTCCGTTCTTACGATATCACCCAACGGTAGGGGAAGAGGTCCCTTAGAAGGACTGGGTTCCAAACTTGGGTACACAGAATACAGAGGACTTAACCATCCGAACAAGAAATAGTGATCATGGCGGACATTTCGGGAAAGAACTTCGATTCTACCGGTGTTTATACAAACTCTTAATCTAAACGTAAAATTTTGTATCAAGACAAACACTATACATGTCACCTAATTCTACTGATCTGTCCTCCAGATCTAGTCCCCTATGACTAATCCTCTTAGAACGACACTACGTTCTACTTGAGTCTTTCTTTGTGTACTAATTTACATTTAGATTCCTCGTAGAATTGTCTTCGTCTCGTAGTTCCTACCAACTGGTGAAAGACTAAAACGTTAGTCATTCTACCACTATGGTAAGTGACCTCTCTTATATATCCTACTTTCCGTTCTACTTCTCAAATCGGAATCTCTCTGATAGGTACTATCCGAAGATTCAATAGGTTCATCTCTACAGAGTTTACGTCGATTAAATATCCACACCCTTAGTCTTCCCTCCGGACTCATTCTTTTTGTCTATTTCCTCAGGAGTCCTATACTTCCAATTGACTTCTGTATCCACATTATTATGACAAGACCTTTCTTACACGTTTATTTTTCTCTTTCCGTGTCCTAGGGAATTTCTTGTAGTCACAAATTTCCCCTTCTTTCAGAGTCGTTCCTCCGAATCTCTCTACAGACCTTACCCCGAACCCCTTATCCTCTCCCACCATGGTTCCTTCATTTTACTTGTCTTATAAGGTCTCCCACTCCTAGTAATCATACTACGACGACCTTCTAAGTTCGTTCTTTTGTCGTTTACCCTTTAAAGACTATTCATTTACGGTTAACCTTTAACCGTTCTTTCTCAACGAACCGGCACAACAGTTCTCGTCGTGATCACATTACCACTTCCACCCTCCCTCTACTGTATTTTTTCTATTCATTTGTCCTCTCTTCCTTTATCTTAGTCACACCGGTCATAACGTCTTCGAACCGAAAATAACCCTTCTTTCAATTTTCTCTGGATAAAATACAACGTACGACACGATTAAGTGAAGTCAGTACAGGTTGAGACACGTTAATTCACATGACATCGGGTGATCCGAGGAGACAGAGACTCTAAAAGGTCCGTTCTTATGACCTCACCCAACGGTAAAGGAAGAGGTCTCCTAGAAGGGCTGGGTCCCTAGTTTGGGTGTAGAGAACGCAAAAGACGTAATCCTCCACCCAAGAAATGATGATCACGGTGTACTCTAATTTAGATCCTGTCAAGAGGACGGAAGGTCCTTGAATTTTAGGTCTCTTTTCTTTTCTATATAGGTGTCACTCCTTGTTATCCGTTACTCTGTGACTCAATCTATCAAACCTTAAGTTTTGATCAAGAAGCGTCACTATCCCAGGAGTTCCTCTTCAGAGTTTCTCCTTCGACATTAGACCAGGGGTTTCTTTCTCATCTGGAAATCCTCCTCTCCTGTAAGGATCTTCCCCTTTCTTGTATTCTTATGTCTGTACACTATCGTAAACTCCTTGTCTTTCATCAGGTTAGAGTGATCTCTTCTTATCATATAAATCTTTCCTAGGGGTAAAGTATTAAAAGTTTTCCATGGGACCCCTCGGGATTTCAAGGGTGTCTTCCCAGTTGTTCATTTATAAGATGTAGTCCCCTGTCATTTGATACCTGGTACCCAGTATAGACCGGATGACCGACAAAGACATTTAGTGTAAAATAGTCTTGTGTAGACAAGGAATGTATGACACATATTGACGAAAGTGTCACGTTACCGTCTCAGCCCATCAACTCTGGTTCTGAAGTACTAGGTATTTTATTTTTTTTTTTTTTGATAATAGACCGGGAAAGGTCTTCTTAGAGTAGTTGAGGACAAGATTCAGTACCTCCAGAAAGACAAGTATATGAATTTAGGAAAAGTGAATAAAAGTAGTAATAATCATCTTAGGAAACGTTTTATGAAATCTACCAGGAAAGTATCTGTTTTCTATTGTCTCAATAGAAAGACGAAAGACGTGGAAATGTTTATTTTAATTTATTTACGGAATAAAAGAAAAAAAGATTCCTTTTTATACTAACTAGACACGACTCTACTGGGGTCGTAACGACATTTGAATTTGATACTGTGTTCCAACGTCATGTCTTTACTAACGTCCTTTCGAGAAACCACGAGTGGGTATCGGCCAAACTGAGAAGAGGACGGGGGTGGTACGTACAACTGTCCCAATCTACAAATCAAGATGAGTGACCATCTGCACACATACACAATGAAAACCTGTTTTTGTGAATTAAAGGGTCTCCCTCCGGGTGGCCCTATTGATACGGGATAGGGTCGGGAGTCACTATTACACAACTCTCTCGATTCACATGTTTATACGTCATCGGATGTAGTCACTCTACGGTACATCTCTAACCATCGGATTCTCTCGACGGTCTAGTCCTCGTCTGGACTAGGACTAAGGAATAGTCCTCATTCCTGAGTAGAGAAAATCACAAGTCAAGGACTCTAAAACCATCACAAACAATGACGTCACATTGAATAGGACAGGTCTGATTACGTTATCGACTACCTTACAAACAGTCGTCTTCTTACGAAAGGAGGTGCAACATCGTAAGGTCTGGGTGTATGAAATCTGGTAAAGTTATAAACTTTGAAATATAAAAGAGAGAAGTTATGATCCGAAAGTAAAATTCGGTAATAGTCATACAAGATATAAGTGTAAGTGAATACTAAACAACGAGGATTAGAAGACATTCGATTATTTTGTCTATAAATATGAGAGATATTAGTAAAGACTTCATTTTACTTAACAGAGACTCCCTTCAGGAACTCCCTTAAACACTAGTTTTACAAAGTCATCGTGTCCGTCAAGGAGACTATAGGTAAAACTACTAAATCTCCAGAAAAAAGTGAAGGAAGGGACAAAACTCACTACAAGATGTAGTCTCTCCGAGTCAAGTCTCTCCGATAGTTGGTCATTAAAAGTCTATTCTGTACTTATCTAATGGTATACAAATTGTTTTGAAGTACCCTAACAAGACCTTTAAAGGTCTAAATAGATGAGACTGTATATATGTATATATAATAAATATATATATTTATAATAAATATATTTATAGTATATAATTATGTAATATATAATTATATATTTTATAATAAATATATATTGAATAAATAAATATATATTTAATAAAATATATTTAATAAATAAATATATCTTTAATAAATATATAAATATATATTTAATAAAAAGATGCAGGAGTGGAATGTATCGACCGTCCGAAGAGTTTTATTTGAATAGTGGGAGGGTATTGTGGATAAAGTTATTGTAAAAGATAATAGGTACTTAAGTAGATACCGTTTTGAGACAACAGAAGAAACTAAGAAGGAAATAGTATGGTGGTTGTCTGTTACCTGGTACTTCGGGACAACTAAGATGGAGATTTTATACGAAGTTTTCAGAGCCGACTGTGTGTTTCGGGAAGTACTCAGTCGAGGTAGAATGAAAAGTACCTGAACACAGTAACAAGACAAAAGTCGATAAAACCATTATCGTTGGTTTATCTAATCCCTTAGATTGAAGGGGGATAGTCATGGTGCTCGAATTACCGTGAGAGATAGTTCCCCGAAAGGAGAGAAGTTCGGTTCTCCACAGGTTCAACATTGTTTAATCTACGGTAGAGTGATTTGAGACTACAAATTCCCTTAAGTGACTTTTGCTGAGTGGAGTACTCCGACAGACCTCCCTGGTGGTACTCACAGACTACAGGGTCTAAGACAAAACTTAGGAATGAAAAGTCGTAAAGGATACTAAGACACTCATCGTGACATACTGAGGTCAATTAACACACACACTCATGTACACACACACACACGTGTACACACACAACCCCTACCACTACAACACACATACGACCCGCACTCAAGAACGTAGTCAAAGACAACGAATATTGGTCTATTAATATTGATCATGAGATGGAAAATTGTAGGAGGGTTCCAAGAGGAGAGTGTAGGATCTAAGGTCCTGGAATTCTTCACCTCGTCAAAGATGTTGTAAGATATATAAAGGTAAGGTAAAAGTTCGAAAACAGGAATTAAAAGGGAGAAGGATATTATGGGAAACAAGTAAAGACTTTTTAAGGTTGAGTAGGAAGTTCGTAATCGAATTTATACCTACTTTCATAAAGATGAAGATTTCGAAGGGGTCGGGATTTCCGTTTTAATTCACAGGAACAAAAAATTTATGAGTTTAGTTAAATATGTAGAAAGATTAAATGTTGTACCATAGTATCGATCACTAAGTGTTCAGGTCAAGAAGGCCCTCTACGACTTTAGGAGTTCTTGTGTGTCCGTTTCAAGTTGTTGACAAACAACTCAACTTACTTGACTTAGTGTAGGTTTCTCAACAAACAAACAAACAAACAAAGTTTTCTACCGAGAGTGAAAAAACAAATATACGGAATGTTAAAGGTCAGGAGAAGAGAAAATTTTTCATATAGGGTAATTGTGAACTATCTCGAATCTTAATTATTGACTACTCTACATCTTTCATTTTTATCAACAGGGTGAAGAGAAGGGAGACACTAAGGGACAGAGGGAAAAGGTGACTGTGTAGTGTAAAGTTACGGTAAAAAACAAAGGAAGGTTCAAGGGAAACGGAGAAAGAAACGTCTTTATACGTTACTGGGTAATACGTTACTCAATGTGACATATTGTTTGTCTAAAGGGAGGAGAGGACTCTGATACACTTACTTCTTTTTTTTGTACTTTAGGAATTATTCCGACGAGTACACTAACTTCCGATTCTTACACTAGGGAATCCTTTAAGACCTCTACCTATGTCAACACGGGGAGGACCTTTTTAGTAATCACTTAATAAGTTATTTTTTGTTTTGTATTTCTTCTTTTACGGTCTCCAAGGATAGATGGAAGGACTTTTCTAACTAGGTTTCAGGGTGAAACATTAGCAAGTCTACTTAATTGAAATTAGTCTCTTCGTTTTACGATTAGTTTTGTTCCCCCTCTATTTACCTTAACCAAAAGAGAAACATAATAAATTACCACGGAGGGTAGAGTGGACGACGGAAAGGACTACCTGGTCTCAATCACTTATAAAGAAACCATAATATACAGGGGTAATGACTTCCTTTTTTTCCTTTAGTAGAAAGAGTGAACGGGAGGACTCAGAGAAGTAGGATTGGGGAAACGGATGTGTTTCTTTCACTTTCACTTCAGCGAGTCAGGACAGACTGAGAAACGCTAGGGTACCTGACATCGGATAGTCCGAGGAGGCAGGTACCATAAAAGGTCCGTTCTCACGACCTCACCCAACGGTAAAGGAAGCCCTTAGGGTTTAAAGTCTGAAATCGAGTGTTCTAGGAGGTACTAAAGTATACCGGGGATTGATAGTGGAAAGGGTGATAGAGATGGTAAGATGAGGTTTCGGTCATTGAAAAGGTCAAATAGGTTTGTGAAACAACTGTGAATATTCATGTAAGTTCGTTCGATATGGAAATTTGACCCTGTGGGTAAGGGAAAATAGATCGTCCTTATAGGATAGAAACAAGTGAGTCGACTTCTAGATCGGGGAGTGAGGAGTCATTTGTGTAGAAGTACAAGACACTACAAGACACAATATTTGTGTAGAAGTACAAGACGTCCAAGTCAAGGACCCAGTCCTTCTAGGGGACCTCATCCTTTACTGTTGGGTGAGGTCATAAGAACGGACCTTTTAAGGTACCTGTCTCCTCGGACCGTCCGATATCAGGTACTCCAGTGTTTCTCAACCTGTACTGACTAACTGACTCTTGTACAAGACACATTAAATAGAAAACTAAATAAAAGAGAGACAATCTGAGACTCGAGGAACTCTCTAGTTTCGTATATGGTCAGTGTTAAAGGTTTTATATTATTTTTGAGATTGTAAACAATCTACTTAATTGGTAATGAGTGAAGGTTTTATTTCGGTACCTCCCAACAACAACTCCCTCTTCATTTACGGGTCAAATAACATGTGATCTGTTCAGAAACGAAGGAGGAGTCATACGATTTCCTTTGTTTTTCAACAAAGTATTGTGTCTAGTAGACGGAGTACGATCCGTGGTTCTATGTCTCTACATCAGAGTCGATGCTTTCAAGTGTGAGAATATTCTTTCTTCGGAGTTTGACCATGTACAATGTTTTATTATTTTCCCAATTTTACACGAATAAATTGTAAAGAATAATACCCTTTTATTTAATCGGTGGAGACTCCGGGTGACTTTTTGTGAACTCAGCCAGTTAGTCAAGTCAACGAGTCAGCACAGGCTGAGAAACGCTGGGGTACTTAGCGTCGTGCGGTCCGGAGGAACAGGCAGTGGTTGAGGACCTCAAATGAGTTTGAGTACAGGTAGCTCAGCCACTACGGTAGGTCGGTAGAGTAGGAGACAGCAGGGGAAAAGGAGGACGGAGGTTGGGGAGGGTCGTAGTCTCAGAAAAGGTTACTCAGTTGAGAAGTGTACTCCACCGGTTCCATGACCTCAAAGTCGAAATCGTAGTCAGGAAGATTTCTTTAGGGTCCCGACTAGAGGAAGTCCTACCTGACCAACCTAGAGGAACGTCAGGTTCCCTGAGAGTTCTCAGAAGAGGTTGTGGTGTCAAGTTTTCGTAGTTAAGAAACCGTGAGTCGAAAGAAGTGTCAGGTTGAGAGCGTAGGTATGTACTGGTGACCTTTTTGGTATCGGAACTGATTTGCCTGGAAACAACCGTTTTATTACAGAGATAAAAAGTTATACGATAGATCCAACCAGTATTGAAAAGAAGGTTCCTCATTCGCAGAAAATTACAGTACCGACGTCAGTGGTAGACGTCACTAAAACCTCGGGTCTTTTTATTTCAAACTGTGACAAAGGTGACAAAGGGGTAGATAAAGGGTACTTCACTACCTGGTCTACGGTACTAGAAGCAAAAGACTTACAACTCGAAATTCGGTTGAAAAAGCGAGAGGAGAAAGTGAAAGTAGTTCTCCGAAAAATCAAGGAGAAGTGAAAGACGGTATTCCCACCACAGTAGACGTAGACTCCACTAACTATAAAGAGGGCCGTTAGAACTAAGGTCGAACACGAAGAAGGTCGGGTCGCACAGAGTACTACATGAGACGTATCTTCAATTTATTCGTCCCACTGTTATAAGTCGGAACTGCATGAGGAAAAGGATAAACTTTGGTCAGACAACAAGGTACAGGTCAAGATTGCCAACGAAGGACTGGACGTATGTCCAAAGAGTTCTCCGTCCAGTCCACCAGACCATAAGGGTAGAGAAAGTCTCAAAAGGTGTCAAATGACACTAGATGTGTCAGTTTCCGAAACCGTATCAGTTATTTCGTCTTTATCTACAAAAAGACCTTGAGAGAACCAAAAAGCTACTAGGTCGTCTACAACCGTTAAACTAGACTATGTATTTATTTACCCGAAGTGTCACGGTCTTTTAAAGTAACCAGAAACGATACGGTCAATCGTTAGTACCATAGACCTTTAATTGTGATTGACTTTTGTTTCCTTTAAAGAGATACGTGTGTATTCCCGTATTTCGTCGTTCAGATATTTTGACAATACCTGTGGCTGTTATTTACTGTTCCCTATTTGTATATGAATAGAGGTTGACCAAGATAAATCCTCTTCTTCTCTTTACTCCAGTTACTGAAGTGAGTTTTTCGATAAGATCCAATTCGGAAAGATTGTACTCGTATCTATCTTTAACCAATAAAGTCGGGTCTAAGGTTGTCGAAATTTCTCGAAAAGAGAAATCTCCCATTGTAAGTAAATTCCCTAGAAAGTTGAATATGTTAAAGGGTTAAGGATTTTAACTAGTGTCCTCGTTGAACTAAAGTTTTCTTCAATCCTGAAGTTTTTACTACCATCCCACTCTTTATTCTTTAATGATGTTTGATAAAATGATCAGGACTTTAATTTATTAAATTAATTAAAATTAATTTATTAATTTTCACTATATCGTGACACTTTTTACGTATTTGAGATCTCTATATGGTAAAAGTCAAGGTCGAAATAGAGAAGGACCAACAGTGAAACCCGAACACCCTTACACCCATTTTAAAAATGGGGTCGTCTGTAATCGAAGGAGTAAACACCTTGACTCTAAAATTTTTTGGTTAAAGTATTTTCGAACACTTATAACTTTTAATATAATATTTCCTGAATCGGATCATAAATTGTGTACGAATGTGTAGTTCATTATGTATGAGTGACATATCTTCATATGACTAATAAATTAATTCCAATTGAATTCATAATTAATGATAAAACTCATCTCTTATGGTTTCACATACCCTCTGTAATGATTACAAGGACACAAATCATTTCTGTGTCATCTCCTCTTACAATTCCCACTTCTCGACTCTGTTTCTTGTTCTGACTTTCCCTTGTCCAACTCTTATTTTCATCCCCGTAGAGGTGTCGTGATCTAGTAACCTTCTCCCGAATATTGATATAGTCCAACCGATTTTTCAGGTCTTAGGATCCTGACGGATTTTCTCACTTGAAGACTTGTAAAGTACCCTGAAAGGAAAGGTGATTACCTGTAGGAAAGAAGGAAGTCACTAATTAGGAGGTTTTCAGAACGTAGATGTTGTCACATTTTTCCTTATCTAAAAAGACAGGCGTCTAACAGTATGTCTATCTACCTCATAGGGAGACCTATCTGTATCTGATGTACAACAACACTTGTCGTAGTTTCTTCATCGTTGTCGTCAGTTGAACACCTGGTTTCACTCTATTATAAAGTCCCAAAGACACACCATTGTGTAAAACAAGACAGTGTTTTAATTCCTTGTTGTCAAGATTCTACACTTGTGTAGTGTGATACATGAGAGGTTAATACAGCTGAACTTTCTCTATGTCTTAGAAGAGAAACTCGTCACTATACTTTTCAAGACTTGTTACCTCCCTTTTGTTCTGATCTAAATATAAAGAGGTTTCTGTCGACCCTTGATATTCTATGACCTGTTCATAAAAATATATATTTAAAGTCAATTTAATTATCCTATTATTGATGAAGTATCTCAATACCATGTCTAATTTATCGTATCAATATTTTTAATACATTGTGTCGGGGGACATGCACGTACGATTCAGTGAAGTCAACACAGACTGAGAAACACTGGGGTACCTGACATCGGGCGGTCCGAAGCGACAGGTGCCCTAAGAGGTCCGTTCTCAAGACCCACCCAACAGTACAGGAGGAGGTCCCCTACAAGGGTTGTGTCCGGGGATGATATATCATTTGTGAGTTATTTACATCGATACCAATTCACCCTCCTTTTTTTTCTTTCCTTTGCCAGTAAACAGGTAAAGACGTAAACCATGATTTCCTTAGGGTGTCTTCTAACTTCTACTCCGAAGTGTTTTTATTTATTGCGGATTTGGACGTGGTCAAAACCACTTGGGGTTACTTCGGTTTCCTACATTATTGTCGAACACAATACTTTATTATAGTATAAAATATTTTCATATAATTTACGTTGACTGATTTCGATGGTCTCTTATAACCTGACTTCCTCAAAGTGACCCAAGTCGAAATTTTGAGGGAGTAAAAGGGGACCCTCTACGTGAGTCCATAGTATTACAAAACAGAAACGTCTTACTCTAGACCGGTCTTCACGATTCACCCCCGAAAAGTTCCGAGAATATAAAGGTTGTTGTCAAACCTTGAGGTCATATTGACTACGTATATAAACATTTCCGACAGTGGACTTTGACTGTCGACCCAGACCTATGTTTAGGTGCATCACGACGGTTAGGCGGAATGAAGTAATACAAGTCCAATACAAAATCCCGAAGAGACCCCCGAGTCTACCATTTCTTAGACGGATGTTACGTCCTCTGGGTCCAAACTAGGATTCTTCCCGTGTCACACCGTTCGGACGGACCACTCCCGGATTGACGGAGTTGAGACACCCGCCACCTCGGTAAACTCAAGACGCCCTGTAGATCATCTTTCCTTTGGGGTCTGTACCCCCTAGTCTCGTGGGTTGTCAGTACACTTGAAACCCCCGAAGGGATCACAGAATCTACCATTTCTTGAGAGGACGATACGTCCTGTGGACTCAAGCTAGGGACCCAACCTTTCTAGGGGACCTCTTCCCTTCTTAAGGTACCTGTCTCCTCGGATGACCCGATGTCAGGTACCCCTTTGTTTATCAGTCTGTGCTGACTCGCTGAAAGTGTGTGTGAAGTCCATCGTGGATGGTCGAAGTCAAAGGAACGGAAGTCCATCGTAGAAGATCGAAGTCAAAGGAACGAAGAGTTTACGTCTATTTTCGTAAACAGGAGTAGTTAGAAGGTCTGACGAACGTACCTAGTTTTATATTTAACTATTAAGTACGTTCAAACCTTATTTGATGTTTCATTATTCCTAATATTATTATATTAGGTATAACAGTAATAAAGGAGAAATCCACAAGGTTTATAACTTCTTTTATGTAATAGAAAGTAACTTTCTCCTAGTCTGTTTTCATTCCTACTTAGACAAGTAAACCCAACGGAGATTTGTGGATAATTTAGGTAACCGTACAACCCGAATGTAAGGTCTACAAACAAAAACTTCCCCATTATCACACAGGTATCTTTCAGGAACAGTCTTAGTATCCTTACTGAAACGGAGAGGTGTGAAGGGTCTTTTAAACACTCACGGTTGTAAAAGAGTCACATAAAGGAAAAACTAATTCGGTGTCACTAACCGATGATATTAAACGTCGTTTCTTGAG
The DNA here is from genome assembly GCA_006410555.1 of Capra ibex. NCBI lineage: Eukaryota > Metazoa > Chordata > Mammalia > Artiodactyla > Bovidae > Capra > Capra ibex. The sequence continues at coordinate 13,725,321 of SJYO01033645.1, forward strand.
ATTGACTATGTGTACCATATCACCCTTCTGGAAAGTCTGGTCTGTCTCTAATTAACTTTACGGTTTAGGTAGTGAATGATTTGAACCTATTCATGTATTGGAGAAACACGGAGTCAGAGATTAGACATTTTACCCTTACTCTCAGAGGGAGTGTCTCTAACACTATAGACTCTTATGATAAGTCGTGGGTCTCCCCAAATTATATAACGTTAACGGAAATAGAAGAATTAGTTGTCAAAAAATGGAAAATCCTAGTGAGTGTGGAAACTTTGGGATTATTCGTAACTCACAGACTAGGTTTTTATTACACTTATATGTATAGATATGTTGAAGAAAGCATATCAAAATCTTTAAGTAACCTAGGTGACTTCAGATTATTCCCGGGTGGTTTTAGTTTATTATTAAAGATAACATTCACCAACGAATACCGTATATGTATGTATAAAAGTGACACTTACAATATATAGACGAAACAGAGACTCGAGAAGACGATGACGATGATAGTAGTTCTGAGTTGTTTACGAAAATGAAAATATTTTTTATTGATGAATCTTCCCGAAAATGTGAGTAGTATAGTGTATTAGAAAGTTTTTTTAGGACACTTCAGATACAACAATAGAATAAAATGTCTAACCTTCTTTTTTTAAATGAAACATAAAGTGGTAATATTTGTTCTGAGGACTCAGATATTGGACTCAACAAAGTCAGTGGTAACAAAACGGTTGTTAAATATATCATGGACCTGTACCATCGTGGGTTCCATGAGCAAACTCTATTTACTTCCCTTTTACATTTTTCTCCTAAGAATAAAGATTTATTATTCCATTGTTAAACTCCGATTTATTCGTGTTTCGGTTTTGAGATAATCTTGAAGGAACACTGGTATCGGGTCATAGTAGTCTCTATATTACTTGAGTCATTTACAAAGTAACTACCCATCCATCTATTTAACTACTTATTTATTTTGGAAACATTTTTTACCTTGGATTTGAAGTTGTTTTTTACAAATAGAACAACAAGTCAGTGAGTCAGTGCAGGTTGAGAAACGCTGGGACTCCTGACGTAGTGCGGTCCGAAGGGACAGGAAGTGGTAGTGGGCCTCGAACGAGTTTGAGTACAGGTAACTCAGTCACTACGGTAGGTCGGTAGAACAGCAGACAGTAGGGGAAGACAAATAGATAGTGACGGATTTTGAATCATTGAATTTCGTTAGTAAAACAAAACAAGAATTGAAAGACCTAGTTCTTAAACCCTTCCCAAGTCGACCGAGCAAATAGAGGTTCGAGGTACCATAGTCTCCACCCACTTACCCCGATCTTGTAGGTAAAGACTCGATTGAAGAAGTGAGTGAACGGAAAGGGAACCATCTTGTACTAGCGTTACTTCGAGGAGAAAAAGCGGTGCCTCAGAGAAACGAAACTGACAGATCGTCCTAACAGCCTGAAGAATGTGGCGTCGTGACCCGAGGTTCTACTTCTTCGTTTTGGATGTCCGGTGATTTCGTGATACAGATCTTAACTTTGTCGTAGTAAATATGACCTAACATAACCAGTTTCATCAGTGTCCGACCGGATACCAAATTCCCCACTCCTTTATCTAGGTACACTAATACCTTTCTTATTGTTTCTCACCCTTCGGTGACAATTAGATGATGTCAAAGGAATCGGTTCTGTCTTTCAAGCGTTCGTTAGTTGATCCTGTAACGAGGACAACGGTGGAAGTTAGTCTGAAAACAGCACCGTATTAAAAGTAAAGGGTTACTAGTTATTTATTAGGATATTTGGGAATCTTAGTTACTTCGAACCTACGTATAGACTTGATTAAAAGTCCGAAGTCACTTGTACAGAGTCCCCATTGTATCCTCACAGACACAAGATCAAGAAATTCCATTAAGTTTGAAGAGGTTTAGACCACCCTAGTTCGTCGGGTTTTATTGTAATGTCGATTTTTAAATGAGATGTAATCACAGTAATGTTTAGTTAGGACGTGATGGGTGGAGGATCCGTACGTTTTTTCAGTCGTAACGGTGAAAGTCCTATAAAATCGTAGAGTTGTCCCTCATACCGATTCATTCTAGATTTTATCGTGTTGCTAGGGTCTTTGATGTATCTTCTTTCTTTTATGTTTATCGTGTTTGTTCGTTTCCCGTAGAGTCTGTTAGGGTTTCTCTCGATTTCAAATAAAAGTCGTGATCCAAGATCTTCGAAGTATAAAACTCCTCAATATGAAGACTACCAAAATTACGAATGAAGATGTTTAAGTTTAATAAAGTTGTTCGTGTTCCTAATAATGGAGTGACACAGTACTAGAATTAGAGATGGATAGTGTCTTTAAATGTAATGTGTAATAAAAGTTACTGGGTTCTGCAAACGAGGGATAATTGACTAGTTTTATCTCCTTGTCCAACCAAAACAGTTTACGTTTCCACGTGAACTCAATAAAACCCGAGTGACCTTGAAAGTCACATTACCGAGTCATATGACCGTTCTACTGTAAAATGTTTGAATTCTAAACGACACGCACGACACACGAATCAAAGAGTCAGTACAAGTCGAGAAACGCTGGGGTGTCTGACATCGGGCGGTCTGAGGAGGTAGGTACCCCTAAGAGGTCCATTCGTGTGATCTCACCCAACGGTACGGTAGGGAGGAGGTCCCCTAGAAGGGTTGGGTCCCTGACTTGGGTCCAGAGGGCGTAACGTCCGTTTAGGAAATGACAGACTCGGTGGTCCCTTCGGGTTCTGAACGGTATTGATTCCAGTCAAATCTGTGTTTACACCTTTCGAATCTTATACTCTTGTTTCCTCTCTTGTTTGTTCTACCCAAACTATCTTTGATATCTACAATTGGGGTATCTTCCGTAGACTCTCTTGACAAAACAAAGACTACCCCGTGTTACCAGGGTCGGAGTCATAGTGTTAGAAAGTAAGGATTTTGTAGGTAATCTTACGTTCTAGGTACCTTTCGTTCTAAAACCAGAAGACGAGAAATTATATAGGATCTGTAAATCTTGTTGTGGACCGTAGATTACTCGTGAGTTATTTACAAACGAGTCAAATTGTTTACTTCGAGTACTCGTGACCGACTTTCCCTAGGTCCTCCGATTGACTTACACCCACATGAAAGACCTCTACGTAAACACGTTATCCTTGAGACAGACACCGGATTCTCTTTCCTTGGTTCTATGGACGGTTGTACCTCCGTTCAGAACCCCGAGAACGGGTAATCTATCACACATTACTCCTAGAGGAGTCACGATTGGTCTCACTGTTTGGTCTCGATTTTTCTCTCTTAGGCATAAGACACGACTTTGACTCCTTTCGTCTCTTCATATTCCGATAACGTAGGATGCTAGCGAACCTGTGAGTCTAGAGTTCAGACTGCTTGTCTTTCCCCATACCCCCGTCTCACCTCCTTTGTAGTATGCTAGACTTCACATTATCGACTGTATTAACGTTCTAAGTGAGATGAGTCTCCGTTTCTATTACCCTTCTTGTAGTGTTAAGTGGGTGAAAAAGAAAATTAATTGAGTCATTGACCCCCGGTACGGTATCGTTGAACTTCCCCACCTACCTGTATCCATATTCTTTTTTCGTCTTTGACTGTATTAGTTAAAATTGGGGATCTCGTTCTGCAAGGTGTCAGAGAGAGGAGGACTCTATAAAGATTTAGACTTCCTAAAAAATTGTTCTTTCGTATATTATAGGTCAGAGATTTGAAAGATTAGGTAGTTCTTGACTAAACTTTTTAATAGGTACCACTGAAAACGTATTCTTAAATATCACATTTTGATCTCCTCTTTTTCTTTTTGAGGATTAGGTTCGTCTGGTGTTCAATTACTCTAGATTGGTAACCAAAGATACCGTGTTTTTCTTTGGGGGAATTTAACTACTCTAGATCGGGAACCAAAGACACCTTGTTGTTTTTGGTTAGTTTGTTCGTCTGTTTTTTTTTTTTTTTTGAGTTTTGTCTGTTTGTTGAGACGTTTTTTTTTTTTTTTTCCGGGTACGAACAAAATAAGTTACGAAATGATGGTCGTGACGGTTATCACTACTTAAATATCACTTATTTCCCTCAAACCGGAACGTATATGTTTTGTGATATAACCCGACAGTCTTCAGGACAAGTGGTTCACTAAACACCCATTGTCTACGACACAAGGGAGAATCCTCCCTTTAGAAAGACGTACGGACTAGTGGACGAGAAACGGTCGGACGACAGGAAAGGTACTCACACGGAAGGAAGGTGACGGAGAATATTGGATTAGAGTACTCTCTTGATAAAGGGTCAACTCGAGGTTTAATTCTTCTTTTCGTAGTTTGTCGGATTCTACGAGTTTCAACTAGTTCCTTTTCTTGTTATAATTTGTCCTTCTATATACTATTGTGTATATTTATCTTTTCTTAGTCTTTTATAGGTTTGTAGTCTCCACTCGTCATATTAATCTCCACTAAATTTAACAAAAAAGAAATATTAACAAAATATACAAGGAGTTTCTTGTATATAATAAGAATATGACTCTTTTATAGTAGTTTAACGTTATATATGCATATTCTAGGGTAAAATTAAAAGTATTTTACTCATACGTACACACACTTACATATATACGTATATACGAACTTATACATATCTTTTTAGACCTTAAAGTCTGTAGTTTTGATCTTTATCAACTGTTTTAAACCTTTACACTAACTCCCATCTCCCCTTTTCCTCTTATTAAAATGAAGAAAAGAAAATAAGAAAAGGTTACAAACTTTAACATAAAATATTATTTGTACATAACAAAAATTTAAATTTTTTTTTTTGTCCATTGATCTTTACCATTTAGATTTCACTGGACAACAATCAACCCAGGTACCTTTTAGGTTAATATTTTACTTTACATAATAACGATACTATTACACATCAATAACTGTACTATTATACAATAATATAGTAATAACGATAATATTGTTGTGTAAACATATCCAATTCACGGAAAAAATAAGAAATTTGATTTCTTTTGTTTGGATTCCCTGTTCACTATTTTGTGTCAAAAAATTCGTGTCACTTCTCGAACACTAAATGTGCACTCAGGAGGGATTTTCGTCCTACTCTTCTTTCGAATACTGGATGAGGAACTCCTTCGATCGACTCCATGTCCCTTCTGAAGTGTGTCACCCTCGTTCGCCGTAGTCACACCCAATCGTTCTCCGTGTGTGCCTTAACGAAAGGGACCTCCTGAAATTTTTATCCGACCGCACAGACTCACTCACTTTTACATAAAGACGATTTCCGGTTCGTCTACCTGAATCACTGGGGAGTTCCAGGGAAGGACAAGACTCTGAGCCCGGATGTTGGGAGTAAGTCCGTGTTCTCGAGCCGGAGTGGGTCTTCCGGAGTGGACGCGAGTGACCGGAGAAATAGAGGTACCCGATGTTTACGAGGGGTGTAGGACGATATGGGTGTCAGGAGTTCGGGTCGAGGATTATCGTAGGAGCTCGGTTTTTTATTTTCAACAAGTCTTCGTTTAAGTTTTGTACTCCAGATGTTTTGGGTTCAACTTACTGCATGTTAGAAGTTTTTACAGTTATAGCACGTTTTGTTTCATTCCGTCTCAGTGTAAGGTCTAATTTCCTCTGATTTCCTTTGACTTTGTTTTACTTTAACTACTTTTCCGGTGACCACTAGGGCTTGACCTAGTATATTACCCTACCCCACCTCAACTCCTCTTCCTGCTGATATTTTCTGTAAAGACCCGGTTATCGACTTCAACCTTACATAACATTGTAACAAGTTAAAGAATCTAAACTATTGTTATGATAGTCATACATTCTCTTTTTTTTTAAGAACAATCCAACGACGACGATTCAGTGAAGTCAGCACAGACTAAGACACGCTGGGGTATCTGCCGTCAGGTGGTCCGAGGGGGTAGGGACCCTAAGAGGTCCGTTCTTGTGACCTCACCCAACGGTAAAGAAAGAGGTTACGTACTTTCACTTTTCACTTTCCCTTCAGCGAGTCAGTATAGACTGAGAAACGCTGAGATACCTGATGTCGGATGGTCCGAGGAGGTAGGTACCCTAAAAGGTCCGTTCTCATGACCTCACCCCACGGTAACGGAATCCTTTATCTGTGATTTCATAATTCCTCGTTTCTAATCTATCCACCCGAAGGGTCCACCAAACCACCCATTTCTTAGGAGGATATTACGTCCTCTACGCACTGCATGTCCAGACTAGGGACCCAGCCCTTCTAGGGGCCCTCCTCCCGTACCGTTGGGTCAGGTCATAAGAACGAACCTATTAGGATACCTGTCACCTCGGACCTCCTGATGTCAGATATCCCGGCGTCTCTCAGACTGTGTTGAGTCGTTGACTAACCCGAGACGGCAGGGACCCTAAGAGGTCCGTTCTTATGACCTCACCCAATGGTAAAGGAGGAGGTCTCCTATAATGGGTTGAGTCCCTAGCTTGGCACAGAGAACGAAGAAGACGTTACTGTCTACCTAAGAAAGAAATGGTGACTCGGTGATCCCTTTAGGTTATAATAGAACAAGACTGGATTTTAATCATTATCGTTTATTCGAGACTTGATTAAATGTATTTGATAAAACAATTTAAGATTATTTATATTCGGTGAAATATATGACTAGAAAGTAAAAATAGAGGATATTTTAAAACTGATTTTAAGTTGTACAAATCCTCTTTTCTGGAAAGAAATAATGCTCATGATGACAACCCTAATATATGCCCAGGTAGAAAAAACTCTTTGTTTGAACACGATGTTCATGTTGTACATGATATCGGAGTTTTACAGATATCGGAAATTGGATCTGGAAGGACCTATAGATAGGTCATAAAGTTGATACCTCCAACCTAATGAAACACACGGTTCTACAAGGAACGTCACAATAAGCGTTATCAATTCTATTATCGGATTTACAGGTTACTATTTCCACACCTATTCATCTGCCACCACGTGTAGGGATATCTTATTGTCACATCGGTAACTTTTAATAAAAGTATTTTGCATCACTGTAAAGTTTTCAATATCGTGTCTTTCGGCACGTTGAAGTACTCTGGCACTCCTCATACGCGTCCATCCCCTCTCCGTCTTCCCTCTGTTTGTGACACCGAAGAGTCAATCTGTATTTCTCCTGTTGGCTCGTTTCCTCTGTCTCTTCGTCGTCGGTCAGTCCACTCCCCTCACTACTCTCCCGTGGAAAGGAGTTTTCACTTTGGTTCCACACCCCATAGTGTTACCTTTTACTAGTCACCACAGTTTCGACGACAATCCAATTCGTCCCTAACAGTCACGCACAATCTTGAACTCTGACGACAGTAATTAAGACAGAAGGTAATCTTTAGTCTTATCACCAACGGATCTCACCGCTTCCCTCCAGTCCTCTTCCTACAGTCCCTCGAAGGACCCACGACGTTTAAAAAATGGAGAATTGATCCCACACCCAGTGTGTCCATCCTTGTGAAAAGTTTTGAGTAGTTTGACATGTGGATTCTAAACACGTAAAGTCACACACGTTTAATATGAAGTTATTTTTTATTTATTTAAGATAAAAAATGGAAAGACGTAAAAGGTTATAATGAAATTACTTGTAAGTAATGAAAATATTATTTTTTATTTGTAAATCCTTGCTTCCACCCTAATGACGTATACAGTTTGAAGAAACTTAACATTTCCATTCTTAATCGTCCTATAATAAAAAGGGAGTTGGTTTTCGGTTACATTTATTATTAACTTATCACATGTATTACTTTTGAAACGGTACCCAAAGGGTCCCCTGTGTGGAGACGTTCATTTTGAGATTAAGAATATCTATTTTGTCCTTTGTAGATGAAGAACTGTCTAGTTCTGACCTGTCAAGGTCGTTACTCACTAAAGACATAGAATGTTTACGTTTCGTTATTTTCGATCATAGTTTTACATCAAAACATAGGAACTCATTTAGTCGATTTAAGACACAGGTATAGAAGAGGTTTTACCACAATTACAGACATATACAGTTAGAGTACCAGAGTTCATTTAAGATATTTAATTACTAGTATTTTAATAAACCTTTATTATTTGTTAAAATACTAAAACTAAAAATATTATAATTATACTAAACTCCGGTACCCTTCAAGATAAATAGAGTTATTGGAATGTCTCCTACAAGGGAAACCTCTGTCTGGAGTTTTGACGGAAGAAAGGCCTTTTTTTATCAGGTCTCGTTTACGGGGTCATTGACTTAGACTTTGTAGGGGAAAGTTACCAATCACTTAAAAACATCATGTTATTCTTCCGAATATAGAACGCTTTAACAGGTACTGGTGAAGAAAAGAAAAATATATGTAGGAGGGAATGGAGTTAAAAGTAATCTTACTCTCAAAGAACAGAAGAAGATTCAATCACTTCTTTCTTAATAATTAAGTAGTCTTTCCGTATGGTTGAAAGTATACAGGTTTTTACTTGATAGAAGGAGAGGAGTGTCGAACGTTTTGAATGAGGTAAAGGACACATGTTTCGTGGAATCATGTACAGATGATAGGGGTCTTCAACGTTGACTTCCTATCTTTTATTAAAAATAAAAGATTTTGTCTTTCTAGTAAGTTCTTTAATCTCTCTAGTCTCTTTATTGTTCGATTTACCAACACCCAGAACAGAGTACCGGTCAACCCACAGTGACTTCCGAAGACTTTTGTTCCTACTATATAAAAAATTTCGCTAAAATCGTTCTACGTATACTTAAACCATTCTTTTCTAACTTTTCCTAGTTCATTATCTTCTCGGGGGTCTACTTTGAGATAACTGTGCATTTACACTCCAGCACTTGGTTTTATCCCCTCAGTCTTTATCCTATTCTAGTACTCCTTTTACCCGTACACCAAATCCTGTACCACTCAAATTCTGTTGTTACTCTAGGTTTGTCTTTGTAGTCCGTCCATGTTACCTTCCACGTTCTGATCTTTCGTCTTCTCGTAGAAACTTGTATCAAACCCTTCTTATAAGGTAAGTCAAACTAGTGTCTCCCAGACCTCAACGGAAATGGTTTTCTTATATACCTAAAATAAATGAATTATTGTGTAAATTCGATTATATAGTCTTTATCGAAAAGTCGTACATTTGTTATTATTTTTAATGGTTCTAAGAAATACAAGAAAAGGTGAACATACACCCAGTCCTGTTGTCATGACTTGTCATGCTAAGATTTACTATGGAAGGGTGAGGAATATCGAGTCGTAATTATTGTCTTCAAACATCCCCTTCCTTTTTGACTAATGGTTCTGTCTTTTACACTCTTCCATATACTTTCACACTCCGAAGGGGCTACTCAGTCACCATTTCTTAGACGGACGATTACGTCTTCTGTACCCGAGTTAGGGACCCAGCCCTTTTAAGGGACCTCTTCTTTTATCGTTGACTGAGGTGATAAGAACGGACTTCTTAGGGTACCTGTCTCCTCCGACCGTCCGGTGTCAGGTACTCCGTTTTTCCGTTTGTCCCCGATTTCTCGTCGTCGTCGTCGTATACTTTGTACATACAAACACACGAATACACCCTAAATACACACAGACATGATACACCCATGAATTTTACTGTAAATAGCATAAAAATAATATGTGGTCCGTTACTTATATCATAAATTTTATATAATCAGATAATCGATTGACTTTTTTGAGACACCTCATTCATGACATTTGTAATAAAAGTAAAATGTTCAATTCTTACAGAATTCAAATTCATTTAAAAAAGTCTTAATAAGTCGTGAATGAGAAATGTTGTCGGCTCTGTACCTTCGTTGATTCACAGGTAGTTGTCTTCTTACCTATGTCTGATACACCATATATATATGTGTGTATATGTTATATTATAATGAGTCGGTAATTTTTCTTACTTTATTACGTAAACGTCGTTGTGCCAACCTGGATCTCTTGTAATATGATTTACTTCATTTAGTCTGTCTCTTTCTGTTTATAGTATACTAGAGTGAAAATACACTTAGATTTTTTATACGTTTACTTATTAATATTACACTTTTTAATGAGTGTTACCCAATAATAAATTATTATCGAGATCGTAAATTAAAAAAAAAAACGGTCTTTTCTTTCTATTATTTTGTTTATGGTATTTGAAATTATATTCAAGTCATGTTCCTAAGACCCTACTCTAACCAGACCGACTTTCTTCAATCCATTGAAAAAGTCAATGGAATTCACGATTCATTTAAAAAACAACAACTTTATGTCAACTAAATGTTATAACACAATCAAAGTCCATGTATCTTTTAGAAAAAGTTTAAGAAAAGGTAATATCAAATAATGTTCTATGGTTTACACCAAATAATGTTTTGTCTTGTATGAGTCTCTGAATGGTGACCCCTTCCCTCCTTCCCTATTGATCCTCAAACCCTAATTTTCTATGTGTGCCGACAACGACGACGACGACGATTCAGCGAAGTCAACACAGACTGAGACACACTGGGGTATCTGCCGTCGGGTGGTCCGAGGGGGCAGGGACCCTAAGAGGTCCGTTCTCGTGACCTCACCCAACGGTAACGGAAGAGGCTTCTGTGTGTGATGACAATCTATTTGTCCCTGAAGGGACCACCAGGTCACGGCTTCTGAGATACGAGGGTCTCGTCTCCCGGACCCAAACTAGGGACCAGTCCTTTAATCTAGGGTATACGACGTTGATTCTCAAACGTACAATGTTGATTTCTAGGACACACGACGTTGATTCTGGGTCATATCAGTTTAATTGATTATTTTATTTGGTTTCCCGGATGACATATCGTGTCCCTTGGTGTAAGTCATAGAACATTATTTGATATCTCAACCACGACCTGTCCTTCCGGACCGCACGACGCTAAGTACCCCAGCGTTTCTCAGCCTGTGCTGACTCGCTGACTTGACTTGACTTGACTTATTTGATATTACCTTTTATTAAACTTTTTCTAGAAGATACGTGGTCTTTGATTGTGTCATAACATTTAGTTGATATAAAGTTGTTGTTATTTAAATGAATCATGAATTTATTGAAACTTTTTCAATGGATTGAAGAAAGTCGGTCTGGTCAGAGTAGAGTCTTAGGAACGTGACTTGAATATAATTGTAAATACCCTAAACGAAATAATTGAAAGAAAAGACCGTTTTTTTTTTTTTAATTTACGATCTCGATAATGATTTATTATTGGGTAACACTCATTAAAAAGTATAATATTTAATTATAAGTATAATACTGACATTACTAACATGTGATCGGTATTATACTTATAGATCGTTAGATAAATTAGTAAATAGGAAGAGACCGGGAATTAAAGGAGGTTTACTCACCCCGAAAACATCAATCGTTGTGTTTATTGACCGAGTGGTCAAACTAAACCATACGATTTTATGTTACTTTAACTACAACTTTTGATCTAACTAATAGTAATTTAAGGGTTCGTGTCGAAAGGTCTCCGTTATTGATATATCGACGTAGAGAGGGTAGATAGGGTAGGGTGTGATTAACGGTGTCAATCCCAGAATCGGGTCCCTACTCTTTCTGAACCGTTTTCGGACGTATAGACGGGTTGAATCCGTGTCAACTGTTTATGTTTCGGAATCCTCGTCTGACTTCTGTCTATACGGTTGACTTGTGATTTTTGCTACGGTTCAGTTTTTACAAGAGAACATAGACAGTCGAGGTGTCCACCCGTTACTTGGTTGTACGAGACGATTGAACACCGTTCAAAGGTTTGAGTTCCGAAGAGAAGGTTAACTCTTGGTTAATCCGACTTTCATAAATTGCTAATTTAGGGAGGTGAGTCTTACAGGTGTCAGGATATTTTGAGGTTGTCTATTAATATCGTCCTCATTTTCTCCACTTTGAATTGTCACGAATATTTCGTGTAGGGGTTGATGGGTTCCGAAACACTACAATCATCTCAATAACTCATGAGTGACTCGTAGAAAAGAGGAGGCGGAGGGTGACCAAGGTGTGTGTTCCTATTTCCTCCTTCTGTCCATATCTCACGATTCACTTCATGAGGTGGTTGTTTAAATTCAAATTCGTGTACTAGTCTATACAGTGAGTCTACTTTAAGTCAATCAGATTTAACGTAATTGACCAACCGAACCCTTACTCAAAAGGACTCTAGAGTACCTCGTCTAAACAGGGGTGTATAAGGAGGTAGAGACGACAGGTATAGGACCTATGTTCGGGTCGTATGACTTGAAAGTGATAATAATAATAATAATAAGAAAAAACGATCATCTTTTGAGTCACCTTCCTAAGAGTCTTTATACATCCATGAGAGGACACTAAAAGATCTTTCTTCATGAGAATTGTATTAACCGTTATAAGTACGTACGGGATCAGGAATATCCTGAAACAGGAAGTAAGTAAGGGAGGTACCTAAATGTAAATTAAACATAAATTTAACATTTGTGTTAATGTCAGATTTTTTAAATGTTTAATAACGTTTTTCTTTTACGAATAGGTCGGTTCTGAGACTTGTTCCTGACGTTTATTTTCCACTGTCGAAGGAGAAAGGAGTTAAGTCAAGTCAAGTCAGCGAGTCAGTACAGGTTGAGAAAGGACGGGGCTAAGTTAGGATGTGTCTGTAGGTGGTTAGAGGATATTGTACGATACTGTAAAAAGGAACGTAAGACGTGTGTGTGTGCACGTGTGTGTGTGTGTGTCTGTTAACCACAAAGATTTTCACACACGGATGTCTGGTAGTTGTAGTCTGAGCACCTTTACCCCATCAACTATTTTTTCAAAAGACCATGGATGAGATCGGTCCGGTCAATTTAATCTTATAAACCTCTCACCTTTCACTCTGAGTCAGTCTGTTATTTCAATCTGTCGGTGAAGGAACTTGGGAATTAAAGAGTTCACGTCCCATATACAAAGTCGATCTTTCCTCAAATAAATACCAGTTCCCCTACTGTAAACTCTAGACATACTCCAATGGACTAGGACCTGTCCATGATCAGGAAAGACGGATGTTCCTATTCGGGTCGGGGTGAACCGGACTTTTTCGAACGTGTAGGATAGGTAGAATGATCTTTTAGACTTTATAAAGTGACATTAATACTTCGAGGACCGCTCGTATCGCGTGTCAAGGAGTAAGAGTGACAGACCCTTTTCCAGAAACTCGTTCTTACTTTGGACTCTATTATTATTTTAACTCAAGGACCCAGTAAAGTTCTTTAGTGATAATTTTGATTAGCGTTTTCTTCAAACATGATATTACATCCGACCTTGAAGAATTTTATCCTTATTACTTAGACCTAAACGAATAAAAGTTAAGTAAGTAACTAAGTAAATGAAAAAGTAAACAAGTAAAAATTAAGTTATTTATAAATGACTCGTGAAGGGTGTATGGTCCGTGACCACATTAACGATTCCTATTTGTACTACTTTTTACTGAGACAGGAACACTCCACTTTTGAAACAAGTAAATAAGTGAATAAGTAAATAGGTAGTAAACAAATTGTTTAAATGATTTGTGTGATGATTTGTATGGTGACCTTACCTGTGATATCTCATAGAAATCTGTCTAGTGCGTATCCGGTACGGTAATTCGTCGAAAGTTGGATCGACACCACAGTCTCTAGTTTTACTTACTAAGAGTATGACCCATTTTATTTTACTTATGATTCATGTTTTTATTCTAATGAAAACGGTTTCGACTGACTTTTCTTTCCCAGACTCTGTTCGTTGATTAAAACAGTACGTCTGTACTCTTATGGGAAGACAACTTTAGTGTTCCTTTTCCGTTTATACAGATAGATTATAAACTCTTTTCCATATGTTCTACTCACAAAATATCCCACCCAAATTCTTGACCTCCATCTTTGTAGACTTGTCCAATTTCTTAAGGACTGATTTCTAAAACAGATACAACGTAGAAATATACATTTGGAGTAAATAGGTGAGTCAAGTTTTATAAGTAACTCGTGAAAGTATATTACCACTTTGTTGACGATTTCTACAGTGGATAATATTGTTTCTTCTGTCTTTTACATTATTAATTACAAACTTAAACTCACTACTTTAAAGGTCCGTTTTGGAAGTTCTACGACTGGTCGAGAATAACTGTCATACACTATTTGACGATGTTCTGCAAGATTTCTTTTTTGATCGACCAAATATTCGTCTTGTGTCTTCTTTACATCTCCTAAGTACTAAAAGATCACCCCTTATATTTTGACAAAAAGCAGAGATCGGAGAGACCCTTCGTCTTTTGAATGGTTTTATTTTGCGGTAAACTCCTGTTTTCTAGTTTATTACCCCCCAAGTACAAACCCTTGCGTACATTTTTAATTTCTAAAAATTTAATTTAATTTTTTTTTTTTCTAGTTTACTGTCCACACCGGTGTTCCGGAAAGAATTTCTAGGTACTTCCTTAACTCCACCCCGGTCATCTTGAGACGAGATGACTTTGCGAATAATGTCATAATTTGAATACCGAAAATCGAACACCCCATTTTAGTGTAGTATCAGTTTCCTTTACGTGTCACCAAAAATTAGGTCGATTTTACCGTTACAAGACAGATATACCCAGTTTTCCTTAAGTCTGACATCCTTTTTTACAGACTTTCTGGAAATACATGGTTAAGAGATATCCCTTCGGATATCTCCCATATCAGGGTATGGGAGAAGTCTTCCTTAGTTTTACTTTCACTTTTAAAATCAGTGAGTCAGGACAGGTTGAGACACTGGGGTACCTAACATCGGGCGGTCCGAGGAGACAGGTATCTTAAGAGGTCCGTTCTTATGACCTGACTCAACGGTAAGGGAAGAGGTCCCCTTAGAAGGACTGGGTCCCTAGTTTGGGTCCAGAGGACGTAACGTCTGGTTAAGAAATGGTATATTCCCTTCGGGGTTCTTCCTTGGTTTTTCCCATATTTTCTTCACTACACTATCTCCCGACTCGGGTCTCGGTACCTCTTGTTACCTAACCCTCAGTAAGGGTCCCTCGTCTTGATTTCAGATTAGTTTCCTATAAGGAGTATAGGTCTCACTCCCTCTAACCGTCTTAAATGGGGCCTTTTCAAGTCTTATCGATACCTAGTCATTGACTATACATGGAAGATAAGAATGGGAAAGGTTTACCCTGATAATATATCCAATAAGACAAAAGTAAAGTAATGAGATACCACCCACACATATCCAATCTATTGAAAAAAAAAGATCATACATTGAAAGACCTAGTTCTTCACAAATACACTTGGACTACCTCTAGTTTTGTGGGATCTGAAGTTCGTTTTCCAGTGTTGAACTCTAAATCCTCCCAGAACCTTACCCTTACTTGTATGAAAAGTACACTACCGTACAACCATTAACACTGGTCTTTCGTTTGATACCATCTAACAAACTTGATCTCCGGGATCCGAAGGTACGGACGGAGATAGGTATACAAAACAGTACAAAAGAGTGAGATTAAGACCCAAACAAATCTGGTTACCCCTTTTTGACTGTGGTCGTCTCTGAACTTGATCAAGAACACGTAGAGAAACCTATGGACTGGGACGGTAATCGTGTATGGACCCTATCGGAGAACCTCTATTACTCTCTGTACGTCTTTTTTCAATTCAACAAGATCGACTTGACTATCGTCTAGTCTGTAAGGCGTCAGTCGTACGGTCGACTGACGTGGACGGACTCTTTCGGATCGGTTTTACTCGACTCGGACCGGGTCTAGTCGTTTTAGTAAAACGGTTGAACATCTGTGTACACTTTATACACTTTACACCTGCGATTCAAATCCCACCATACAATATGACGTTTTCCTTTAACTATGTCTGTCATACATTCTACCTTAGATAAACGGTAGAGTCATGATTTTCAAGGGAAACTTCTTCAAATTAATCCCGTTTAAACTTCCTATAAGGGATCAATTGTCTAACTAGAATATTACTAACGTATTTTAGAGTCGGTCTATCACTGGAGATTTAAATGTTTGTCTAATTTGTCTTCTCTCGGCTTTCTGATAAGGGTTATATACTTAAGTTGTTCAGTCGAAGACTTAGTGACTTTTATCGGTGCCAGTCTCTACACTAATAAGATAGTGTCGTACCGGGTCGGAGAAGTTACGTCCTGATAAGGGTTGCTCTAGTAAGTCAGAAATCTTTATTCAGATCAAATTAATATAAACCATTAATCTATAGAGAAATTATTTTTAGTGTGAATCCTACTTACCTCCTCAGAACCACCCTAATCTCTTCTTTCCTAAGTAGATACTCTGTATTAGTTTCCTCTTTGGTTGATCAGAATGTCAGATTGACACCTACCCCTTCATACTTTTGACCCCGGAATTTCTACTAGTGTTGAGTCAGTAATTAGACGAATTCTTGGAACTACCGGAAACCCTTAACTACACTATAAGGAGTTTTCAGATTCGAGGTACTTCTTGACCCAGTAATTTTTAGTAGTAGTAATAGAAGTGTTTCCGATTGTAGATAACTGACGAATGTGAACAGTATACAGTCGTCATATGAAGTAATTAACAGAACAAATGAGACATGTTTTTGGGATTTTATATCCTTGACTATAATGGGGACAATATGTCTACTCCTTGATTTCAGAACCCTCGAAGTTCATTGAAGGGGTTCCAGTCTGTCGATCCTGCGTCACCTAGACCTAAGTTTGTCTACAGAGAGAGAATGAAGTTTCGTGAATGAGAATTTATGACGGAATAAAACGGGGAGAATAATTCTTTGAATAATCGAGGGGTCACAATTGAGTCCAAACCGTTCATCATCCATGTATTTAGCCTCTTCCGTTACCGTGGGGTGAGGTCATGAGAGCGGTCCTTTTATGGTACCTACCTCCTCGGACCACCCGACGTCAGGTACCCCAGCGATCCTCAACCTGTGTTGATCCACTGAAGTGAAAGTGAAGAGTGAAAGTACGTGACTTCTTCCTTTACCGTTGGGTACGGTCACAAGAACGGACCTCTTAGGGTCCCTGTCCCCTTGGACTACCCGACGGCAGATACCCCAGCGTGTCTCAGTCTGTACTGACTTCGCTGAATCGTCGTCGTCATCCATGTATTTATAAACGACTTACTTACTTAAAAAATTTTCCATACTTAATTTTCTAGTTACTTGTTTTTGTATTCTTTTACTATCATGGTTATAGTCTCTGTTTTTCGATTCTCTTCCTGGAATTCCTTCCTCATCCTTCTGAAATGGAATAATACGATTATTCTTCTATTAAGGAGGTTCGTAAGTTCTTATTTAATTGTCCTACCTTATACTCTTTTTAATTTACTTACAATTAAAAACTGTAACAGTTGTGTTTCCGTTGATCCAATAAATATGCTCACTGGGAACGTATGCACCTCCGTTTTCCGTTTTTGTCTCTTTCCTACAGTAGTTTTATTCACTTACCTGTTTCAGACCCTCAAATAACGACTCTTCCTTATCAAGGTGTTCTACACCAGTTTATACCAGTATGACATTTCGTAAGAAGTGTCCCACGTGAACGAAGGTGCACGTGACTGGATTAATCGTTCTTGTTGACTTTTAAGTAACTAATACAGGGATGTACATGATCAGTGATACGGACTGGGGGGTATACGTGAGGGATTACATCAAGAGTGTCGTTATGACACTCCAGTTATAGTAAGGTAAAAATACCCATTTCAAGTCACTTTCCTTCTGGTAAATCAATCTTTTACCAACGATCCAAGTTTGAACTTAGAAAGATTGTGATTTTGGGTAATAACAAAAGAATATGGTACGTTTGTCTTGACGGTCCATTGACTGACTTTCTCTTTTCACCGGAAGTTGTCTATTACAACTTCTTCTTTATAAAAAGGGAAGGTTATATGAAGGTTCCTCTCTTTTCTTATTATTTGTACTTACTAGTTAAGGTCAGTTAATTTACTAATATAGTCATTACTGACCAGAATATGAATTAAGGAATTTTTCTGTCTTTATGTAAGTTGAAGCTAATTTGGTGTTGTGGTACTTCTGATTCATCATTGTCTCTTTATTTTATCATACTCGACAATAAGAAAAGGTCGAGTCACAGAAAAAAGAAAACGTAGGAGTTAACGATAGGTTTGGCAAATACGATGGGTACATTCTAATATACCAAACCGTTTCTGAAACCAGTAGGGTTAATATTAGGGAACCTACCGTGTTTTCCCGTAAGAAGTACTCTACCTACGGTTCAGAGTATTCCAAAACACCTCACCTTTCGACCTCAGAAAGGATGTGGGAATCAATGTATAAGACCACAATTACCTTCCTAAAGAGATAAGGATTGTTCCCGACCCTCACTCAGTTCTTAAGATACTACTCACAGGACGTCTCTGTCAAACGACCGACAGGTTATTCGACAAGGAGACAGAGAAAGAACCTCACAGTCATATCTAAAGTGACCTGTATTTACAGGAGTAAGAGGACAAATTTCATAAAAATATCCGTCTGTTGAAGGTGGTTAAACGGTTGTATGAAGATAGTTGTAAGAAATTAACAGTTCATTCCTGTACGTAATACAAGAGATTCTATAATATCAAAAATTACCGTCTGTGAGATTTATCTTCCAATCCACCTTCTTCTATTTTGACTCTTCTCTCAAATTAAACTCCCTGAATAATATGTTTTATCCACTTCATTTGTTGTCCTCCGTCTGGGTCGACATAAAGACTGTTAGATCGTCCCTAACAGTTAGGTCTGTCCGTCGACACAATATCCCCGGTTTTCAACCCGTCCATCTTACACCACTTGGGATTTAGTCTAACTCCCGTTCTATAGAGGGTCTAAGATACAAGTATGAGTTGAATCGAGTCTTTCAGTAACTACACCAAATCTCCCTAATTCAGTCAGGGAAATCACTGAGGATCTAATATGTTAAAACATAAGGTGGTTCCCAAATTCATGTCTCTGGACTCGTACATCTTCTATGTATTGATATTAGTATATATTGAGTCACAAAAGATACACGATCCGTGATGAGATCTACGAACTGTACGAAATAGAGTACCGGTGGAGTACGTTTCTCGACTGAGTAACCTCTTCTGATTACGACCCTCCCTATCCCCCGTCCTCCTCTTCCCCTGCTGTCTCCTACTCTACCGACCTACCGTAGTGACTGAGCTACTTACACTCAGACTCACTTGAGGTCCTCAACAACTACCTGTCCCTCCGGACCGTACGACGTTAAGTACCCCAGCGTTTCTCAGCCTGAGCTGACTCGCTGACTTTACTTGACTTGACTTGATCTAGAGTTCTTTATATATGATAATAAGGACAAATTAGGGACCCAACCCTTCTAGGAGAGACCTCTTCCTTTACCGTTGGGTGAGGTCATGAGAACGGACCTTTTAAGGTGCCTGGTTCCTCGGACCATCCGATGTCAGGTACCCCAGCGTTTCTCAGCCTGTACTGACTCGCTGAAGTGTACAGTGTACAGTGCAAGGATAAATTTTCTATTCCTTAAGTTCCGATCCATCTACTTCAGTTAACAGACTTCAGTACGTAAATTATTTACTACTGTGACTTATTTATATGTTTATCGAATTGTTTTAGGTTGAAAATTTGATCTAACGTGCGAACCAGTATGTAGAAACACACACACACTCACGTACGAGGCAACGAATCAACACAGGATGAGAAACGCTGTGGTACCTGATATCAGACGGTCCGATGAGACAGGTACCCTAAAATGTCCGTTCTTTTGACCTCATTCAACGGTAAAGGAGGAGGTCTCTTAAAAGGACTGTGTCCCTGGCTTGGGTACAGAGGACGCAGAGGACGTAATCGTCCGTCTAAGAAATGGTGACACGGTGGTAAATCGAGGATACGATCTACAATATCTATAGTGGATACGGGAATTCCTCGAATCTAATATCATCCTTCTGATATTATTTCTCTTATTGTGAATGACGACCCGAGACTACCTTTCGTTCTCCCACGATACCTTCGTGAATTACGACCCTGGGTTATGAGGGGCTGTTATTCATTCATTCAAGTCAGTGAGTCAGTACAGACTGAGATACGGTGGGGTACCTGACGTCGTACGGTCCGGAGGGACAAGTAGTGGTTGAGGGCCTCGAGTGAGTTGGAGTACAGGTAGCTCAACCACTACTGTAGATTGGTAGAGTAGGAGACAGCAGGGGAAGAGGAGGACGGAAGTTAGAAAGGGTCGTAGTCCTAGGAAAGTTTACTCAGTCAAGAAACGTAGTCCACCGGTTTTATAACCTCAAAGTTAAAGTCATAGTCAGCAAAGGTCACTTATAAGTCCTGACTAAAGGAAATCCTACCTGACCAAACAAGAGGAAGGATAGGTTCCCTGAGAGTTCTTAGAAGAGATTGTGGTGTCAAGTTTTCGTAGTCAAGAAGTCACGAGTCGAAAGAAATATTAGGTTGAGAGTGTAAGTATGTACTGATGACCTTTTTGGTAACGAAACTGATCGGTCTGGAAACAGTCGTTTCATTACAGAGATGAAAATTGCACGACAGATCCAACCAGTATCCAAAAGAAGGTTCTTCATTCGCACAAAGTTAAAGTACCGACGTCAGTGTCAGACGTCACTATTACCTCGGGTTCTTTTATTTTAGTCAGCGCCAAAGGTAACAAAGGGGTAGATAAACGGTACTTCACTACCCTGACCTACGGCACACTCAAAATTCGGTCGAAAAAGTGAGAGGGGAAAGTGAAAGTTGTCCTCCGAGAAATCAAGAAGCGAAAGACAGTATTCCCGTCACAATAGACGTATAGACTCCAATGACTAGAAAGAGGGTCGTTAGGATTTCCTTCACTACCTTCTAGTCACCAGCACTTTCTTTTCTTGCCTCTCATTTCCCTTGTTTTGTTGAAATAGTTTCGGAGCCTTCGTTCTTTCTCGTCCTAAGGGAAGCTCAATGGTTTGTTTCGGATACCTGTCTTCACGTCCCATACATTCCTCCACCCTCCTTCTCTATTCTCTACAGGGGTCTCTGCATTCGTCTCAGGGTAATACGTCCTGGTCCCTTCGGTACGAGTCCTCAGACCTGAGTCGGACTACTTTTCCGGTCATTTCTTAAACTCTCAGTGTACTGATCTACACGTATAACTAAAGATACATCTTTCTTAACTACGACAAAAGTCAACGAGTCAGTACAGGTTGAGAAGCGATGGCGTAACTGACGTCATGAGGTCCGCAGGGACAGGAAGTGGTAGGGAATCTCAAAAGAGTTTGAGTACACGTAACTTGGTCACTACGGTAGGTTGGTAAAGTAGGAGACAACAGGGGAAGAGGAGGACGGAAGTTAGAAAGAATCGTAGTCCCAGAAAATGTTACTTAGTCGAGAAGTGTTGTCCACCGGTCTCATAATCTCGAAGTCAAAGTCAGGAAGATTACTTATAAGTCCTGACTAAAGGAAATCCTGACAGATCAAACTAGAAGAACGACAGATTCCCTGAGAGTTCAGAAAAGGTTGTGGTGTCAAGTTTTAGTAGTTAAGAAACCGTACCTACTTATCTTTTGGTTGAGAACCTTGAAGGGACGAACAGGTCACCGACTCTAAGGAACAAAGGTTACGTCCCCCGGACCTAAGCTAGGACCAGTCCCTTGTTCTAGGGTATACGGTGTTGATTCTCAAGTGTACAGTGTCGAATTTCTTTTTCTTTTTAATTTTTTTTTTTTTTTTTGTCTAGGGTGTACGGTTTTGATTTCTAGAGTGTATGGGGTTGTTTCTTGTTTCCAGGACACACGGTGTTGATTCTGAGCCACGTTCGTTTTCTTTATTTACAACTTTGTTTGTTCTCTCGGGTCGAGAACGAGGAGTATGAGGCACTTGGTCCGGGTTATCGAAATTGACGAGGACGTCCTGTAGACGAGGGAATCCGAAGGGAATCCCGGGTCTCGGGTCTTCCGTCGGCACCTCCGACTCAGGTGGTAGTCGTTACGAGAGTGTTCCTTTGTCACCAAAAGTAGATTACCAACGAAGGAAGTCCGAGACTCACCGGGGAGCCTGGAAGTAGGGTCGGTGCACCGGAGGTCACCAAAAGCTAGAGGTACGGGTCGCAAATGTCGAGACTGTTCAGTAGATGGTGGGAGAGGGTGATGATGTCACTTTTGTATACAAAAGACGAGAGAGGTACAGGGATGGTATCTGGGTGTCTGACACCGAGTTGTGTCTCCTTTTCACCGTTGTCTTCTCCAGACCTTACATTAGGGTTAGTACAATTTCCAGAACCGAAATACACTATTTAGTGTGGAAGGGGTAGACAGTCACCTTCTTAACTTTCCCCGAGTAAAGAAGACGTACACCGGTTTACCAAAAGAGGGTCGTAATTTACTCGGGTAAACTCTGTGTCCAACTGTCCCCAGTTTAGAAAATGGTAGTGTGTACAAAATTGTTAAGTCCACGAGTATCTTATATTTCAAGACATTGACGGTTGTTTCTCGAAACTTCTCGGAAGGCCTTCCTTAAAACTGATGTTCTAAGATTGACAACATAACTGAAATACGGGGAGAAACACAAAGATGGTAAAAGGATAGTATTAATACACGAAAGACATGTGAAAATGGGGTAGATTAGGAGGTACGTCTCGTGGTCTACCCTCTCTCCCCGGATATCATCAATGAACGGAACCCATGGACTTCTGTTTCGTTCTCTACTACTAAAATCCAGAAAAAGTGTTCTGGTGTGTCGGATCTTTTTCTTTCCCGTTTACAAATTTTTCTTATTTTCTTCGTTATCCAATCCGTCAAAGTGAAGAGACATTTTCATTCAATTCTGTAAAAACGAATAATCGCTCCAATCAAATTCTGTTGAAAGATCGATAATACTGATGTTTTCACTAAGTCATAATCGTAATATAGTTTTACTGTCTACGTTTACGGTCATCCCTCTTGTAAGACTTGTCAAATTTCCTGAGATTTTTACGTTTCGTAATACAGCTTAAAAGAGTAATCGGGGTTTATCGACACCGTAGGGTGGACATCAGTTGTAAGATTGTAGGTGCAAGTTTTATCTGTATCAAAATTTTTGTGTTTTTGTCTAGAAGTGAGTTAAAGGACTCCTCCCTTCCTTCCCTTTCTTCCTCCCTCCCTTCCCCTCTCCCTCTCTCTTTTTCTTTCTCTTTTCTTTCCCTCTGTGTCCAGTGACCGGTGTAATTCCGCTATACTATTTCGAGTATGTGAAATAAGTATTCCTACAGGGACCCGAGTGTAAATGAATATAAAATCCGTACTGAAATTGCTCGTACTAATAGATCAGAGGGTCAAGTTCCATAGGACCTCCGTCGTCCAGTGGTTCCTCTGTGTGTGACCGTCGTAGTTTTTCCTAGTCGACCGTCGGGTTCTCAACTACTTCCTCTGTCTTTTTGAGACTTTTCAACTCTGGCCTTGAGATTGTGTATCGGGACGTGAGTTGTCCGAGATAATGTCAGGAGATCTTATTAAATACTAACTCAGTAGTACTGTTCTAGTTTAATCTTACAAGATAAATTATTTTGTCTCTTTATATATATATGTAAAAGTTTCTACGAGTGGTTTTTATCAAATTTACTTGGATAAAAATATGTATACTTGAAACATTGGTCTTGTTGAGTAAAGGAATTACAAGTTCTACCTGTCAATTGTAAAATAACATGTAACCAATACAGGATTAAAATTAGAGTTCGATAGACAGGGAGGACGGGGAGTGACTGGTCCTTCAGTGTGAGTCCTTTGTGTTACAGTAATACGATTATGACGGAATTCGAATTGTTTTAATCCATCTATTTAAATGATGGTGGAGGGGTTTTATTTTAGTGGGGAACGATGAAGTCCGGGTTTATATACTGAGGACTCATTAGATACGGTGACGGACGACGGTTACTATCCGTTATATACAATCATATGTACTACTGGTTTAAATTTAGGTTAAAATCGTCTGGTGTATCCTTCTGTAGGAAGATTAGATTGACAGACTTGAAAAACACTGAGTTAAGTAGAAACTTAGGGAACTCAGTCTTAGAGTTCTTTAGTGGGTCATTTCGACTTGAGAACTTGGATCTTCTCTTTCTATTATCTATCTGACCCTGGATCTTATCCCTCGTTCTTGGATCTACCCCCTGTAAAACGTACTGAAAAAAGTGTTTACAATTGTTGCTTTTTTAGTCTCATCGGTTTCGGTCTAGTTCGAACTCTATTCTTAAGACGATATGATTACCAGTTCTAAAGATCTGTCGGAGTCATGAACTTCATTTTTTTTTTTTTCTTATTTTCCTCTACACAAGTTTGTGGTCCCCTGGTGGTAGGTAAACCCCTATCGTACAGTTTAAAAATTGTAAAAATCCTCCTTTCTTGGGATGTCTCTTTTCGAAACGTTTCGGTAAGTATTTTTCGGTGTCAGTCACAATATCCAACCTCTTTCTCTCACATAGTCAGTCCTATTACGATGTCACTACTTGTTTGAGGGTTTAGGTTTCGAATTTTGTTGTTTCCCGAGAAAGAAAGAGTACGGTGTACAGGTGACACCCCCGGAACCCCAAGAAGTAGTGAGGTCCTACATCCGAGTGTCTTACGATCATAGACCAGCAACCTCAAGAATCACTGTTTTGTTTCATCGTTTACAAGTGTATACAAGCGGAGATCTTGGAGGTGGACCTTCCGAAAATTCCCTCTTTCTTCATGTTCGGGGTTTCCCTCTCCGAAGTTTGTAACCACGAGACTTACGTCAGTGATGTCCGTCATACCGTTTTTGCAGTCTCTATCCCCGAAAAGTTTGAAGTCGTCTGGATTCTTAAGACACTTCTGGAATAATTGACCCGGGTGGGTCAACGGGATTAAGTGATTAGGACCTACGTCGGGGTTTTGCACGCAAAGAAATGTACGTCGGTATAGAGCAAAACATGAAGTGAACTAACGTGAACGTCTACAACGAAAAAAAAAAAAGGGTGTTTGACTTTCACACACCGTTGGGACGGAGATCGTTCAGATAACGTTAGTAAAAAGGGGTGTCGTAAACGAGTGAAGTACAGAGAAACTTGTAAAACCATTAAAAGTCAAGTTAAGTTAACGAGTCAGTCCAGGTTGAGAAACGTTGGGGTACCTGATGTCGTACAGTCCGAAGGGACGGGTAGTGGTTGAGGACCTCAAATGAGTTTGAGTACAGGTAGCTCTGTCACTACGGTAGGTTGGTAGCGTAGGAGACAGCAGGGGAAGAAGAGGACAGAAGCTAGGGAGGGTCATAGTCCCAGAAAAGGTTACTCAGTTGAGAAGCGTACTCCACCTACCTGTTTCATAATCTCGAAGTTAAAGTCGTAGTCTAGAAGGTTACTTATAAGTCCTGACTAAAGAAAATCCTACCTGACGAACCTAGAGGAACGTCAGGTTCCCTGAGAGTTCTCAGAAGAGGTCGTGGTGTCAAGTTTTCTTAGTTAAGAAGCCGTGAGTCGAAAGAAATATCAGGTTGAGAGTGTAGGTATGTACTGATGACCTTTTTGGTATCGGAACTGATCTGTCTGGAAACAACCGTTTCATTACAGAGACGAAAACTTATACGATAGATCCAACCAATATTGAAAAGAAAGTTCCTCGTTCGTAGAAAATTAAAGTACCGACGTCAGTGGTAGACGTCACTAAAACCTCGGGGGGTTTTATTTCAGACTGTGACAAAGGTGACAAAGAGGTAGATAAACGTTACTTCACTACCCTGGTCTACGGTACTAGAGTCAAAAGACTTACAACTCGAAATTCGGTTGAGAAAGTGAGAGGAGAAAGTGAAAGTAGTTCTTCGAGAAATCAAGAAGTGAAAGACAGTATTCCCACCACAGTAGACGTATAGACTCCAATAACTATAAAGAGGGCTGTTAGAACTAAGGTCGAACACGAAGAAGGTCGGGTCACAAAGAGTACTACATGAGACGTATATTCAATTTGTTCACCCTACTGTTATTTGTCGGAACTACATGAGGAAAGGGATAAACCTTGGTCAGACAACAAGGTACTGATCAAGAGTGTTATAAAGTTTGAAACAGTAATAATCATGTAAACAAGACCACTAGACACTGGTTACTAGAAACTACAATGATGTTTTTCTGATACTAAGGAACTTCTGAGTCTACTGTCAATCGTAGTAAATTGTTTTTTCATAACACGTAAAGATTGTTCAAGAATCCACTACGACTACAACGACCAGGTAACTGGTATGAAACTCATCCTTACTATGGATATAACGAACCTTCGTGGGTAGGTTTATCTATAATACACAGGGTCGGAGTGGGAACATAGATCTACCCCGGCTTATTGACTAAGAGTGGTTTCTTTATAATCGTTTTCACTACACACAGTAGGGACCTTAATTTCGTCGATTTTTCGTTCACTGAAAAGGAAGGTGAAAGAGGAGGGTATACGAAAGATGTAGAACTGCGGACTCCGGTGTATTATCGAATATAAACTTCAGTTTCGAAAGTAGTCGGACTCGGTGAAAGGAGTGACTGTTCTTCGTGGATCTAGTTGTAGTGGTTTCTTAAACAATCTTTACATGTAAGAGAAAAAAAAAAGTCAAATTTTTATCCAAAAAACAATTTCTACTGATATCCTTTTTTACTAAGATAGTACAATTCGGTACTTTATATCTCCAAACAAAAAATGTCGTCCAACATAATGGAATGGATTGTAACCCTTCTGACCCTTCTTCCAGTTCTCTTAGAACTGGGAGGTAGTTTATAAATAGTAATAGTAAAAGGAGAGGAATTCAATATACCCTTTAGGAAGACGGAGGAATTGAAGACGTTTACCGTGGACGAAACTAAGAGGAAACAATATAGACAAAAGAAGAGATTGAGTGACACTATCATCTTTTTCATTTTACCTAATCCTAATATCCCATATTTTTGAGTCTCAGTACAATTAAAGACGAATTCCATGATCGATATTAAGTGAATAGATATGAAATAAGTAAGTTGTTTTGGAATGAGTTGCAAATGAAGTCAAGTCAAGTCAACGATTCGGTACAGGTTGAGAGACGTCGGGGTTCCTGACGTCGTACGGTCCGGAGGGATAAGTAGTGGTTGAGGACCTTGAACGAGTTTGAGTAGAGGTGACTCAGTCACTGTGGTAGGTTGGTAGTGTAGGAGACTGTAGGGGAAGAGGAGGACGGAAGTTAGAAAGGGTCGTAGGCCCAGAGAAGGTCATTCGTCAAGAAGGGTAGTCCACTGGTTTCATAACCTCATTCGAAGTCGTAGTCAGGAAGGTTACTTATAAGTCCTGACTAGAGGAAATCCTAACTGAACAAACTAGAGGAAAGTCAGGTTCCCTGAGAGTTCTCAGAAGAGGTTGTGGTGTTAAGTTTTCGTAGTCAAGAAGCCACGAGTCGAAAGAAATACCAGGTTGCGAGTGTAGGTGTATACTGATGACTTTTTTTAACTTGAAACTAATCTGTCTGGAAACAACCGTTTCATTATAGAGACGAAAAATGATACGACAGATCAAAACAGTATCGAAAACAAGGTTCCTCGTTCGCAGAAAATTAAAGTAGACGTCACTAAAACCTCTTCCTTTACCGTTGGGTGAGGACATAAGAACGGACCTCTTAGGGTCCCTGTTTTCTCGGACCATCCGACGGTAGAGACCCCAGCGTGTCTCAACCTGTGCTGACTTCGTTGAATCGTCGTTGTCGTCGTCGTTGTCACTAAAACCTCGGGGGGTTTTATTTCAGACAGTGACAAAGGTAACATAGGGGTAGATACCCTGACCTAAGGTACTAGAATCAAAAAACTTACAACTCAAAATTCTGTCGAAAAAGTGAGAGAAAGTGAAAGTAGTTCTCCGAGAAATCAAGGAATGCATACCATTTTTGTCGAATGGATGTATACGAAGGAACTCCGACGACGATGTCGAGACGGAGGTTTTAACCGGACCCGTTGTGGAAACCGGGGAGGGTATTAGTCTCGTCTATTACTTTTAATCTTCAACGAAAAAGAGTGACTCAGGTCTCTTTCGGAGTTTTAAGGAGTGTCGTCCCACAGGTTTATTGGTACTGGTTATTTAGGTATTACCACCATAATGGTACATAGTTTCAGTAAAGATAAACACGGTAAACATAGTTATTTACCCTAAAAAGCTTCTACAACGTTTTCCAAACCAGAGGGCACCAGTGAGTAAAGTTAGATGAAGATTATACAAAAGGACTCATTACCTTCGACATTTCTGGTTTGATGTAAACGTCGACAAAGGTGATTTGTATATGACCGTGTTTTGAACTTTAGTCGTTACACTCTATCGTCGGAAACTACTTCTCTGACCCGGACAAACCAAACCAAGAGGACTCCGTCGACACTTCTTACAAGATATCCTGTCTTAGAACGTAGTCTCCGTATCGTGTCGGTCATAGATACCGTCACCTCAAAGAGACTTGTTCAAGGACCATACCAACCCGTTAAGGAACCCGGTGCAACAAGGACTTGCCCGTCCTGTATGTCAACCAAGGTGGGCATCTAGGTCCGTGCTCCCCGAGGACGAGACCCTGGTTGTGAAATCTCCGAGAAAGAGACCGAAAGGAGACCGGTGGAAGGAAGTAGTTTTTTTATTTATTTATTTTTTATTTCTTCCCGTTTTTCGTGTGTATGTTTTTGGAGACTCTCTCTTCATACACCCGGTCATCCTGTATGAATTGACCTTGAGATTGGGGTCTGACACAGGTACCTGGGTCTAAGGAATGGGTCTATCGGGACTCGAATGAAGACCCCTGAGAGATCGGACCCTGACAAGAGGACCCTCACCCTGTGTGATGGACACTCCTACGAAAATCCAGACTTCCACCGGTGTCCCACCGAACAACGGTCCCCATATGTATCTAGAACCTGTGTACCCACTATAGTAGGTGTGTGTACGTCTACTCCCAGGGAACGTCGGGTCCTACCTCGGTCTTTACTCTTCTCCTGGCTCTTGGGAACAACCCCCGACCTCGGTACGAAAAGGGTCCACTGATACGAAGCCACTCGTTTGGTTTCCTCAGACTCTTAAGATCAGTTAGAATTGAAAGGATACAGTAAAGTTTCCATTTATTTAGAGAGTTCTACCTTTGTGTCGTGCATAAAATAAATTGTCAAACTTCGAAGACAAATTGAAAATTCATAAGTCTATCCAATACACTCATGAATGAACATGAGAACGGGGGTCTAGGGTGTTTAAGATTCCTGATGAATCAAGCAATCGGGGACTACGTAAGACATTCGATAAACTACGAGATTTAGGGAAAGACGGATTTGATGAGTCTCAAGTAAAACAAGAGATTTTGGTTCTCAATGTGAAGGGATCTACAAACCTTTACCCAACATCAAAGGACAAGAACACCTAGTCAGATGTACTTCACGTTCTTATACCAAAAGAAAGTCACAGTTTGTGTCGAAGACAAACAACACTGAGAAGGACTAGGGTTCCAAGACGTCATATCATATCTCTCATAAGTTGCAACTTACTTTCGGACCCAACCTCTGAGTTGAGATTGTGAATTGTCCAGACACGAAACTTGTTCGGTAAAGATTGAAGAGATTTGGGATCAAAGAGTTGGTTGTTAGTTTATACTACCACACATATGTATGTGAAGTAACTTATCCAGATACGTCTACATTGTAACGGTAAAGATTTCAACCTTGGTTTCTTCTCTCAATTATTATCGACTGAGGTCTCCACGTAAGGGACACCATATACGAGTCTACAGGAAAAAGAAAATGAAGTTTTTGGAGACGAGGTCAGTGAAGGGAGACCTCTTGGTTAAGGTAACAGGATTGAATACTGAGGTAATCCTTTATAAAGATCTTTCAGTAAGTTTACAAAGGTAAAAGGTTAAGGTAAAACCATGAAGTTCAAGACTGAAGAAGACAACGTCCTTTGGTAAAAGAGTGAACGAACGATAAATTTGAGAAGTTGTGAACAGTTCGTAATAATACAGTATGAGTGGGATGAACCCCTAAATTACTGTGTGAGGTAGGTGAAGTCCTGTATAAGTAAAAGACCTCATAGGTTACTGTACTAGACGTTATCGTCTCTATTCCTAAGTTCGTAAATTCAAGGAGAACCCAAAAGAACTAAAAGACTTAGAATTCCTTAGAAAATCTCAAGCAGGATGTCGTTACGTTCAAATTTCTCGAAAGTGTTGGACTACATAAAGGAAAAGTAATACAAAAGTCTAATTCTTTGATGATATTACCATCGACCACGATCGTCTTTCTATTCGAAAGACACCGAGTATTTGAACCTTTCCCTTGTATCGTTTTCAGTATAAAACGGTATAAAGTTAATTTATGGATTTTTAGGTACTACTATACTCGTCATTGACGTAATCTATTAAAGATAAAAACTTTCTTAAAAGATCAAAGATTACCAGTTAGAGCATTTCGAGAGACGTGGTTTTTCATTAACCAATCTTAACACCTTAGTGACTCTGTACCGTAACTTATCGACTTCGATATATGTTGGAGACTCTTTCACGAAATGTAAGACATTTGTTAGCAATGTGGATATCCAAAAACCCTCGAATCCGAGGTAAGGAACAGAAAGAAGTCGAGTCGAGAGAGAATCTCTCCTTGTGACTCGGTACGTCGAAGGACAAAGAGTCCTAGGATATAGTCGACAGAAGACCATCTTGAAACTGTTTCCTTCTATCACCTTCCTCAGACTTGTCAGAGGAGGACAGAGACATGGTCTCCGTCAAAGAATCGTCAACGGAGAAGAAACGCCGTTTTTGAGGAGCCAGGGTAACGAACTGTCCAAGGAAATCAAGGTGGACGGTAAACTACTGGGAGATCGGTTATTATGATGACTTACAAAGTAGAAAGGTCGGATATCTACTATCACCAAAAGACGACAAATAGAGACGTAATGGAATAGTAGGGTAGATACCAAGAATCTGTAAAGTATTAGACACGTTATTAAGGGGACTTAATTGAACTTCACTTCACTTCACTTCAGCGAGTCAGCACAGGCTGAGAAACGCTGGGGTACCCGACATCGGATGGTCCGAGGAGACAGGTACCCTAAAAGGTCCGTTATCAGGACCTCACCTAACGGTAAAGGAAGGGGTCCCATAGAAGGGTTGGGTCCCTAGCTTGGCCCCAGAGGGTGTAACATCTGTCTGCGAAATGGTGGACTCGGTGGTCCCTTCAGGAACTTAATTGAATTGAGACACCTTTTTAGAATTTGTCTAAAAATGAAAGGACCAATCTAAGACCAACTATTATATTAAGTGAATTAAAACTTTGTTACGTGTATTGATAATGACGTGGTTATCTTTAGAATTGATTAGACGTATGGGATTCAGTGGAATATCTGAAGTCCTGTAAGTCAAGTCAAGTAAACGAGTCAGTACAGGCTGAGAAACACTAAGGTACTTAGCGTCGTACGGTCCGGAGGGACAAGTATTGGCAGAGGGCCTCAAGTGAGTCTGAGTACAGGTAGTTCAGGCACTACGGTAGGTCGGTAGAGTAGGAGACAGCAGGGGAAGAGGAGGACGGGGGTTAGGGAGGGTCG
Organism: Capra ibex; assembly: GCA_006410555.1. Classification (NCBI taxonomy): domain Eukaryota; kingdom Metazoa; phylum Chordata; class Mammalia; order Artiodactyla; family Bovidae; genus Capra; species Capra ibex. Next base: position 13,756,749 of record SJYO01033645.1, read on the forward strand.
TAGTCTCAGAAAAGGTTACTCAGTTGAGAAGGGTACTCCACCGGTTTCACGACCTCAAAGTCGAAATCGTGGAAAGGAAGGTTTCTTTAGGGTCCCGACTAGAAGTCTTACCTGACGAACCTAGAGGAACGTCAGGTTCCCTGAGAGTTCTCAGAAGAGGTTGTGGTGTCAAGTTTTCGTAGTTAAGAAGCCACGAGTCGGAAGAAGTGTCAGGTTGGAGTGTAGGTATGTACTGGTATCCTTTTTAGTATCGGACCTGATTTGCCTGGAATCAGCCTTTTCATTACAGAGACGAAAAGTTATGTGATAGATCCAACCAGTATTGAAAAGAAGGTTCCTCATTCGGAGAAAATTAAAGTACCGACGTTAGTGGTAGACGTCACTAAAACCTCGGGTCTTTTTATTTCAGACTGTGACAAAGGTGACAAAGGGGTAGATAAAGGGTACTTCACTACCCTGGTCTACCGTACTAGAAGTAAAAGACTTATAACTCGAAATTCGGTTGAAAAAGCGAGAGGAGAAAGTGAAAGTAGTTCTCCGAAAAATCGAGGAGAAGTGAAAGACGGTATTCCCACCACAGTAGACGTATAGACTCCAATAACTATAAAGAGGGTCGTTAGAACTAAGGTCGAACACAAAGAAGGTAAGGTCCCAAAGAGTACTACATGAGACGTATCTTCAATTTCTTCGTCCCACTGTTATATATCGGAACTGCATGAGGAAAAGGATAAACCTTGGTCAGACAACAAGCTACAGGTCAAGATTGACAACGAAGGACTGAACGTATGTCTAAAGAGTTCTCCGTCCAGTCCACCAGACCATAAGGGTTGAGAAAGTCTTAAAAGGTGTCAAATGACACTAGGTGTGTCAGTTTCCGAAACCGTATCAATTATTTCGTCTTTATCTACAAAAAGACCTTGAGAGAACGAAGAAGGTACTAGGTCGTCTACTACCGTTAAACTAGGACCAAGGAGACAGAAAAGATTTTGATCGAACTTGTAGTCCCTCAAGTGCCAAGTACATAACGACTTCGGACCGAACCTCTTAAAACTCGTAATGAAATGATCGTACACTCTACTCACGTTAACACGTCATCGAACTCGTAAGAAACCGTAACGGAAAGAAACCCTAACCTTACTTTTGATTCGAAAAGGTCAGGACACCGGTGACGACTCAAAAGGTTTCAACGACCGTATAACTCACGTCGTGAAAGTGTCGTAGTAGAAAGTCCTAGACTTTGTAGAGGTGACCTTAAGGTAGTGGAGGTGATCGAAACAAGCATCACTACGAAAGATTGCGGGTGAACTAAAGTGAAAGGTTCTACAGACCGAGATCTAATCACTAGTGTAGTAGCACTAATAGACCCAGTACTTCTAGAAAAAACATGTTAAGAAGACACATAAGAACGGTGGAGGAGAATTATAGAAAACGAAGACAATCCAGGTATGGTAAAGACAGGAAATAGCTCGGGTAGGAACGTACTTTACAAGGGAACCATAGAGATTAAAAGAACTTCTCTAGAGATTAGAAAGGGTAAGACAACAAAAGGAGATAAAGAAACGTAACTAGTGACTTCTTCCGAAAGAATATAGAAGAACGATAAGAAACCTTGAGACGTAAGTCTGCGGATATAGAAAGGAAAAGAGGAAACAAAAAGTGGAGAGAAGAAAAGTGTCGATAAACATTCCGAAAGGGTCTGTCGGTAAAACGAAAAAAACGTAAAGAAAAGGTACCCGTAATTACAGGAAGAGTCCTGTAATGTCCTTCACTTTGTACTTGACACCCTATTTTACGGGGTCGTTCTTTTCTGGTTGCCCTAATCTTCGTAGTTACCTTAGATCTTTGAACTACCAGTAAAAAAAAAAGGAGGTCCACTTTATTATAGCTCCACTCGTCACTTACGTTATTGTCAATAACTGAACAAATTTTAAGACTACAATCCTAGAGGGACCACCAGGTTACCAATTCTTAGACGAACCGTTACACCCCCTGTGTCCAAGTCAGGGACGAGTCCCTTGATTCTGGGGTGTGTGGTCTCGTTAATTCGGACTCGACGGTGATGACTCGGACATGCACTGTTGACCTCAGGTACACGGTGTTGTTTTCTAGACTGTACTACGTCCTCTCTAGGGTACTCGACGTTGATTCTGGACCACGTCGGTTTATTTGTAAATACTTTTTTAGTTATTTTAAGACTGGAACCCGACCATCCAAATATCTGATCATATCTGACGTAATTCTATAATTTTTTAATTTTTTCTACAATTAACGTTTGTCAAGTCCCATTGTGGACTTTTTGAATACAGACCAAACAATTGTTTTGTTTACAGATCATACTATATTTGGTTGTAGTACCTTCATAAATGAAAGTAAAAATAGAGAAAGAAAGTAAATTAGTAACTTATAGATGGTACTCGGTAGATGGACCTGGGATTTTTATATGGGGACTTATTCCTTCCTTTTTATAGGGAATCTACACACCTCGATACCGGACTCCTCCATTTCCGTCACTGACTTGGTTATAGTTTGTTTTCAACTTTTGGAGGTATCTTTTTTGTCGGTTAGGTGTAAATCTAAAAAAAGGATTCATTAGACAGGTAGAATTCAGGATTTTCCTTTTTTTTCTACAAAAAAAATGAAAGATTTTATATCATCATATATCCCCACGACTTACACTGCAAACCGTTGAAAACTAACTTAAGTTCGAGAAATGAAAGACTAACAGTTTAATAGTACAAGAAGTTCTTAGGGAGTATTTCCGAAGGACTTCATTAAAATTCTTATTCCTTAACACAACTCTTGTCTCTATAAATTCAAACCTCTTTCTTTAATTCACTTATTGAGACGAAGTCAAAGTAAAATAAAAACTAAAAGTCGTTGACTGGTACTATACGAACACCTCAGTAACAAAAACAACAACAATAAGAAAAAATGGTTTAAACCCTTCCAGTAACTAATGAATCTATATAAAAAGAAGGAATAAGTCAGAGAGATGAAAACACTGAACTAATATGAAAGTCATCTGGTCAAATATACCAGGGTACTCAGTGATTCTTTTATAGTAATTTCTTTAGAAAAAACAGAGACAAGAAGTCTAACCTATTAAAGATAAAAAGATAGAAGTTCAAGTGACTGAAAAAAGGGGTCATAGATTGGGTAATTATGTTCAGTTAGTTAACACTCTAAAATCTATCATATTAACAATCAAGATCTCAAGATGAACCAAAAGTAACAAAGGTAAAAGGACTACTCTAAATGGTAACGTATATGTAGAAAATAAATTTAAGATTTTATATGAATGTTGTCGATTAAATTTTCGTCATAGACGACTAAGGTTGTAGACTGACGGGACCCTAGACAAGGAAAACCAACGAAGTCAAAGTACTAAACATATTTTCTGGGACTACGACCCTTTCTAACTCCCGACCTCCTCTTCCCCTGCTGTCTCCTACTCTACCGACCTACCGTAGTGGCTGAGTTACCTGTACTCAAACCCATCTGAGGCCCTCTGCCAATACTTGTCCCTCCAGACCGCACGACGCGAAGTACCCCAGCGTTTCTCAGTTTGTGCTGACTCGCTGACTTGACTTAACTCAGTGTAAAAATATAAAGAAGTATATAGATTATAAAAATAAAGTACCTTCTGTAAATTCTATTATGTAATATCACTCAAACTAACATAATAAAAGGATTTTTCCAACCATTTAAAATAGGACCGTCAGTCATTTAGAAGAGGAAATACTTTTATTTACGAAAATACTAGAGTATTTGAAGGAAAATAAGGAAATTTATGTAGACTTGAGAACGATGGTGTTTTTGATAGTGACATATCAATTCCTATTTTTTGGACATGTTCACGAGTTGTTAAGTCTTCAGTACCTATAACTTCAAACTTCAGGTCAAGTAGAAAAATAAAGTTCCCGTGAAGATACACCTCTGGGTGACATTTATTAACGTATATAGGATAAAACATAATGAATATTTCTAGTATAAGACATTCTTTGATTATTTCTAGAAAAAATTCACATCAGAAGATTTTAATGGAACATTTTTGTAGAATCGAAAAGTTTCGAACCAAACATTTTTATACGATAATTTGTTAAGGTCCCTTCCCCAGGATAGTTGAAGTACCTTCTTACTTAATAGTCTTTATTCTTATCATTTGGACCTCCATTTCCTTTATTTTGATGAACTATTAGTGACAAACCTATTTTATATGTACAGGAAAAGGTCAAACTCGGTTTCTATTTTTCGGTTAAGAAATTACCATAACAACAAAATTGTTCTTATATAAACAACATTTAAAATAAATTTATGAATTTTTTTAAATTTAAAGATTTTTAAAAAAATCAGAAGAGTCTCTATTTATGGACTTACATAATTCCATAAAGGAAGCTCAAAACTATACATTCATATGTATATATACACGGACATCCACACGTACACACACATACACAACCCATTTTTAGTATATACACATGTATATTATTTTACCCTAACCACGAGAGTTATATTACGAAATAGAATATATACAGTGATTTTTGTAAGGGTCCCTAGTTTGGGTCCAGAGGGCGTAACGTCCGTCTAAGAAATGATAGAATCGGTGGTCCCTTCGGACTCTTATGACCTTATCCACTAGATAAGGAAGAGGTCCGCTAGAAGAGTTGGGTCCTTAGTTGTCCCCAGAGGACGTAACGTCCGTCTAAGAAATGGTCGACTTGATGGTTCCTTCGGGTATTCAACAAAAAATCAGAAGAGTCTCTATTTTTGGACTTATATAACTATATAAAGGAAGTTCAAAACCATACATCCATGTGTATATACACACATACCCACACGTACACATACAACCCATTTTTAGTGTGTGTGTGTGTATATATATATATTTTATCCTAACTACACGAGTTATATTACAAAATAGAATATATACAGTGATTTTTGTAATGTACTTGAAAAGGTATAGTAATTTACTAAAAACTTTTTACACTAGAAATCTACTAGTTGTCCGTGTACTTTTCTATGAGTAGTTGTTTAACAAGTCAAGTCAAGTCAAGTCAAGTCAGCGAGTCAGCATAGGCTGAGAGACGCTGGGGTACTTAACGTCATACGGTCCGGAGGGACAGGTAGTGGTAGAGGGCCTCAAGTGAGTCCGAGTACAGGTAGCTCAGCCACTACGGTAGGTCGGTAGAGTAGGAGACAGCAGGGGAAGAGGAGGACGGGGGTTAGGGAGGGTCATAGTCTCAGAAAAGGTTACTCAGTTGAGAAACGTACTCCACCTGTTTCATGACCTCAAAGTCGAAGACGTAGTAAGGGAGGTTTCTTTAGGGTCCCGACTAGAGGAAATCTTACCTGACCAACCTAGAGGAACGTCAGGTTCCCTGAGAGTTCTCAGAAGAGGTTGTGGTGTGAAGTTTGCGTAGTTAAGAAGTCGCGAGTCGAAAGAAGTGTCAGGTTGAGAGTGCAGGTATGTACTAGTGACCTTTTTGGTATCGGAACTGATCTGTCTGGAAACAACCGTTTCATTACAGAGACGAAAATTTATACGATAGATCACTTCATTCGGTCTTTCTTTTTGTGGTTATGTCTTATGATTGCGTATATATACTTTAAATCTTTCTACCATTATTATTGGGACATACGCTCTGTTGTTCTCTGTGTCTACATTTCTTGTCTGAAAGTCTGAGACACCCTCTCCCTCTCCCACAAACCGTAACTTTGTACATATGATAGTACATTCTTTACTTAGCAATCAGATCCAAACTATGTCCTATGTCCTACGAACCCCGACCACGTGACCCTACTGGGTCTCTGTACTATACCCCTCCCACCACCCTCCCCCCAAGTCCCAACCCTTGAGTACATGTGGACACCGCCTAAGTACAGTTACATACCGTTTTGGTTATGTCATAACATTTCATTTTGTTTATATTTATTTATTTATTTATATTTATTTATACGATAGATCCAACCAGTATTGAAAGGAAGGTTATTCATTCGGAGAAAATTAAAGTACCGACGTTAGTGGTAGACGTCACTAAAACCTCGGGTCTTTTTATTTCAGACTGTGACAAAGGTGACTAAGGGGTAGATAAAGGGTACTTCACTACCCTGGTCTTCGGTACTAGAAGTAAAAGACTTACAACTCGAAATTCGGTTGAAAAAGTGAGAGGTGAAAGTGAAAGTAGTTCTCCGAAAAATCGAGGAGAAGTGAAAGACGGTATTGCCACCACAGTAGACGTATAGACTCCACTAACTATAAAGAGGGTCGTTAGAACTAAGGTCGAACACGAAGAAGGTCGGGTCGTAAAGAGTACTACATGAGACGTATATTCAATTATTCGTCCAACTGTTATATGTCGGAACTGTATGAGGAAAAGGATAAACCTTGGTCAGACAAAAAGGTACAGGTCAAGATTGACAACGAAGGACTGGACGTATATCCAAAGAGTCCCTATGTTTAGTTTTGGTGTCACTCTATATTGAAGTGTGACCAGTCTTACCCGGTGGTAGTTTTTTAGATGTTTATTATTTACGACCTCTTCTACACCTCTTTTCCTTTGGGAGTATGTGATAACCACCTTTACATTTAAATACCTCCAAGGAACTTTTGGATTTTTATCTTGTTTGTATACTAGGTCGTTAGGATAAGGACCCATACATAAGTCTTTTTGTTTTTGGATATTAAGTTTTCTATGTACGTGGGGTTATAAGTATCGTCGTGATAAATGCTATCGGTTGTGTACCTTTGGGTTCAAGGGTAGTTGTCTATTAACCGAATTCTTCTACACTCTACCTGATAATGATTCGGTATTTTTCTTACTTTATAACGGTAAACGTCGTTGTACCTGTCTGGATCTCTAATAATACGAATCACTTCATTCTGTTTCTGTTTATGAGATACTAAAGTGAATATACACTTTAGATTTTTTATTATCTTCATTTAGATATATATTTTGTCTTTGTGTCAATATCTTTGTCTTTTTGTACCAATGGTTTCCCCTTTTCCTCACCCTCTCCCTGTTTAATCCTCATATCCTAATTGTCTAGGTTGTTAAATGTATTTTATTTATTCGTCGTTCGCGTGTCTCCTAATATAAGACATAGAATATTATTGGATATTACTTTATATTTGTCCTTTTTATTGACTTTGTGATAAGACATGTGGACTTTGATTGTTTTATAACAATCAGTTGATGTAAAGTTATTTTTTAATATTAAAAACATGGATTGTACAATAATGTACCTATTAAATGGTAATATTCTCTAATACAAATGGTAATTTTCTCTAATACAACAAAGGTTAAAAAATAATAACTTATTTAATTTATTAGTAAGGGTATATATTAATAAAGGAATGTGATATAAAGACTTTGCCTTTACCACTCCACTACCCACACTTATTTACATTCTACCGTCTTGTAGTATGGTCACATGACCTCTCTGTTTTCGAACTTTGTTTTTTACCAAAATCAATCGTAACAAATATTTTGACTTAACTTTCCTCCTATACGATTCTGTCGTTCGAAAATATTTTATCAACGGGACGTAAACGTTGTTAGTAACCTTTTACCCTCGAATGTGACTTGGGAACCTTCTGTCTTAAGAAACATCACACACGACGTCTCGTAGGCAGCACACCGTAAAATTGTCCATAACGTAATTCTTCACAAGACTACCCGTCCCTAAACTCCTTTACGTCTGAGTTTCGGTTTGTTCTAAAAACGATAATACAAAATGACGTCCTGAAGGATCTTGTAATATTACAAGGACATACGAAGAATTGTGTGGTTTGTGTCTGATATTGTACTCTGTAAAGGGTTTGGATAAACTAGTGTTTTAGAAACCAAGTGATACATAGTTCTCTTTTCACAAAACACCTTGTGGTCTAACTCGTTTTCATGAACTTGTCTTAACTCCTTTTCACGTAATATCAGTTCCCGGTACCTTTTTGGTATAGTCTAGTTCAATTTAATCCAATTTACCAAGATACCGGTCGGAACGTCCTGAACTTTAGAAAGAAAGTTAAATTTAAGAAATACAGAAAATTTTACGACTTATTGGATATATATGGGAAGAAAACAGCTACGTACGACGACGACGACGATTCAGCGAAGTCAGCACAGGCTGAGACACGCTGGGGTATCTGTCGTCGGGTGGTCCGAGGGGACAGGAACCCTAACAGCTAGGTATCGAGATATGTTTTCAATTGTAAACCATCCGACACTTGAAATAGAGTGGTACTGTATAAAACACCTCCGGTATATTATATCACTGTTTTGGGTCGACTCCTTAACCCTGGCTCACAACCGAGACGGCGATGGATCCAAACACTGGAATCTTTTAATTGAAACGAACCGTGTGCACGTTTTACTTACCGACAAGATACTGATTGAACTTGATCTCCCAGTTTTGGGAAGTTAATAAGAGTGGACCACAGTAAGTGACTGAAGTCCTTCTACGTATATCGGAGAGACACTAACCAGAGTAGGATCCGACACTACCATTAGAATAAAAGATAAATTCTAGGTGTCACACAAATTATTACTTTGACATAATGTTTCTGTATTTGGTTCTCTTTTTATATCAATAAGTTGAAGGATAGTTATTTTTTTTATTTTTATTTTCGTGAAGAAAAGGTGAAAAACGGAAGTGTCTGTAAACACGGAGTCTCTAGTCCCTGGAACAGGTGAATGTAAAAGACATAATAAAACATCAGAGTCCAACCAGTTACCAAATAAACAGGAATCTCATCTCTATAAATTGGAACTCAATCGTCTGAAACTCCCCAGGGACTTGGGGTACTTTAACACTTCTTGTAAAAGAAAATATACACCCTTGTAAGTAGAAAGACCCCTAGGTGTGGTGTGGAAAGTTGTCTAAGAGTTTACCGTCGAAAATTTTTCAACTTTTAATAACGAATATCTAAATAAGTCTAAAATTCCTCCATATACTTCCTTTTTTTTCCGTGTTTAATTACGAGCTCAACTTTTGTGACTAGATTAATAACGATTAAATCTTACACACCCTCATCTTTGGAGTCCCATATCTTTAGTCATACTAACGTTTTTCTCCCCCCTTCCGACAAATCTCTGTACAGGGGGAAAAGAAAGGAAGGAGTCCGAGGTGAGTGACGTACCTTTTTTTTTGACATCCTTTTTACAGAATTAATATACAATATTTTTGTTGATAATTGGTGTATTTTCACGGTAGTAACCGTTTTTACCTCTATTTTTATAAATGGGTAAATCATCCCAATTACAAGAATCTTCGAAATTTTTCTTCGTAAAGACATCCTAACAGGTCACGGTTGTTTCACTGATCCTGTATCAGGTGACGCTAATCAGGAAATTCTTTTATTAAGAATTCTTTCGGACGGACATCCTGTTAAACCGTTAAAAATTGGACGACGACGACGACAGTGAAATCGGCACAGGTTGAGACACTGGGGCATCTGCCGTCGGGTGGTCCGAGGGGGCAGGGACCCTAAGAGGTCCGTTCTTGTGACCCCACCCAACGGTAAAGGAAGAAGTCGCGTACTTTCACTTTTCACTTTCACTTCAGAGAGTCAGCACAGGCTGAGAATCGCTGGGGTACCTGACGTCGGAAGGTCCGAGGAGGCAGGTACCCTAAAAGGTCCGTTTTCATGATCTCGCCCAACGGTAACGGAAGAGACTTAAAAATTGGATTAGGACTGATTAAGTCAGCAGGTGATAGAAGACGTACAAGAACCTGAAGTCTAGAGTTAAACAATTACAGACAAGATCTAATTTTAGTGTGTTTATGGAAGTACGTGGAAACCTATAGTAGTAGGACCCTGTCACTACCACTCTTTTTACACCTGTTACTACTTGTGTCGATTTAACTAGGTATAAACCATACGCGGAGTATCTTTTGAAAATTCCAACACTGATAATAATTGTACAAATGTCTGTTCCTTTGATTTGACATCTTTGTAATTCATTAAATAGGACCCAGTGTCTCGATCTACTACGGGTTTCGTCCTAAGTTTCAGTTTGTTAGGATGAGATCTCGAATAATACGACAAACCCGAGTTTATACATTGAGTCCTTAAACCGGTGTATGGGGAGTAAAGAGTAATAGGGTCAAAAAAGGTACTACAAGAGGGAGTCGAGAGGGTGGGTCTTACAGGGGTTTAATTGAGGTCCAAGTTGATGGTCTTTGACGGTCGTAAAAAGGGCACCAGTTTTCAATACCAGTAGAGTCAAGTACTGTATCCTCTTGAAACTACCTGGAACTGACAGTATGAGGAACGATCTGACGGCGACGACGTCGATTCAGTGAAGTCAACGCAGACTGAGACACGCTGGGGTATCTACCGTCGCGTGGTCCGAGGGGACAGGGACCCTAAGAGGTCCGTTCTTGTGACCTCACCCAACGGTAAAGGAAGAGGTTACATACGTACGTACGATTGAGCGAAGTCAGTACAGACTGAGACACGCTGGGGTACCTGTCGTCGGGTGGTCCGAGGACACAGGTTCCCTAAGAGGTCCATTCTTATGACCTCAGCCAACGGTAAAGGGAGAGGGGAACGACCTGTTAACACGGATTTAGGTTAGAAAGCATTGGTTTAATCTTCGACTTCGTAAATACAACGTTTCCGGGGTAGTTTCAACCTCAATTTAAGACTTGTCAGTGTAAAATGTCTAATATACATCTTCTGACTCACAGGACCCGACCGGTCCTTGTCTGACATGTAACATGTTCCAACAAAGGGTTTGAAACCGGTAAATGTATTGGGAAGTACTAAAGAAAGTCAGGACACGATAGAGGTGATCATAAATACATTATAAAACAGAATTTATATGAGTAAAATCAATTTATTTATATAAATATTTACTTTCAAATAAAGTAGTGTTATTTAACTTTTGGTCATAGTGAATTGGATTTATCTCCTGTTAAGATTTTCGTTTACCCGATACGACTCAACGAGTCAACACAGGGTTGAAAAACTCTGGGGTAACTGACATTGGGTGGTTCGAGTAGACAGGTACCCCTTAGAGGTCCGTTCTTATGACCTCACCCAACGGTACGGGAGGAGGTCCCTAGAAGGGTTGGGTCCCTAGCTTGAGTCCAGAGGTTGTGATGCCTACCTAAGAAGTGGTAGACTCGGTGGTCCCTTTTAGTTTATGTTGTTTTGTTTTGGTGCAACAATTTAAGATGGACCTAAATTATATATTAAATTTTAAAAGACGATCAATTAGATTTTGTAATTTTATTTCTCCTCTTTAATTAAAAATCACAAAATGAATTTGTGTGTATAGACTTTATGATAAAGTTGTAAATATTAGTTATATTTTGAACAAAGACTCTACAAAATGTGAGAAAATATAGACTGTACATAAAATGTGAAAGTCGTGTGGGGTTAAGTATGGTTGGTGTATAGTCCATAGTTCAGTGTACTCCGATCACCAATGTCATGACATTTTGTGTCTTCGGAATGTAACGTGTGAAGTCCTTTATGTCCGATCTTAGTCCTATGGACTCCAAGACCTGGAAAACACCAATTGTACCAATACTGGGTACCGTCGGTCAATCGGAAAGGTCTGGAACCAAAGGTACTGAACTTTTATTCTCCTAAAGTGACTAACAAGAACACCAAAGTTCGACAGGACGAGATGATACTGACAGTAAACAAAGAAAGGACAACTTCGACACAAACTTCGAAATAATGATGAGAGAACCTTTAGAAGTTTGTCGTCTTGTGTGGTAACGGGAGGTTTTTCATGTGTAATAACCACTTACAACGGGGTCCTCTCGTCTATGTCGCTACCAAATGTAGACTCCTAATGTCACGGACTCTCGTCGGAGGTTTCCTCTTCATTTTGTGTCGTTCTCAGTCACGAGTAGATAATTAAACAAGTAATTAATTGATTAATTAGTTAGGTAAGTTATTTCTAAGTAACTGGGTCGAAAAGTAGTCCAGACACGGTCCACAATCTGTATGTTGCGACACCCTCTTACCCAACCCTCCTCAAACTAATCTACTCATGACAACCGACTTAGGGTCTCTCAAAGTCCTCGTATCTTCGTCCTGAGGATTGGACTAGAGCCTAAGGGATCTCTGTCATTGTAAATTTACTGGAGAACTTCTTACTTAACTTCCATCGGTCCTTTACTCGTTCTCTTCAACAGCCTATCTCCTTTTCCACGTTTCCAGGACTCTGCTCTCCGTATATACCCTTTGAACATCTTTGACAGTGGTCTGGAGTTCCACTCTTTCATTAACCTCTCTCTCATTAATCCCACATCTAGCGTTTCCAGAACCTACTATAAATTCCTAAAACTGATGTAGGACTCTAGTCTCTTCGTGACCTCTGATATGTACCCTCGTCTATCTTCACTTGCCATTATAAACGTAAACTAAGTGTAGAGACACCGATTTTTAGTCTCTTTTTTACTCTCTCTCGGTTCCGACTTGTTATTTTCCCCCGACAATCCTCAGACGAAGTCGGTAGCTCCCACTATCTTCCTTTAGATAATTTCTTTAAAATCCTACGTCTTAGGTATTTGACCTCTCTTCTCCATCTTAATTACTATAAGGTCCAAGACCGAAGCTATTACCACTGTAAAGGATTTTACCTTTGGTTTCCTTCCCCTTGGTCACACAAGTGTTGAAAGAACTGAACCTTAGACTGTAGAAAACATCTTCAAGACATTTGATGGTTTCGTCAGGACCCATCCGGAACCTTTGATAGTACATTTATTGACCTACTAAGTGAATCCACTTTCAATATGTACAAATACATACACAATCAACGAATCACTACAGACTGAGAAACGTCGGGGTGTCTGACGTCGGGTGGTCCGGGGAGGTAGGTACCCTAGGAGGTCCGTTCTTGTTACCTCACTCAACGGTAAAGGAAGAGGTTTTCCTTGATATCTTTCTTTATTTCACTTCAGGGAGTCAGTACAGACTGGAAAACACTGGGGTACCTGACATCGGATGGTCCGAGGAGGCAGGTACCTTAAAAGGTCCATTCTCATGACCTCACCCAACGGTAAAGGAAGAGGAAATATGTACAAATAAAGTGTAATTAACTATTCCTTTGTTTACATAGTATTTTGTAATTATACTTCGAAATGAAGTATCAAATTTCAATAGTGAAAAAAAGTATCTCTGAAACTTCGTATGACTCTTGTTCTGTTTTATTGAAGAGACTCGATAGGAACTTCATAGGAGGAGATGACATTAAAACGGAGATCTTAAATACCTAATAGTCTCTCGTTCAAAAAAAAAAAAGAAAGAAAGAGAATCGGTCGGTTCTACTCCTAACTCTAGAAGTAGTTTCGATCTTCTATCTTTCCCGGTTGACGTCCAGACGTCTCGGGAGACTTCCGTAAGTCGATAAATAGCGGTTTCACACCGTGACCGACGAAACATACCCACAGTTGGGTACGACAACAAATGTCTGGAGTAACGTTTTTGTTTAATCTTTTTCTACAATTTATTTACTCTGTCGTTAGTAGTTTTACTAATGTGTTACTTTCTCGTCTCTAAACTTTTCATACCAGTTGTTTTCCTTTCTTGTATGTTTGATTTATTTTGTACTCTCTCCCAGTCCTTCAAGAGATTCAAACTTTTTTACTTTTACTAAAAATTTCTAGGACTCACTATTAATTAATTTTTATACAATTCCATAATGAAGAATTCCTTCAAGATGTTCATTTTCGGTGGTTTTGCTAGTGGGATCCGTCTATAAGAACCTCAGTAGTAGTCGACTAAGAAGAAGGTCCGTTCATGATGATGATTATAATAATAATAATCCCTTAGTCTCTTTCATTGACTAAGTGATTGCCCTCGTAAAGTAATCTTGTTTTGGTGTTTGTACCATCAGAATGTAGGTGAACTTTAGTCTTCTAAAAACAGTTTTAATTTTACTGTTCTGTGTGGTGTGTCGTACAGTAAATAAACTCCCCGTTAAAGCGGTTTATTTTTAGATGACAACGACATTGTTTTTAAAGAACCGATAAAAGTTTTGTCTCTAACCTTTACTGAAGGAGAACTGTCGACAAGTGTGTGTGATTAAAAACCAGTGGGACCAAGCTACCTTTAGAACGTCAATTTTTCTGGTTCATTCAGCGATGAGAGTTCACAAAAGTTAAGACAAGTTAAGTTACCTCTCACTTCGACAAATCCCCCCTTTACGAACAGAAAGGTTTAAATCACAAGACTTTTGTGTAACAACGCCAATCACTCGTAATGTGCTCGGTAGATTTAAATCGTTTGTAAAAGTAAGGGAACGGGTTCGGGTGGGTGTTGTCACCTACTTTCAAACTAAAGAAGGTGTGAGTAGACCCATTACATTTGGGGAGCCCAAGATGTTTCGAACGACTCGTTCTTTCGACTTACGTCTTTACAGTCCTTTTATACATTGGAGACCCGGATTCCTTCCCCACCCTCACCCCCGTTGACTCTGAAGTAACTGATTAAATTCAACCAAAAATTTGATAAAGAGTGGAATAGATACAGTCCAGAGGAAATAAACGGGTCTTTTGTGGACCTTTCTACGGATTAATCTCCTTCGGTCGAGTGACTCCTCGACCTGGAGTCGTGAGTGGCACCGAGTGGAGACTCGACTTCCGGTCAGGTGCTGTAGTATCGAGGTGAGGTACAATTACTGTGACTCACGTCAGTCCGAAATAATTTCCAAGTTTTTACATATCCTAATTTCGCCTCGAACCTATTTTCTCCGACGCACCTTTGACGGAATATGTCATATTCTGACGTCGTCTCCTCTTTTAAAAGGAAGATGTCACGGTATGTATCATCCGATAGTTGTTGACTACTGACGTATTTATTTAACACCGGTGGAGATCTGTTTTTCGACGTAGATACTCGGTCTTAGTTTAAACGTGTTGTTAAAAAGAGTGTGAAATGACGAATTCGCGTCGTTTTGTTATACTCCGCCCCTCTTTTTCCTAATAGATTCTAATCCCTTTTTGATCGAGTAACTTTCTTTAAGAAACTTCAGTATAGAGGAGAGAAAATTCAAGTACATTTAAAATTTCAGATATAACAAGACATATTTATAAATCGAATACCGAAGCCCGTGGTGGAACTGTTTATCAACTCCTTGTGTCGTTAGATAGTAAGACAGACTTGTACAATTGGTTTCTTTTCAAATCCTTTTCTGAAACCCTTACCGAATATGGATGAAACTTAATTGTATGGGGGTTATAAACATTTTTAATATATATTTTAATAAAATAAAATAAAAACCGTAAAGTAAACCATCTATGTAAAACTACAAAAGTTTCTAATCATTTCTAAAATATGGTATTATATGACTTAAGACATAATACTCTCTTTCATATATCGTTCATTGAAACATAATTGGTGAACTATACATACACTGTGATTATATCATAACTTAAGTCAAGTCAAGTCAAGTCAGCGAGTCAGCACAGGCTGAGAAACGCTGGGGCACTTAGCGTCGTGCGGTCCGGAGGGACAGGTAGTGGTTGAGGGCCTCAAGTGAGTCTGAGCGCAGGTAGTTCAGGCACTACGGTAGGTCGGTAGAGTAGGAGACAGTAGGGGAAGAGGAGGACGGGGGTTAGGGAGGGTCGTAGTCTCAGAAAAGGTTACTCAGTTGAGAAGCGTACTCCACCGGTTTCATGACCTCAAAGTCGAAATCGTAGTAAGGAAGGTTTCTTTAGGGGCACAACTAGAGGAAGTCTTACCTGACCAACCTAGGGTAACATCAGGTTCCCTGAGAGTTCTCAGAAGAGGTTGTGGTGTCAAGTTTTAATCTATAGTATTTTTATCGGTTGATTATAAAGTGATATACACTACACTTCTGTTTACTAAAAAATTTTTTTTGGAACTTTAAACATATGTGACGAAATATTATTGTGGAAGACGTTTATGTTATACTCGTATAATAGATCTTTAAAAGAAGTTTTACTACTTTTATCAAAGAAAATGAGAAAGAATATCGTCGACGATATTCATTTTCCCTTAATTGAAGGAAATCAGGATCACGGAACTTTGATTAGGTGTGAATGTAGTATTCATGACTCACGATTATGACTCATATGGAAGTTAAAAGTCAAGATCAAGACTGTACATCCGTTCACACTATTTGTACTTTTGTTCATTTAATTTAAAGACAACAAGTCGATACAATACGAGATAATCACAATGGGTTTTAAAAACCGACTTCGATTAAAGAAGGATTTTTTCCTTACATACGACACACGATTCAGCGAAGTCAGATTAAGAAACGCTGGGATACCTGACATCGGGTGGTCCGAAGAGACAGGTACTCTAAGAGGTCCGTTCTTATGACCTCACCCCCAACAGTACGGGAGGAGGTCCCCTAGACGGGTTGGACCTCTAACTTGTGCGTAGAGAACGCAGAGGATGGAACCTTCCGTCCAAGAAATGTCTTATCGGGGTCCCCGATAAGGTATTGTTATGGGATTCATAACACTGAAAGTATCTCGTACAAGTGACCTTTCGTTTTCTCTAAATAGTCCATCGTTGGATGAGGTCATGAGATCGGATCTTTTAAGGTACCTATCTTCTCGGACCATCCGATGTCAGGTACCCTAGCGTTTCTCACCCTGTACTGACTCGTTGAAGTGACCAAGTGACCAAGTGAGAGTTGTGTGTACTCCCTCACTTCCTTCGTCTTCACCCGTCCTCTCTTCAGTTTGATACTTCACCAGTGTCACTTCCGGGTCAACTAGGATGACCCTCGAAACCTCGTCCGTACTGGGACGTCTCAACAGGGTTTAGTCCCGTCCCCGTCTGAAAATATAGGGTACAACGGGTCCCCTGTCTTGGAACCCTCACCGTCGAGGGAAGTTCCACTCAGATCAGAGGGTCCTCCGGAGTCGGTACTCGATAGTCAGTGGTGGTGCCTCGTCTACCCTCTCGATCGCGAAGTCACGCCTCCGTCCACCCTGCACCTTAGCCCGGGACCGTGGTCACTGTCGATATCGTTGGCGACAAGTCAGAGATCCCCAAACGCTCCTTCAGCCGACGAAAGAGGATCTTCCGTCTGCGTCGTCGGTAATAGAATGACAGGGCCGCGGAATTGTGTTAAAAACTGTGGGTCTTTTACGAGTCACTTTAAAACGACTGGTCGTAAGGGGACTTCTACACTCAGTCCAAAGACAAAATAGACTGTGATTTGAGGCTTCTATTCTTTAGAACCCAGGAGTTTAAGACTTCCGTCCTACTTCAGAGAAGACTTCTTCTGTCCTTAACAGCCGTTTCCTATTAACGGTCTACTACAATCTCTTACGAGATATGTGTTATATGTATACCGTCTTTGAGTGAATTTACCTAAAGAAATATAAAATAACATTGATACTAATTATTCCTAGTCGAGTGACAAAGTTGTCTAAAGTTATTCAACATACAAACCACCCCTTCTTAGACCGTTCCATTTTAGAATTTATGTTAACAAAACTTATTTACTAACTTATTTAGTAAAAAACTTATTCACTAAATTAAGTAAGACGAATATAAACTACGTATAGATAACACATAACCCGCACTATGTATTGCTGTTTATTGTAATATCGAGAAAGTGTCAGGTCGTGTTTGATTACTAATATCTTTTAGTCCATTCTTAAAACAAAACTTTTTGATATCCTCGGTACAGGTCATACCTTGTCGTTCACAGTAATTTTTGTACTTAGTAGTAATTATAGAAATTACACATTTTGAGACAGTCACCTATTAGTACAATTTTCTTTTTTTTTAGGTTAAAGAGGTCATGTACACCTGGAGGGTCAAATCCTTTTAATCTTCACTTTTTTTAAGTACTTTGCAAGATTCTTGAAAGATGATAACTCTTGAAAACAGGAGCCGGTAGAGGTTCTGGTGTGAGGAAAAATATTGAAGGGAGGAGGGGACGAACACTCGATCCCACATAGTCACTTTATGGTTTTTGTCTTCTCTTTTAATCAGGGTTTATACTGACTTGTACTAACAGTCTCGACACGTCTGACTTACTCCGGTTTCACGTGTGTGTCAGGAGTTGTAAACACAGCAGTACCGACCTTCGAAAAGATTGAGACGGACGAAGAAGGGTTGATAGGCATGTTTCTATAAAAACAATTGGTAGACGATTAATTGTCTTAAGAATACACAGTACTCAGGATACTGTTGGTTTAGACTAACGAGTTTTAACCGGGAAGGAAGGAAATGGGGGAACAGAAGAAGGAAAGGGAGATAGAACTAATTAGAAACTCTTTTTGTACTGTATGTTTTTATTATTCCGTGCTAGGGATGGGTGTCACATGAGTCGGACCACCTTCAGTCTGGGTATACGAGTACGAATCAACGAATCAAAGAGGTAAAGGAAGAGATCACCTAGAAGGGTTGGGTCTCTAGTTTGGGTATAGAGAACACAAAGGACGTAACGACCTTGGAGACTCGAAAGTCCTTTTAATATTGTATTACATATGTGAATTTTACTTGTATACACGTACATGTAAATTTTACTTGTGTAACATACAGATACATATATGTATATGTGTGTATGTACTATATATATATATGTATACATACATATATATGATAAGGTACAATTTATAAAAATTTATATAGTACGTCTAAGATATATAATATGTTTATATAAATAAAGGGACCACCGAGTCACCATTTCTTGGACGGACGGTTATATCCCATACACCCCTACACCCAAGTTCTATATATATATACATACATGTACACGTATACATATGTATATATATATACATATATACATATATATATTTAGACCAAGAAGGAGACGGACGGTCACGGTCCCTGAGTCCTCTACTTCCAAACCAGGGACCCACCCCTCCTATGGGTCCTCACCCTCCACAACCGTCTGAGGTCACATGCACGGACCTCCCAAGGTACCTACCTCCTTGTACCGTCCCACGTTTCTCAGCCTGTGTTGACTCGTGTGTGTGTTTTTGTTTGTTTTTTATTCATTTTGTTTTCTGTTTGGAAGTTTCCCCCTTCATCCAAGTCTACCATTTAGTGCCGGATGTTACGTCCTCTCACCCGGAGCTAACGACCCAGTTCTAGTTCCCTTACCGATGGGTGAGGTCATAAGAACAGATCTCTTAAGATACCTGTCTCCTCGGACCACTCGATGTCAGGTACCCCAACGTCCCAGTCTGTACTGACTCACTGATTGTGAAAGTGAAGTGAAAGAAAAAAAAACTTTTCTGGTAAAAATAAATGTGTGTTGTACTTACGTTCTTCAGGATGACGTAGATGGTTTTTATAGGATCTCGATAATATAAATCCTTCAAATGTTTTATTTATATGTATATTTATAATGACTCTCTTTAATTTCCTATAGACTATTAACCTAACTAACTTGACTAATTTACTTAACAAATCTTGTGAATGATATTTATTTGATAGTTGACAGAAGTTTCGCTATATATCTGTTTCACTGTGGAGTTAGGTTTAGACTAGTCTAAAAGTCAAACAAAACCCATTTTGACTATTGTATTAAGATTTTAAACATATCTTTACGTCTCCTGGAATTTTTCAGTTTGTGAGATATTTTTCTTTTTTTTTGACCCTTTTGTAAATGACGGACTAAGTTTGAATAATATTTCGATATAATTAGTTCGGTTACACTATAACTGTATTCCAATCTGTTAATCCGGTTCTTTTGTTTTGTCTATGTAAGTCAAGTCAAGTCAAGTCAAGTCAGTGAGTCAGCACAGGCTGAGAAACGCTGGGGTACTTAGCATCGTGCGGTCCGGAGGGATGTTTTATCTATCGATCACCTTTCAACGATATATTGTGGCCCTCGAGTTAGACACGAGACACTGTTGGATCTTCTCACCCTACCCTCCTCCCCACTCTCCCTCCAAGTTCACCTCCCCTGTATACATATGAATTCCGACTAAGTACAACAATATAGCGTCTTCTGTCGTGTTGTAACATTTCGTTAATAGGAGGTCAATTTTTATTTAAAATACATATATATATATATATATATATATATATATATATATATATATACATAAAGACCGATGACTCCCTTCGGTCGGACGTACGACAATCCTGAGTTCGTTGGGACTACCGTCCGGGTGTATCTTTCCGGTGAACGGTTATCGGTCGGGATTAAAAGGTTGGGACACTGACACGGTGCAACCTTTGTTTAGGGAGTCTTCAATTCGAAAGTTTACCGAAGTCCACTGTAGACTGGTGTTGAGAACTTTCTGGTGGTTCCGTCTTGACGGGTTGATTCGGTAAAGATTTAAGGACCAGGTATCCGTAGGGGTTATTAGTATTTCTAATGGTGACGAAATTCGATGACAACCCCATTAAACAATACGTCGTTAACTTTCAACGAGTCAGTATAGGTTGAGAAACACTGGGACACCTGATATATCAGGTAACTTAAGAGGTCCGGTCTTATGACCTCGCCCATCGAAAAGGGAAGAGACCCCTAGAAAGGTTGGGTCCCTAGCTTGGGTCCAGAGGGTGTAACGTCCGTCTGAGAAATGGTCGACTCGCTGTACCGTTCAGGTTCTTATGACCTCACCCATCGGAGAGAGAAGAGGTCACCTAGAAGGTTTGGGTCGTTAGTTTGACCCCAGAGGTCGTAACGTCCGCCTAAGAAATGGTTAACTCGATATTCCCTTCGTCGTTATCTATTGATTAATATAATTTTAATTAAAATAATTGATTAATTAATATTGATTAATATGATTAATTATCTATTGATTATACTCGATACGTCGTTATCTATTGATTATATCAACCCGTCCCAACCCGTCCACTTCAAGTGTCTTCAGTGACCCACTTTTTCACTTTCATAAATTCCTTTTTCTCTTTGTCGTTTTCGATTCTTACACACCCCCATTTTCACTTAGAGATCATGATAGTCAAGTCATTCAGGTCAAGTCAGTGAGTCAGTACAGGCTGAGGAAGACTGGGGTACTTGACGTCGTGCGGTCCGGAGGGACAGATAGTGGTTGAGGACCTCAAGTGGGTCTTAGTACAGGTAGCTCAGTCACTACGGTAGGTCGGTAGCGTAGGAGACAGCAGGGGAAGAGGAGGACGGGAGTTAGGGAGGGTCGTAGTCTCAGAAAAGATTACTCAGTTGAGAAGGGTACTCCACCGGTTTCATGACCTCAAAGTCGAAGTCGTAGTAAGGAAGGTTTCTTTAGGGTCCCAACTAGAGGAAGTCTTACCTAACCAACCTAGAAGAACGTCAGGTTCCCTGAGAGTTCTCGGAAGAGGTTGTGGTGTCAAGTTTTCGTAGTCAAGAAGTCACGAGTCGGAAGAAGTGTCAGGTTGAGAGTGTAGGTATGTACTACTGACCTTTTTGGTATCGGAACTGATCTGCCTGGAAACAACCGTTTCATTACAGAGACGAAGTCTTATACGATAGATCCAACCAGTATTGGAAGAAAGGTTCCTCATTCGCAGAAAATTAAAGTACCGACGTCAGTGGTAGACGTCACTAAAACCTCGGGTCTTTTTATTTCAGACTGTGACAAAGATGACAAATGGGTAGATAAAGGGTACTTCACTACCCTGGTCTACGGTACTAGAAACAAAAGACTTACAACTCGAAATTCGGTTGAAAAGTGAGAGGTGAAAGCGAAAGTAGTTCTCCGAAAAATCTAGGAGAAGTGAAAGACGGTATTACCACCACAGTAGACGTATAGACTCCAATAACTCTAAAGAGGACCGTTAGAACTAAGGTCGAACATAAAGAAGGTCTGGTCGTAACGAGTACTACATGAGACGTATATTCAATTTCGTCCCACTGTTATGTGTCGGAACTGTATGAGGAAAAGGATAAACCTTGGTCAGACAACAAGGTACAGGTCAAGATTGACATTGAAGGACTGGACGTATATCCAAAGAGTTCTCCGTCTAATCCACCAGACCATAAGGGTTGAGAAAGTCTTAAAAGGTCTCAAATAACACTAGGTGTGCCAGTTTCCGAAACCGTATCAGTTATTTCGTCTTTATCTACAAAAAGACCTTGAGAGAACGAAAAGGTACTAGGTCACCTACAACCGGTAAACTAGAGACCAAGGAGACGGAAAACATTTTGGTCAAACTTGTAGTCCTTCAAGTACCAAGTACATAACGACTTCGGACCGAACCTCTTAAAACTCGTAATGAAATGATCACATACTCTACTCACGTTGACACTCCATCAATCTCGTAAGAAACCGTAACGGAAAGAAACCCTAACCTTACTTTTGACTGGAACAGGTCAGGACACAGGTGACGAGTCAAAAGGTTTACACGACCGTATAACTTACGTCGTGAAAGTGTCGTAGTAGAAAGTCCTAAACTTTCTCGAGGTGACCTAAAGGTAGTGGAGGTGATCGAAACAAACATCACTACGAAAGATTCCGGGTGAACTGAAGTGTAAGGTCTCATAGACCGAGGTCCACCACTAGTGTGGTGGCACTAATAGAACCAGAACTTCTAGAAAAAACATGTTAAGAAGACACATAAGAACGGTGGAGAAGAATAATAAAAGACGAAAACAATCCAGGTATGGTAAAGACAGGAAATAGCTCGGGTAGGAACGTACTTTACAAGGGAACCATAGAGATTAAAAGAACTTCTCTAGAGATCAGAAAGGGTAAGACAACAAAAGAAGATAAAGAAACGTAACTAGTGACTCCTTCAGAAAGAATAGAGAAGAACGATAAGAAACCTTGAGACGTAAGTCTACGAATATAGAAAGGAAAAGAGGAAACGAAAGTGCCACCTCTCCAGCCTGTCTTACACCAGGTGACCTCTTCCCTTGCCGTTTGGTGAAGTCATAAGAACGGAACTCTTGGGGTACTTGTCATACTTTTCCTTTTTACTATCCTATGAACGACCCCGGTCGGAGTCACCTAGGTCCCATAAGCTTCACCCCTGCCACAACCACTCCTTTTTGAATAAATAAATTAATCTTTATATTCTAATCTAATCCTTCTTTATCACATCATCCTTTTAATTCACCTCTTTTCTACGACTTATTGAAGCAAATGTACCTTTCGGTTATTTCAAGGTCTGTTCCTCGAACGTGGTAGATGCAATCCGGTGGTCGTAGAAGAACTTATCGTCCCCCACGGGGTGGAACCCGATGGAGAGCGCACCTAGAATCTTCGGACCCGTTCATTCATCTGTACCGCTCGGAGGTGCGGGGCCTACCCTAAAGTCGGTCTTTCATCTCATTTCTCCTCTGTGCCCCCTTTGGTCAGGTCGCTGACCAGGTCGGAGATAACAGATCTTTCCGGAAAATATGGAAAAACTAACATGTATCTCTAGTTACCCATTATGTTTTAATACGTCGTAGTCGTCGGAACTGAGAATAGTTTTGGTCCGAAAGAGAGTCGTGTGGATTAACGTATGTGTTCAGAATCCACTAAATGTAGTAGAAGACCGGTCTCCCAGTTAATTGTAAAATGCCGGAAAAAGACTATTCCCAAACAGTTGGTCTTCTGAATAAACATAACAAGACGGGTTTCAGACCACGGTGAGAGTCTTTCGTGATTTATTTCAATGTAAGAATGTATCGTTTCTATGTTGTTAAACATTGTTCATTTTCTTCATGTCGCTAAATATTGTTTCTTTTCATTAATTGAGTTTTCAGATCACAACGATTGTAGTTTTGATAATATATAGAAAAAGGTGTAGACAAATGTAACTAATTGTATACCTCCGGACCGTCGTTAGTGACTCAGTTGTCACTTTAGGGTAGTGGTTATACTAAAAATCGAGAAATCTTTTCCGAGACATAGAATTCTACGAAATTCGAATCACGGAGAACGGCAACCCCCGGACATTCGTTAAGTGTTCGACATTTTCCAGGCCCCCTTGGACAATCCGTTCAATCTCTCAATAGTCTCCCCCAAAATTCAGTTCTGTAAGAAAACGTCCTCTGACTTCGGGACTTAATTGAAAAAGGTCTCTCACGGTCTTTTCATTTCATGTTATTCCGTCCGTCTAAGAATAAAAACCCCCCATGTACGAGTCCTTTATGGTCCTCCTTTGGGACTCCGGACTAAGCGGAACGGGTAGTTCCGGAGACGGTGTACTGGAACAGTGCCCACCCTAAGGAATGTGACCGAGGGCCGTCTATGACTTTCTCT
Organism: Capra ibex; assembly: GCA_006410555.1. NCBI lineage: Eukaryota > Metazoa > Chordata > Mammalia > Artiodactyla > Bovidae > Capra > Capra ibex. The sequence goes on from SJYO01033645.1 coordinate 13,780,857, forward strand.
TTGAGGGGTCCAGTCATTCACGGGATATACGATGACCTCTAGTCACCTCTTTATTGAGATCTTCCTTACTTCCCTACCTCGGTTTCGTTTTTGTTATGGGTCGACATCTACACTGACCACTATCTTCGTTCCAGGCTACGACACTCCACGTTATAACGTATCCTTGGACCTTACAGTCCAGGTACTTAGTTCCGTCTAACCTTCACCAGTTGTTCTCTACCGTTCTCACTTGCAGTTGTAAGATCCTTAGTCGTTTGATTTTACCTGACGTTTCCCACTTAAATTGAGTCTACTGGTAATATAGATGATGACGTCTGTCCTTAGGGAATCTTCTTTACCTCATCGGTAGTACCAGTTGTTTTCTCAGGTTATTTTTTTTTTTATCTCACGTTAGAGTATTTGCTGTCTTACTAGAGACAAACAAAGGTTCCGTTTGGTAAGTTATAGTGTCATTAGGTTCAGATACGGGTTGGTCCTTACGACTTCTTCGACTTCAACTGGTCAAGATACTTCTGGATATTCTGGAAAATCTTGATTGTGGGTTTTTTCTACAGGAAAAGTAATATCCCCTGACCTTACGTTTTCATCCTTCAGTCTTTGTGGACCTTATTGTCCGTTTAAACCGGAACCTTACGCCTTACTTCGTCCCGTTTCTGATTATCTCAAAACGGTTCTCTTGCGTGACCAGTATCGTTTGTGGGAGAAGGTTGTTGTGTTCTCTTCTGAGATGTGTACCTGTAGTGGTCTATCACTTGTGGCTTTGGTCTAACTCATATAAGAAACGTCGGTTTACCTCTTCGAGATATGTCAGTTGTTTTGTTCTGGTCCACGACTGACACCGAGTCTAGTACTTGAGAAATAACGGTTTAAGTCTGAATTTAACTTCTTTCATCCTTTTTGACGATCTGGTATGTCCATACTGGATTCAGTTTAAGGAATACTAATATGTCACCTTCACTCTTTATCTAAATTCCTTGATCTAGACTATCTATCTCACGAACTACTTAATACCTGTCTCCAAACACTGTAACATGTCCTCTGTGCCTAGTTCTTGTAGGGGTACCTTTTCTTTGCGTTTTTTCGTTTTACCGACAGATCCCTCCGGAATGTTTATCGAGATCATGATATCTCAATTAAAATCCTAACTTTCATTTTCTATCCCTACCTCGTCATCGGTCTCGGTTCATTACTTCCCAAAACAAGCGACTCAATTTCTTGAACTTCAACTCGAGTTGTTTCTAAGAGTTTTACCCGAGAGACCTAGTGAGTTAAGTCTACTCAATTTTATGGGGACCCCTTAAAATTATCACTGGAGTCGACTAAGGGTTCAGGTACTTTTAAATTCATACACGACTGTTTACCTCTCGTTAACTGTTTGTTGACAAATTCTTTTCTTCACATTCGTCTAGTCCATCCCCAAGGGACCTCTTTCTCTTGGTTCGTACCGAAAGAACTATACTCTCTTCGGTAAAACACTGGATTCGGACTGGTGTTACGAACAGGAATTTTGTCCAGAGTCCTTAATTATTAGAATTCCCTTGTTTTCTTACGTCTTTTTTACTCTCCTTTCTCTTCATTTTTTTAATTATATAGTCAACATTTTTGAGGGTCAAGAGAAAGAGACCTTGAGACGTAAGTTAACTCATATAGAAAGGGACATAGGAAACGAAAAGTAAAGGGAAGAAAGGAGTCGATAAACATTTCGGAGGAGTCTTTTGGTGAAACGGAAGAACGTAACGAAAAAGAAATTCTACCAAAACCAGTGACGGAGGACGTAATTGGATTTCACGAGTTGGTACCCTAGTTGATCTCGAATTCCCTACTATTGCAACTGGAAAACACTGGGAGGACTGAACTTAGTTGATTTCGAACATGACATATAACGGGTTCGGGAAGTACCCCTACTTACATGAGAATCGAATTTTGAAAGGATTAAAACCAAACCCTTCTGTCGAAACCCTTTCTAGGGACATAGAGGAATGAACGATGTTCATTACTCTTTAGGAAGGAAGAGGTCTTGAAACCGAACCAACACAGAAAACCGAGTTGTGGATGGTTCTTCACTTGGTTAAAAAGTCATTGTCCTGAACCAGTTTTGACTCAAAGTCTACTTGGTACCGTCAAAACACCACTTGTCAAACCTTTCCTATCTCTGAGAAGTAACTTGACCAAGATACTTCTGAATGGAAGATCCTGATTGTGGTTTTTTCTACAGGAAAAGTAATATCCCCTAACTTTACGTTTTCATCCTCCGTTCTCTATGGACCTTGTTGTCCGTTCATACCGAAACCTCATGTTTTGCTTCGTCCCGTTTCCGATTGTCTCAAAACAGTTCTCGTGTGTGTGACCAGTACCGTTTGTGGGAAAAGGTTGTTGGGCTCTGTACTAAGATGTTTACCTATAGTGGTCTACCAGTTATTGATTTAGACTAATTATTACAAGAAACGTCGGTTTTTACCACTTCGAGATATGTCAGTCACTTTTGTTCTGGACCTCTACTACTACCGAGTCTAGTACTCGAGGAATAACGTTTTAAGTCCGAATTTGACTTCTTTCATCCCCTTTGGCACTACGGTAAGTCCATACTGGACTTAGTTTAGGGGATACCAATATCTCACCTCCACTACTTATCTAAGTTTCCTAATCTAGACCATCTGGTTCACGATTTTTTGATACTTCCCACTTCCCTCTTCAGCGAGTCAGCACAGACTGAGAAACTCTGGGGTACCTGACACATCGGATGGTCCGAAGAGGCGGGTACCCTAAGAGGTCCGTTCTTATGACCTCACCCAATGGTAAAGGAAGAGGTCCCCTAGAAGGGTTGGGTCCCTAGCTTGGACCCAGAGGGTGTAACCTCCGTCTGCGAAATTGGAGACTCGGTAGTCCCTTCGGTTCGATACTTGTCTCCAAATATTACATGTCCTCCGTCACTGGTTTTGGCAGGGTTTCTTTTTCGTTTCGTTCCTCCGTTTCGGAAGACTCCTCCGAAATGTTTATCGACTCCTTTCTTCCCTTCACTTTCCGTTTCCTATGTCCCTTTCTATATGAGTTAACTTACGTCTCAAGGTCTCTTATCGTTCCTCTCTCTTCTTTCGGAAGATTGCACCTGTTACGTTTCTTTATCTCCTTTTGTTATCTTACCCTTTCTGGTCTCTAAAGAAGTTCTTTTAATCTCTATGGTTCCCTTATAAAGTCCGTTTCTACCCGTGTTACTTCCGGTCTTTATCGTTCCTGGATTGTCTTCGTCTTCTCTGATCCTTGACCACCATCCATATGTGTCTTCTTGATATGTTTTTTTCCAGAATTACTGGACCTTTCAGTACTACCACACCGATCAGTGGATCTCGACCTACAGACTCACACTTCAGTTCACTCAGAATCCTTCGTAATCGTGTTTGTTTTGATCACCTTCACTACTTTAACGTCGACTCAATAAATTTTAGGATTTTATACTACGATAATTTCATGACGTGAGTTATACAGTCGTTTACACCTTTTGAGTCGTCATAGGTGTCCTGACGTCTTCCGGTTAGGGTTTCTTCCTGTCCCGGTTTCTACAAGTTTGATGGTATGTTAGCGTGAGTAAAGTGTACGACCGTTTCATTACGAGTTTTAGGAAGTTCAATCCGAAATCTTCATACACTTGACTCTTGAAGGTCTATAAGTCCGACGTAATCCTTTCCGTCTCTTTGGTCTTTAGTTTAACGATTGTAAACGACCTAGTGTCTTTTTCTTTCTTTTAAGGTCGTTTTATGGATGAAGATGAAGTAACTGACACAATTTCGGAAACTGACATACCTGGTGTTGTTTGACCTTTTAAGAATTTCTCAATCCTTATGGTCTGGTGAAATGTACAGAGGACTCTTTGGACATACGTCCTGTTCTTCGTTGTCTTAACCTGTACTTTGTTACCTGACTAAAGGTCAACCCTTTCTTCATTCAGTTCCGACATATAACAGTGGGACGAATAAATTGAATATACCTCTCATATAACTTACGATCCGACCTACTGAGTGTTCGACCTTAGTTCTAACGACCCTCTTTATAGTTGTTGGAGTTTATACGTCTATTATGGTGAAATTACCGTCTCTCGTTTCTCCTTGTTTTTTCGGATAACTACTACCATTTTCACTTCTGACTTTTTTGGACTGCATTTCGAGTTGTAAGTTATTTACTTTTAGTACTGTAGTCAGGGTAATGAAGTACCGTTTATCTACCCCTTTTTCATCTTTGTCACTGTCTAAAATAAAAGAACCCGAGGTTTTAGTGACACCTACCACTGACGTCGGTACTGTAATTTTCTGTGAAGGAGGAACCTTCTTTTCGATACTGTTTTGATCTGTCGTATAAATTTCTCGTCTCTATTGTGAAACGACTGTTTCTAGGTATATCAGTTTCGATACCAAAGAAGTCGTAAGTACATGTTTACACTCTCAGTTAGGTATTTCTTCCGATTCGTGGTTTCTTAACTACGAAAACTTGACATCACGATCTCTTCTGAGAACTCTCAAGGAACCTGTCGTTCCTCTAGTTTGGTCAGTTAGGATTTAATTCAGTTAGGACTTATAAGTAACCTTCCTGACTACGACTTCGACTATGAAACTGGTGGACTACACTTCTCGGCTGAGTGACCTGTTTTGGGACCTCTACCCTTTCTGACTCCCGCTCTCCTCTTCTCCGTTGTCTCCTACTCTACCAACCTACCGTAGTGGCTGAGTTGCCTGTACTCAAACTCGTTTGAGACCTACTATCGATTGAGACCCGAAGAGAACACCAAGTCGACCATTTCTTAGAAGAACATTACACCCTCTGGACCCAAACTAGGGACCCAGTCCTTCTAGGGGACCTCTTCTTATGACCGATGGGTGGGGTCATAAGACCGAACCTCTTAAGGTACCTACCTCAGTGTTTCTCGTCCTGTGCTGAGTCACTGAAAGTGAGTGACCTACTATCACTTCATGTCCCTTCGGACCACACGACGTCAAGTACCCCGACGTTTCTCATCCTGTCCTGAGTCACTGACTTATCGTTGTTGTCAAGGTGGACCCTAAGGAGGTATCAGAATCTCTTATCGAGGACCAAAGACAACTCTACCGACTAGAGATAAATAAAGTAATTTGACAGTGAACCGGTGTGGGAATCACAAAGTAAAATACGTTATACCCACCCGACTCTTAAAAGATTTAGAAAATACGAGATAAAGGAAAGACGAATTGTTCAAGTTCAGTGAGAGAGAAAAGTATAAAATGATATTCGTCAGTACTCTACGGTTCGGTGTCGAAGGTGTGAAGGGAATCTTTATCAAAGTCGATTTTATAGGTTAAACTTACGAACTTTAAAGGTGGTAGGGGTTTTGTCATCTTGTACTACGTTAAGCCGGTTCAAGAGACAGTGAATATTATTCCTACTGGAAAGGAGGTGAAAGGTTATTGTACTACGAGTAAAGGCAGATTCTGGAGTTGACTTACTAATAACGGTAGGTATAAAGATGATTATCAGACAAGTCCTAATAACTCCATAAAAGATTTTGTTAATAAAAGATGACAAGAGTAGAGAAAGACCCGAGAGTGTTCTTAACGGGAATTACCAGACAAGTGTTACTACAACCGAAAAAGATCGTCCGTGAAGTTGAGAAAGCCGGAATTAGGTAATTGGTCAAGGTTTCGATGGAGGTGTAAAATTCCATAAACAATCTTAACGTGGGATGAAGAATCATGGTAAAGACAGAATCAAATAATATCGATGAGATTTTCTTATGGTGTCTAAACCACCAAATGTTTGTTTAAATAAAGAGTCAGACCTCCGACCCTTAAGATTCTAGTTCCATTGTCCTCTAAACCACAAACCACTTTCAATCAGTCGATGGACCCAGTACATTGTCGACAGGAGATATACAGGTGTGTACCACTTTCCTCGTTCCTTTGAGAGATCCCAGATAAAATATTCTCGTAACTCCCAAGGTAGGAGTACTGGATTAATAACGGGTTTCCAGGGTGGAGGTTTATAGTAGTATGACACCTACCCCAAATTGTATACTTAAAACCCCCCTTACTGTGTTTATAAGTTAGATATCGTCCCTCGAATTAGGAATTACTCAATAAAAAAACATACCATACTCCATTCTCAAGTTGAAGGGTACACCTATAAGTACACTTCAAAGGGGATGTCGTAAACAACTTCTCTGATCGGAAAAGGGTGACATATTAAAACCATGGAAACAACTGTTAGTAATCGGGTATATGTAGTGTCAAATAAAGACCCGAGAGTCAAGACAAGGTAACGAGAGATGTAGATAAAAATACGGTCAACTGGTGTGACAAAATTGATGATATTGAAATAATATATAAAACTATAGTCCGTCGTACTGTGGAAATCAAGACAATAAGAAAGAGTTTTAATAAAACCGATAAACCTCAGGAATCCTAAGGTATACTTAAAATCTTATGAAAAAGATAAAGACTTTTATTTATGATCTTTGAACTTTCCCCAACGGGACTTTGATATCTAATAAACCCATCAGACTTGTAAAATTGTTATAACAGAAGGTTTGTTAATTGTACTTACGGAAGGGTTAATAAAAAGAGGAAATTAATTTTTTTTAGTTATTTAATTAACATTTATTCATTTAATTGAATAAAAACCGACGTGACCTAGAAGTAACGACACGTGTCCTAAAGAGATCAATGGGACTTACCCCCGGTGAGAGATCAACATCACCTACCCGAAGAGTAACGTCACGGAAGACAACAACGTCTCGTACCCGAGATCTCGTGTCCGAGTCGTCAACACCGAGTTCCGAATCAACGCGGTTCATACACCTTAGAAGGACCTAGTCCCTAACTTAGACACAGGAAACAAAACCGTCCACCTGAAATTGGTGACCTAGTAGTCCCTTCAAAAGTAAATTAAAAAAGTAGTAACAAAATATCAAAAGTCATAAAGAGAAAAAATAATCAATAGAATAACACCTATATATAAACATATATAATTGGTCCCTGATATAATAGGTATTAAGTGTATATAAAGAGTTAATAAAGAATAAAGAAAGGGGGTGATAGAATAAAATCCTCAAACTCTAAATCTTTTTTTATAAGTATTAATAAATACGAGTTCTTCCACCGTCCTTGTTCCGAAACGGTCATAAGGGTCCGTGGGACGGTCTCAAGGGGATGTAATCTAACATCTGTCATCCTAGTCATCCCACTAGGGATACTACGGGAATGAAGGACTACAGGACTGAAACCGAGGGTCGGAACTGGAAAGACATAATTTACAGAAAGACGGATTGTAACAAGTTTGTCAAAACTAAAAGGACTGTTATTTAACTCCGACTTATTTCCTCTTTACCAATAGACCGGGGAGGAGTCTCCTGTCTGGATGTGTAATGGTAGTTCTGTCTCGTCTCTGTGAGACTCGAAGTAAGTCCTTCTACGTCTTTTGTTTTTGTGAAGTACAGTTACTCCTTCCTGTCTTTTCTGATGGGAGTACAGTCTTTATAGAGAAGGGTTGACATTCGACGTCCTTTGAGGTTCTTGGAGATAGACCTCCCAAACTAGTCGGAAGGGGTTTACGATTAGTTGATATGGAATGAGACCTCGAGTAAGGGAGAGTAAACCTTTTTGACAGGGTTTCCGAGGAGTCCGTTCATCCTGACTCTGGAGTCCCGGAGGAATATAGTCTTTAACCTTAACCCGTGGTAATACCCCAACCACGACAAGTGAAAGACCCTTCGACTCCAGTATCACGATATTCACCCGGCACGTCTTCGGTAACCTTACTGACGGTAAAAAGAACGTCATCCACTCCGTCTACGCACCCTACATGTTACTCCGGAGGTAACACCGAGTCCACCAGAGGTTCTCACGGTCGTTCAGGAACCGACCAGTAGTTTGTACCCTTGAGGTACCAGTCGATGTAGGACCATCGGTCCCGGTCCGACTCTATGATTACGTGTCATGGTACGGGTCTTCGTGGTGATCGAATCACTACCGGTGACTCGACTTCGAGGACTCTTTATCGTTCTCCTGATACACCCGGTTGTCGTCACTTTGTCCGTCCCACCAGGGTCACTGGAGTCTCGTTGACCAAACAGCGTCAACGAATTGGAGGAACCAATTCAAATAAGGATAAAATAAGGAAAAATACGATAATATTTACTCCTAAAAAGGGAAGTTAAAGTATAACCCTAACAAATGACAATCGTGTATGTCACGTTGAATAAAAGCACACAACTAAAAAACAGAACGTTGAAACAACTTAAGTAAATAAGTAAAATTGTAAAAAACACACACCTTAGAGGACCCAAAAGATGTATATTCCAGTACAGTAAACACTTGTCTCTATTAAAATGTAGAAGGAAATGCTGAACTTACGGAAAAAAAAAAAAAAAGAACGGATTAACAATACCGATCCTGAAAGTCATGATACAACTTATCTTTATCATTCTCTCCCGTAGGAAAGGAACAGTCTCCGGTACTTCTTAAAAGACCACGTGGACCCGTAGTATGACACGTAATCATATAGTACGGTTTCGGACCGGACCGAAGGTCCTACATCGACTGGAACCTCACGGGTACAGACTACTGGTCGGTTCCTGAACGACCGTGTGAACCTCTTGTGGACTCGGTGTTACCCCGAAGTCACACGTGGGGTACGTACGGAACGGACGACGTTCTTTCTACCGTCAGTAAGGTTTCGGAAAATTCTAGACGTGAGTTTAGGATTTTCTTTTCGAAAGTCAAAAAGTGTTAACTCATACTACAATCCACACTTAAAAAGTATATACGAGAAAAAATACAATTTCAAAGGAAGATAAGGATGAAACAACTCACAAAAGTAGTCCTTTGTACAATTTGAAACAGTTTTTGAAAAAGACGTAGTTAACTCCATTAATAAACTAAAAACGGGAAACAAGACAATTTTACCACATAATGTAACTAAAAATATACAACTTGGTAGAAACGTAAGGTCTTTATTTAAGATAAACCAGTGTCATATTTTAACAAAATTACAAGACAACCTGAAACAACTTATAAAAAACGTAATTATACGTAGTTTTTATTACCAGACACCAAAAGAAAAGAACATAATGAAACAACACCAAACTATATTCTTATTACGACTCAAGTATTTTATTCGAACCTTCACAAGAGTATTTAAAACCCCTTCATAAACTCTTCCTACCGACAATTATAAAAAGAAATTTATACACCATCCTAAGAGGTCGTTTCAGTAGATTAAAACTCACAAAGAAAAACCCTCTAAAAACTGATATCAGAAAGAAGAATGATCAATATCCAGACAAGTCTATAAAAAAGTATTAAATTAGAACCCTCCAATGTACAAGATTTTTAAATAGGTAAAGAAGACCCGATCAGTTAAAAAACCATATGTTATCAAGGATCTTAAGAGAACACTAGCGAAATTAAAGACACCGAAGTCGATTTTACAGAGAAGAAAGTAAAAACTACAAACGAAACATTCAGAAGAGACTAAATAAGAATCAGAATGATTCGTAGTAGTCAAAATGACAAGAAAAGTTTTGTAGTCGAGAATTAAACCACTAAAAAAGGATAGTAAAAATGTAAAGGATAAAACAAATAAAGATGAAATTAGAAATAATAAAGGAACGAATATGATTGAGAACCAAATCGAACGAGAAGTAAACATAAAGGAACTCCATATACCAATCCAAAAACTAAACTCCAGAAAGAAGAAATAATTAAGTCCACAAATGAACAGAAACAGAGTATACAAAATCATACAAAAGTAAAAGTAAACGGAGTTCTACGAAAAATTAAAGGGAACAGTAAGGAAGAAAATAGAGAACCAAAAAGTTCTCACGTAATTAAAGGTACGACACTTAAAAGGTCAAAAGGTAGATGATAACTAAAAATCAAAATAGGGTAGCAACAGTTTTTTTCTATAAACCATACCGAAGTTAGAAAAATCGTAATTCTGAACAACACACCAGATTACACACTAGACAGAATGTCCTACAAGACACACCTGGAGTCTTCTTACACAAAAGACGAAAATAATCAACCTCACAAGACATACATAGACACTATAAGTCAATCAGATACGATGACAAGTTTAGGAGATAAAGGAATAAATAAAATACATATCAACAAGATAATAACTTTAATCCCGTAACTTTAGAGAAGGACAAAAATCTCTAAATTAAGATGAAGAGGGAAGTTAAGACGATTATAAACGAAGGATATAAACCCACGAGACTACAATCAACGTATATATATAAATATTGACAACATAGAAAGACCAATTAATTAAGAAAATACTAATATATTATAAGACGAAACAAAGGTTACTGTTAAGCACGGAATTTCGGATAATGTCGACTAAATTTACACCGGTGAGATGAAAGAGAACCAATGGTAAACGAACATTATAGAAAAAGGTAAGAAAATAAAAGTTGGACACATAGGAATATAGATTTTACTCAGAGAATATCTCTTTAATGTCAACCTATAACAAACAAACGAAAAATTTTTAGGTAAGTCAGTGAGTGAGATACGGAAACTTACCTCACGAATTAGGTACATTTAAAATTCATTGATGATTAACCCTTCCTAAATAATAACTATAAAACAAATAACAAAAGACATTCCGATCTCATAAAACGGGAAAAGTAGAGACCGAAAAAAGGAATCTAAAATAACTCAAAACCATCACTACACGAAACTAAGATGATAGAAAAGGAAACTCGTAGTAGATATCCATAAAAGAAATACCAATGATAGCCTAATATATTTTGTAGAACATTAATATTGACGATTGTTGAATTAAAGTTGGAGGAAATGTATAGAGAGAGGTCAAATTGGGACAGTATTCACTATAAAAAATAAAATGTAGGTATTATATCAGTATTAATAAACAATTATGGAGATAGAAAATTTAAGGTAGGATTTTAAATTTAAGGTATGATTTTAGTTTATATAATAAGACATAAACGAAAATATAAATGGAAATGGTATCTCGAAATACAAAAGAATTCGAACCTGAGGTAAATCGTGAAAAACATTCCGTCTAAATCACCACTACTTGAGGGAATCCACAACAAATATAACAATCCAGAAATATAGAGGAAGTAGAAACTTCCTGTCGAAAAGGACTTATAAGAACCAACGGTCGAAAGGAAAAGGAAAGTCGTGAAACTTATATAGTAGTATAAAGGAAGACTGTACAAAAGACGACTATGTAGTGAACTATGATTATCCTCATGAGAACTGTTCAGTGAAAGAGTAAGACAAAAGTTCTAAGAGACAGAAACTTAAAAATGTCAAACTAAAAATTATATAGAATCATATCCGGAAAAACCTAAGAAGGGTCGACCTCAAAATCCCGAAGAACTTAAACCTACAGGTTAAAGAAAGAGTCTAACCCTTCATAAGTTTGTAATAAAGGAGTATATTCGAGAGAAAGAGAGAGAGAAGAGGAAGACCCTGAGGACATTACGTGTATAAAGAAGTAAATTACCACAGGGTACTTAGACAATCCGACAGAAGTAAAAAGATCCAAAGTCTTTAACTGAAAATAAAAAATATGAGTTGGCATTAGACGAAGATGAGTTACAAGGACTCGAAGATGAGTCACAAGGATAAGGATGGGAATACTCTTTAATGTTGGTCATCCGGACTCTAAAAATAAATAAATAAATAAAAATTAATACATCTTGTCAAGAAATAAATTTCCACCAATATTACTGAGGGAGAACTAACCGAACTTGTAGACCTACTTGTAGAGGTCCGAGAAAACGGTATACCTAGGTTCCAGAATAGAGGTAGGAGTGTGGGCGACACCTCAGGTTAAATGAAAACGGTGAGGATTTTACAAGAGGTTTCCTTAGGTCTTGACTGGTGTCCTAAAGTCCACCATAGACTAGATCTATTTCGTCCTCTTGTCAATGAAGGATGATACCTGAGTAAAAGAAGGGCTGTTACCTGTTACCCTAGGAAGAAATTTAATCAAAAAGAAAAAGAAAAAAAAAAATTTTCGGTCGAGTTGTTCAATCTGAACAAAAAAAGAAAAGATTAAGGGATATATAAAAAGTCCATATTACTATGGTTAAGTTCAGAAGTAATAAAACGTGAATACTTCGTTGGGGTGTCAAAGTTCGGGACCTCAGGATTTACACCTTACTAATTTTATATTTTACTGTCCAAAATAATGAATGTATGAGACTATAAAGTAGAAGGAGTAGGTTCAAAGGGAGATGAAAAATGAACAAAAAAATGAATTGTAGTGTTGATACAAAGAAACAAGTTAATATTAAACCACCCGGGTCACAAAACACGTTAAATAAACAAATTACGGTAAAGATAAACTAACATCACTTCAAGGTATTCCTTTTACTGAAACCATACAAACGACTATATAGAACACAAATTCGTGTAACGAACCGGTAACAAGCATCAGTTATGTATAAATAACTCATTTTCTTTTACGAGGAAGGTAAAAGGAAACTTCCGATAGACATAACCAACCCAGAAAGTCCTTCAACTGTACCTATACCTTAATACTTACGTGTGTCAAATAACCTCGTTACGGACACTTTCCGTTGTCGTTCTCCTTTGTCTTGATCCGTCTCTCTCGGAGTTTGTCAGAACAGGTTTAGTCCTCCTCGAGATCTCACTTCTGAAGAGTAATCTCCTCAGGACACATCACTTTATTGTAGGTCCGAGCTCATGAAGTCGGAGAATCCTCGGTTACCAGTAGAGAAAAGTGTACATTATTCGTCATTCATTTCAAATAATATATTTTATCGTTTTGGTATTCTGAAGCACGAGAGGAGAGGAGAGTGAAGGGTCTTTCCTTCTTACACGAATTTCTCTCCTAGTTAAGGACCATCAAATGAGTAATCTTGAGGAGTAATTTTCCATCGTCTTTGTTTTCGACTAATCAAATTCTTTTGTTTTCGTTCCTCCACCCCCCCCCCCCCCATATAAAACTACTATCTACGAAATGTCTGGAATTTTCGTCATCCTTAGGTCCAGAGTGACTCGTATCTTGTCGAAGACCTTGGGTCCGTCACAAGGAAGAAGTATAGAACGGACTCTAAGAGAGACAACGAATAATTAAGGTAAATAGGGGTCTGACTTAAAGAGGTAAATAGAACAGGAAGTTCCCTTTAACCGACATATTGTCGAAGACTTAAATGAAATGCACCAATGTCATGTTTGATTGTTCGACGAAGAATCTAGGTTTGTAGTTCATGGTACTCTTCCTAATCCTATTTCTGAGACGAACCAAGTAGAACCTACTACAAAAATTGGGTCAAGGTTAATAGGTACCGTCCTGTTACTTCATCTTACCTTCCACTCTACCATCTTACTATTTTACGTTTATTTATATAGACCACTCAGGTAGAGTGTGAACACATGGTCCCCTTTTAAAGATTCCCTTCCTTCAATCGTTGACTTTCTTACTTAAAGGTCTATTAACCTTTACCCGATGTTTTTTTACAATACCATTGATATAGGGATCTTCAATAGTTATTTTCCGAATTCCTACATTTCTTAGATGGACGTTTCGTCCTCTGGACCCAAGTTAGGGACCTAACCCTTCTAGGGGACCTCTTCCCTTTCCGATGGGTGAAGTCATAAGATCGGACCTCTTAAGGTACCTGACATATCAGGTAACCCATTGTTTCTCAGTCAGTGTTGATTCACTGAAAGTGAAATCCTACACTAAATCTATGAGAGAATTTCCGTTTTCTCTGAGAGAGAATCACAGAGAAGTATGAAATATTGAGGTCCCTAGTACGTGAGAAAGAGAACTCCTCATTCTAAAAAAAAGATACAGGAAATTCTTGTAGAAGTCTTAATTTAAACAAAGATCTTGTTCACCTATTTACCTGTGTCCGTAGTTTCATTTTGTTGACTTGAAGGGTCTTTAGTAAGATCTCTCGATTACAATCCTGAACCTTCAATTGTAGATATATATTTTGTATATTAATTCCAATGAAGTCAATCCTTCCAATTGACTAAACCATTTAAATTGTCAGTAATAAATTGATTTAACCGAGTAGTTTCTCGTCCGACCCATAAAAAAATACTCAACGTTACGTCACGTCTCGTTTATTTTTAAAGATGTGTACAGTTACATTTTGATTGAAGGTGAAACACTAGTGTCGTTTATGAAGCTGGAAAATAATTCCAGTCACAGTTTTCAAATAATTAAGTCACAATCAAATCAAATAATTAAGATAACGTAGGTAAGTGTCAAAGTGAATTGTTTGCGTGTAGATCGCGGAGGTCGGTACAGTCCGAGACACGATCCAAACCCTCTATGTTTTCATTTAGTGTATAAGAAAGAGAATTCTGTGGTTATACAACATCTATATCAGTGTGTCTGTTCTTTTATTGTTCTGTTACTTTTCATGATGTTATGTTGATGCTTTTCGATAACTCCCTCAGGTCTCACCCGTCATCGTTTCTAGTTGAACTTCCAGAGTTTTACGCCTAAAACTATCAAAAACACCTTCACAACATAATAAATGTAGTCTAGGTTTCACGATAAAAGTTGTCCTCCGTGAAGAAGGGACAGGACTAATTAAACATAAAAATTAGTACGAAGTCTCTTTCAACATTCGGACCACATAAAAATTTTTAACTAAGCCGTTGTTTAGTGGTGTTTATATTACCGGATTTTGTTGTGGAAAATCAAAGAGTGTCAAAACTGTCTTCACGTCGTTCCGTACTAATCTAAAACACGAATCCTAGAGTATTCCCATTTTAGTTCCGCAGTCGGTCTCGTCGTCAAGACTGAGAACTTCGGTTCCTAGGAGAAAGTTCGAGTTACCAATAACCGTGTTAGGTCAAGGTACACCAACATCCTGACATCGAGGGTAAAGGGACGTAGAAGGTTGAGTTGTTGTCGTGTCTTAGGAAGAGTACTAAACTTATAAAGTCTTAAGGTTAGGACGAAATTTCCCCATTATATTAGAGGGATAGAATTACAGATAACCAATAATTGTAATTAATGTAACACTCCAGGGAAAACGGTACATTGTATTATACTCAACCCGAAGGGACCACCGAGTCGACCATTTCTTAGGTGGACGTTACACCCTCTGGACCCAAGCTAGGGACCCAACCCTTCTAGGGGACCTCTTCCCTTGCCGATGGGTGAGGTCATAAGACCGGACCTCTTCAATTACCTGACCTGTCAGGTACCCCAGTGTCTCAACCTGTATTGACTTACTGAAAGTGTTGTACCCGCGTTGTGGTCTCTCTCTTTGTCAGTACCCCGGTTTTAAAACAGATGATGTAGGTTGTACACATACAAGAAGGAGACAGAAACGGTCAAAGAAACCTAGTGATATTCTTCACTGAACTCTTTCTTCTACATATTCCGTTACGGATTTCTTTATTTCTAAAGAAACACAATACAGTCTACAAGTTTCTGTGTATCAGAATTAAACTCCGAATGAAAGTAAGTTTGAAGGATGGTGTAAAATCCCATTAGTCACTTCCATCTACACCTGTCACTTGGGACTCTACACTTGAGTTCCGATACACGGAACTCTTGATTTGAAAGACTTGTGATTACGACTAAGACGGACATTGGTCTCTATAATATATAGTTCATGTAACCCTTCTTCTTTCTCCCCTTTCTTTTCCTTTATAAGTAGACAGTTTGTGTAAGGGTGTGGGTGATAGAGTACCTTAGGAGTCTTTATGAGATCACAAGAGAAGACGTATATATCTCCTTCTTTCAAGTCAGTCTAATTCACTAAAACGTTTCTACCATCTTAAACGTTCACCATTTCGGTCTCTTGGTACACATTGAGGTTTCAGGTACCAGGAAGTCAAATGAAATGGTCGTAAGGTTTCAATATTCTTTTTCAAGACGGATGGTCCTCGTCCTTTAATTTTGTCTTTGTTACAGGACACACCTCACTCGGTACTACATTAACCATTTACACCCGGAGACCCGTACAGGTACCTCGGTCCGGGTTTACACCTCGACTTATACGGGTCAGAGGAGGTCTTTACTTAGACCTCCGGTTGTATGGACACAGTCGGTGCTGGTACGGTCCATTATGGAGAAGAAGGGTCCTCGTGTAGGACCAAGTCGGTCTTACGGTAGACCCAGAGACTAATTAAACTTCTACTGTTTACTACTAAATTTCCACCCAATTGAGAGTCGTGTTTCTCTACGACCATAATCGGATACTTTAGTAAGGTCTGACGAGATGTTTTACCATAGTAATTTTACTACAAAAACAGAGGTCCGGAAAGTAAACCATCCAAGTAGACCAGACTTTACGAGACAGTTTACTCTTAAAAACGTATCTGTCCTTGGTAAAGACCCCAGTCTCTTACGGTCCGACTTTAGGTGGAGTCAGTCTCGAAGACCAAACCAAGAAAGATTTGATTAGGACCGAAAATCTTGGAAAGGACATACCTCTCGGAAGAGAATGGAGGAGAGGTACGGAAGTATATTTGTACGGACTCGTTGAAAAAGAGTCTTTCTCATATTGGATGTAAAGAAATGAAAAAATAATAAAGTTTTACGAGTTAGATTGGAAGGGTACCTGAAAGTATATGTCTCCTGAGTACAGTAAGAAAGGTGTTTGTCACTTACAGATTGCACACGATTCGTGGTACAATCGATGGAACCCACGCCTTCATTTGTTCTGTCCACTCCAAAAACTAGAGTTTCTAGAACTTTAGGTTTAGTAGTCCCTTTACGTTTAGTTTTGTGTTACTCTACAGTAGCGTGTGTACATTCTCACCGAGAATAGTTTTCTGTTCTTTATTATTTACAACCACTCCTACATCTCTTTTCCTTCGGGAACACGTGACAACCCTTCTTACATTTGACCGTATCGGTGATATGTTTGTCGTTCCTTCAAGGGGGGTTTAATTTTTGACTTGATGGTATACTATGTCGTTAAAGTGAAGACTCACAAATAGATTATTTTTTTTTTGATTTGACTTTTCTATATAATTATATTTGGGAGTCTAAGTGTCGTCGTGACGTCATAATAAACGGTGTCAGGTTCATACCTTTGTTGGGTCCACAGATAGTTGCCTGTTTACCTACTTCTTTTACACTGTGTGTGTGCGTTGTTTTGCGTGCCCATGTGTACGTTTCTCACCTCATAATAAATCAGTAATTTTCTTATTTCAGAACGGTAAACAATGTTGTACCAACTCCGAACTCCCGTAATACGATTCATTTTCTTCAGTCTCTTTTTGTTTGGGTCATACTAGAGTGGATATACACCGTAGCTTTTTTCTTTTTGTTTTACTCGAATATCTATGGCTCTTGTCTAACCACCAACGGTCTCTGTTCCCCACCACCCCCAGTCTTTACCCATCACCGCCCCTCTTCACCCACTTCTCCCCCTCTTTACCCACTTTCTGTGTCTAAGGACCAATAAGTTATTTATTCAATACCTCTACATGTCGTACTACTGATATCAATCATTATGACACGACGTGTAAACTTTCAACAATTCTCCCATCTAGAATTTTCAAAAGTAGTACTGTTTTTGGTCAAAACTTGGTAATACCACTGTCTACAATTGGTCTAAATAACACTATTAAAACGTTATATAAGTCTATAATTTAATAATACAAAATATAGACTTTGATTGTTTCATAATATACGGTTAATACAGAGTTGTTTTATATAACACTTCAGGTCACCCTCCTCTGGTCATTATTTCATTTATGTATTCACCTATTGTATTAACGTCCAACATTTTTTACTATACTCTCTATGCTCGTCCCAATACTTTATGGTTTATAGGTCGTCTCTACTGAAGTCTGTATCTCGTTCTTTTCTGGAGTGACTCTTCTACTATGACTCTCCTCCGGACTTTTATTCCTCATTTCTCAACCTGCATATTTTTAATGTACATATCTCTTGTGAACGTTTCCGTGACCCAATTCTTTGTCAAACCATACCTACTTCTACTCTTTCCGTCGACCACACGGTCCTCCCATCATTCACTTCCTTTTACTACCACTCTCTAGTTCGACCTGTCCATCTCTCTTAGGTTTTGTGTCCCACCCTCCCCGTCGGGACACCCGGTAGTGTATATAAGAAAGTACAACTAGGAAGGTGTTTGGACAATTCATCATCACCCAAAAGATCGTTACTTTGACTTACTACCTAAAGTAGATTTCTGGTTCTTCTGGACCCGAACATCTCGATAGAAATTGGATGTCTTATCAAGGTTTGATGGTGTCTTCACTTTAAGAAGATTATCTTGAAGACAAAGGTGTGGGAACCTAACTACTCCGGGTCTTTTAAGGTCTTGAATAACTTTTCATTCTTAAAAACGTTTTATAAAGTTCTCTTGGTAGAAATTTTATCACTTGATCCGTACTTTAATATACTGAGGTAGATAGATTTCATTATTGTGTCCTGAAGGGACCACCAGGTCCCCGATACTGAGACGGAAGGGTTACGTCCCCTGGGTCCAAGGAATGGACCAGTCCCTTGATCTAGGGTGTACAGTATCGACTCAAGCGTACGACGTCACTTTCTAAGACGTACGGTGCTGATTATCTAGGGCACACGACGTTGATTTTGGTCCGTGTCGGTGTATTTATTCACTTAATTTTATTTTATATTCATTTATTTATTTCGGTTATTGACTTTTGTCCAGTTCTCTGTCCGTTTATGTCAGTAGAAGTTGGTGGAGACACGACCACTAAAAATTTTAGATACGGGTCAGAGTTATAAGGAGAGTTAAGGTACGGAGGATAAGTGAAGGTGTCACTAAGAGTTATTGAAAAAGAACCGTCCTATTGAATCGTTCGACTTTTGTGTGTACTTCCCTAATTTTCAAGTTTTGACTAAATTTTTATTCAAAACATTTTAACTTTACATTGGTCAATGTTGTTGGTAAAGGGAATTCGAGATACAGTGACGTACCCATCTTTACAAATAACGAGACTGGAAAGATCGAAGACGAACAACTTACTCGACATCATTCTTCCTTTGTTATTTCCACCAAAATAAAAAATAAAGATGACGACGGGAGTTTGGTAAGATGGTCCAGAAAGAAGAGACAGGAGAGTTCGATGAAGATAGAGAAAAGACCGGTAAAGACTTATTGTCTTCTTATGGTAACAAAAGTTTATAGTTTTTATTTAGATTATAGTATACTGTAGGGAATGTACACCTGAGATTTTCTTTACTATGTTTACTTAAATGAATGTTTTGTCTTTCTCTGAGTATCTGAATCTCTTACTCGAATAACAACGGTCCCCGTGCCTACCCTATCAATCCCTCAAACCCTAACTGTACGTATGTGACGATATAAATTTTACGTATTGGTTGTTCGTGGATGACATGTCGTGTACCTTGAGACAAGTTATAATACACCCTCGGAACTACCCTCCCCTGAAATCCCCTCTTACCTATGAACAAATACATACCGACTCAGGGAAACGACAAATGGGTTTTGATAGTGTTGTAAAATTAACCGATATGAGGTTATGTTTTATTTTGTTTAAAAAATTCCCCTCTTTATAGTTAGATTTTATAGGTTAGACAGTAACTTAAAATCCATGAAGGAAGGGAGTATACCTTACTGGGTTCCTAAGATATTTAATCGTTACCCTTTTCCCTGTACCGGTTGAACAAAGGGTAAGGTTATAGGATAAGAGGTAGACAAAAGAGGAGGTCGGTAATGCAAGGACATCCTCGTGGTTTCACTCTCTCGGTACCCCTGACTAAGTACTCAATTAGTAAAAACGGGTTTGTCGGGGAGGAGGGGTTTTTTTCTCTTCCGTTATAAAAGAGTGGACACAACACTTCTCCACCTCCGATCCAGGACCCGTAGAGATTTTGTCAAGTCGAAGAGTTCGAGTTGAACGTCTGTTTGTTTCATCTAAATTATATTTATCTTATTATTTAATGTAGTGTTCTTAATGTTATAGATATGAAATAGGAGACGGAATATTATAAGTAGATGTCTCAGTCAAAGTGGAAATATTTCACCCTAGGACCACTCCCTTTAGTCCGTTCTCTTGTTCGTTCAACGAAGTACCGAGGTCCGGTTTACTCGGAAGGTCGTCTCAAAGAATCCGAATCAAGCAGAGTTCGCAACCGAAATCTTGGGAGTGTTGGTACTCGACAGAAGTGAAGTAACAACAACAAGTCAGCGATTCATTACAGGTTGAAAAACGCTGGGGTACCTGACATACATTGTATGGTCCAAGGAGACAGGTACCCTAAAGGGTCCGTTCTTATAACCTCACCAACGAGAGAGGAAGAGGTCCCCTACAGGGACTGGGTACCTACCTTAAGTACAGAGGACGTAACCGTCCACCTAAGAAAGGACGATTCGGTGATCCGTTCGGGAACAGAAGTGAATTCTAGAGAGTTTCGACGGATACTATTAAGACGACAATATTCAAAGGACGGTACGGAGTCAGTGGTAATAAATACTGACCACTTATGACAAGACAAACACTGTAATTTGACGGAATTCAAATATGAATTTACTATGAGTTTACGACCCTGTACACAATATGGTACCGAAACATGTTGTTTGACATATCTGAATACTCCTAACGTGAGGGCTCACGGTTTCCTAACTACGAAAACTTAACACCACTACCTCTTCTGAGAACTCTCAGGGAACCTGACGTTCCTCTAGGTTGGTCAGGTAAGACTTCCTCTAGTTGGGACCCTAAAGAAACCTTCCTTACTACGATTTCGACTTTGAGGTCATGAAACCGATGGAGTACGCTTCTCAACTGAGTAACCTTTTCTGAGACTACGACCCTCCCTAACCCCCGTCCTCCTCTTCCCCTGTTGTCTCCTAGTCTACCGACCTACCATAGTGACTGAGCTACGTGCACTCAGACTCACTTGAGGTCCTCAACCACTATCTGTCCCTCCGGACCACACGACACTAAGTACCCCAGAGTTTCTCAGCCTGTGCTGACTCGCTGACTTGACTTGACTGTGAACTTATCACGTGATACGAAATATTTTGAGAGAGAGAGAGAGAGTGTGTGTGTGTGTGTGTGTTATAGAGTGACTAGGGACACTCCGTCTATGACTCTATGACAATATTTCTTTATGCTGTTTTTCAATCTTTTTTTTAAGGTCTACAAGTGTAACGAATAAACACAGTTACTTACTAACAGGGACTTGAATATCGAAATTCATCGGGCAGAGTTTAAAGTAATCCAAAATTTTCGTTTCATCTTGGAGGATGATAAATGGATAAGAGACATTTCTCTTTAATCTTAAATAAGGTGAAACGTCTTACCACTTCGAACAGTTTAAACCATCCTATACCCTTCAATCACTATAAACAACCATTTTCAACAAACCATTGTTTACTGGATCACACTTACATAAAATTATCAATTCCACCCTTTACAAATACACCCTCAAATATTAAGAATAAAGAGTTTTCATTTCAATTTTTAAAATCCACATTAAATAAGAGGAAAATTCATGTCGTAAACGAGACACCCCTGTACCGGGTCTGTCAGACACTTGTAGTCCACTAACCAACTGTCGTAGTGTAAAACACAGATGAAAACACGGAAAAGTGTTCCACGATTGACATCATGTTTTACCTAGTCAACGACCTGTTATTTTTATATAGTTCCATTTTTGTTCATCTCGTTTTCTTCCCTCACACATGGTAAATTTCAAAATGGGGTTTTTAAAGTCAGGTTGAATTAAAAGAAAGATCGACATAAAATGATACACTCCTCATTGGTACAGTCGTATAAACCTAATTGTGCCACAAATTATACGAATTCAACATCACATACCAACCGGGAAAGTACATAAAACAATTACAGTCCACATTAAATTATTATTTTGTTTAACATATAAAATTTTTCGTACGTTTAATACTTTAGCCTTAAGATGGCAGACGAAAAGGAGAAGAAAAAACTCTTTTGTACAGAAAGTTCACGGAGACTTTGACAGGAGTGCGTTTAAGCACTTGAACACTTAAAACTGGTAGTAGTTATTTTACCAGTACTCTTAAACACCGGTCTAAACATTTATTGAAGTGTACTACTTTACCAGTAGTCCAATACCACTAGTAGAGATAAAACCCACGTCCGTAAAAAATAAATAGATATCGGGAACCTGTTGTATCGTGTATCATCTATATATTATCTACAAATTTCCTATTCATGTATACCCTTCTCATCTCTCTCCTCCGGTATTGAACATAAATTGTCGAATTTATCGTGATCGTCGGCAGAGGTAGAATCGTTGTGGTCATAAAGACTCCAATTTACAGGTACTTTGTTTGGTGACACGGGTTTGAGGGTAGTAAATACGTGACGGAAGACACGATATGATATAGGGAACGTAGTAGAAATGGTAAATAGAATAAATTGATTAACTAATTGTGCAAAGAAAAAGGAATTTTTATAAATGTTTCCTTCGTTTTGGTTAAAACTATATTTAGTCTTCTCGTCTATGGATAACTCACCTCACCTCTAACTGACCGTAAAAAATCTCTCTACTTTTACAAGATGTAGAGTTACCACACACACACACATATATATATATATATATGTGTGCGTGTATGTATATATATTTAAACACTATATATATCTCTAAATAAATTTGAGTAGAGTAACTTAACATATGAATTCTTGACACGACTAATTTTATACATTGAAAAGGGGAGTAATTTTTTATGTAAACTTCTTTTCTTTATCTAGTCCATTGAAATTTATGTTAGTGTTAATTTTATTTTCACAATAATTTAAGTTATTAACAACAAAATTTATATAGAAATAAAAATTAAAATTAAAAAACGGTACACCGTATACCCTAGAATCAAGGTACTGGTCACGGGGGACGTAACCTTCGGGTCTCAGAATTGGTGACTTGGTGGTCCTTTCAGGACGAGAGAGAAGAAATGTTGTCTCTAATAATTTATTATTATTATTATTACGGGGAAGGGGTTTTGTCTCTATATCACAATTTTTTCTCATTTTTCTTACGATCTTTGTCGATACAGAGAAGTAGAGGGAAAGTGGGAATAGGGAAAGAAAAGAAATTTTTTACAATAATCGGAGGAAGGAAGACGACAGTTTACCGGTCCTCAGTCCGGATTGTTTTATTCGACGTACGATTCGTCTCCTGTAGTTGGTGTCGTTTCCCGTCCAGATAAACGTTTCTCCCACCCCCGGATCGTCATAGTCTTTTAGTCGATGTACGTCTCTCTAATTCGTTTATTTATTTATATAGTTCTTGTTACTTTCAGTCCAAAGAGTGATACCCTTTCCCGCAATATATATACCTTTTTCTATTTTGATCTTATTTGGGTCGACCGTAACCTAATCTTAACTTACATGGTTCCACTCGTTATCGATAATATCCGTCCATTTCTTTATCTATATTGATATTTCCATGTACATTAAGGATTGATAGACAATTTTTCCAGTCCTTCGTCACCACAGGTCACCATTACTCGTGTATCACTAGTGTACACCCAAAGTTTATCATTTCACTAGTCTTAAGGAACTTCTTTACTGGTTTAGGTCCCGATCTTGACCCTTTCTTGTGTTATTCGGATCTTGTAGAAACCATTGTCGTTCATTCCTTTGCGAGTTTCTTCCTACTCCCGGATTCACTTGAACCGAAAGGGATCGGTTTAGTTCCTGATGACCTCGTAATTTTATTTACTATGGTATTATTTAACGTTGAGTACCTTATTTGATTATGAGGTGACTATATTTATTTACTGTTTTGTCTACCACTCTTTCAAGAAGGAAGACCATCTTTCCGAGGTTATTTTAGGTCTTTCTAATTACCAAAATGTGTTGATCTCTCCTTCAGGAAAATCCGTATCTTCTGTAAAAGTTTCTGTATCACAATACTCATGCCATCGCTCAACCCACATGGATCTAGTGTCTCCCTACCATCTCGTTGACCCCCCCTCCCCAATCTAATATTATCCCGGTGTGAGAGGAGAGGAAAACGCGTCCCAGTACTTGTGTACGTCAAACTCTTTGACTGTCTCTGTAATCTCAACTACATAATCACGTCGTGGAGACTCTTCGTCTAGGGTTCCTAATTTATACGTTTACCACATAATTCCCTTACGGACGTACTTGCCTTTCTTCCTTCTTCGCCTGTTTCAAACCCCCTCAGTGACCCGACACTACATTCAGACTGGGACCCACTTCTCTCAATTCCTTCAAACCTACCTTCCAAGTCGTCTCGGCAAACACTCAGAAGTCGGTTCCGACCGACAGTTCATGAGGACGCAGAGGGACCTTACCCATTAACCTAAGGATGAAATGAGTCAATAACCACCCTTCGTCAGGTACCGTCCGTGCCGGAATTTCGTCTACGTCCTTACTTGAAGACTCTCGTCGGCGAATCTGGGAATCAGTGAATACAAGGGACATCATCCGCCGTCGCAAGAGTACTGGTCTTGTAAACTCAAAACCTACTACTTTTCCTGAATTAACCGTCTTCTCCTTTTTCAACAATGCTTCTCCACACTTCCTCGAATGTAAGTTCGTAAGTGGAACAAGAAAAACTTCATAGTTAAAAAAATCAATCCTTCCTCAGTCCGTAAAGACTCAACTCGACACTCGTGTAAATAGTCAGACGTCATTTATTTGTACCTGTGGATTAAAAATTCTTGGGTGATTGAACGAAACCGAAGAATCACATCAATTCAGAAGACACAAAGCAGACTAGGTAGACAGAAGGAAAAGAGGTCTTAATGAAACTAGGTATAGTTATTGGAGTCTACACGTCTACTGTGGTGGGAATACCATCTTTCACTTCTCTTTGATTTCTCGGAAACCTACTTTCACTTTTTCACTTTTTCGACCGAATTTTGACTTGTAAATTTTTTGATTCTAGTACCGTAAGCCAGGGTAGTGAAGTACCGTTTATCTACCCCTTTGTTACCTTTGTCACTGTCTGAAATAGAAGAACCCGAGGTTTTGGTGACGTCTACCATTAACGTCGGTACTTTAATTTTCTACGAACGAGGAATCTTCTTTTCAATACTGGTTGGATCTGTCGTGTAATTTTTCGTCTTTGTAATGAAACGGTTGTTTCCAGGTAGATCAGTTTCGATACCAAAAAGGTCACCAGTACATACCTACACTCTAAACCTGATATTTCTTTCGACTCACAGCTTCTTGACTACGAAAATTTGACACCACAACTTCTGAGAATTCTCAGGGAACCTGACGTTCCTCTAGGTTGGTCAGGTAAGACTTCCTCTAGTTGTGCCCCTAAAGAAACCTTCCTTACTACGATTTCGACTTTGAGATCATGAAAACAGTGGAGTACGTTTCTCAACTGAGTAACCTTTTCTGAGACTACGACCCTCCATAACCCCCGTCCTCCTCTTCCCCTGCTGTCTCCTAGTCTACCGACCTACCGTAGTGACTGAACTACCTGTACTCAGACTCACTTGAGGCCCTCAACCACTACCTGTCCCTCCGGACCGCACGACACTAAGTACCCCAGTATTTCTCAGCCTGTGCTGACTCGTTGACTTGGCTCGACTTGACTTATTCTATCCTTTTATTTAAGATAAAGACAAACCATTTTTGTGTAGAAAAAAAGGGAATTTGTTGTCCAAGTATAACAGTCTTTTCGACCATTATTCCTTAACGTTTTTCCTAGAAACTAAAACATTTCCAACCCTTGTTAAGTTTAGTTGACTAGGACAACTCAAACTTTTCTGATATTTAAGTATTGTGTCAAAGTCCAACGAAAGCAGAATTAATGTTTAAAGGATTTGGAATAATTTCTTTCCTTTAATAAAAAGACCTGAGTAAAATAGTCCAAACCTCAAGGGAGTAAGAAATAGTTCCCGGATTTTTCAAGACATTTAACGTATTCATTGTTGATATTTTATACTGAGTAACGTAAAGAAAGTCACTCATTACGTTAATTGTGACGTTATAACATCGGTGATAAAATTTTATAAGAATAATTGTAAATAATTGACGATCGTAACTCTAAAAAAAAATGGAGACTCCTTTTCTAAGTTCTACGGATAATATCGAAAATTGTTTGAATTGTTACACGGGAAAGGAGTTTCCTACTACATCGACAAGGTTTACTACAGTAAATTTTTGTAGTGTCTCGTGAAGTAACCCATTTTTGTTTAACCACGGACCTTCTTAAACCCCCTTAAAAAAAGTAAGTTACCGTTCTTTTAACAATAAGATTTTTACTTTACGTACATTCTTCATCAAATTGTCTTCAGTACGATTTCTACAGAGACATTTTATCGACGACGTATACTTGATATTAAAACCGAAAAAAAAAAAAAAAAACATATCACATAAGAACGGTGGACAAGAATTATAGAAGACGAAGACAATCCAGGTATGGTAAAGACAGGAAATAACACGGGTAGAGACGTACTTTACAAGGGAACCATAGAGTAAAAGAACTTCTCTAGACATCAGAAAGGGTGAGATAAAAGGGATAAAGAAACGTGACTAGTGACTCCTTCCGAAAGAATAGAGAGGAACGATAAAAAAACCTTGACACGTAAGTTGACCCATATAGAAAGGAAAAGAGGAAACGGAAATCGAAGAGAAGAAAAGAGATGATAAATATTCCGGAAGAGTCTGTTAGGAAAACGGAAAAACGTAAAGAAAAAGAACCGTAAATCAGAAGTTCTGATAAGTCCAGTTATGAGATATTGTGAACTCATTCTATCGTTATACGAAAAAACACACACCACTTCCCATACCCCTCCCTGTTTCGGGGTGGAAGGAAATTTTCTCATTGGTAATTGAAATTTATAGAGAGTAACCTTCGTGGTAAGGACCGACGTATATACGACATCAATAAACAAAGAACAGTCCTTACGGGTTAAATGAGTCTTAAATGTGAGTTGAAAATTACAACTAGACTTACCGTTGGGACCATATCAATACGACTTCGTTAAAAAATCTCTCCTACAATCTTAGTAAAACAAACTAAAACCTACAACCATGTTTCTAGACAAAATAAATGAAATGGAAATTCCGACAAAACATTGACATAGTTTAGGTGATCGGGAAATCTCTTCTTACTTTACTACGTCGAAGAAGTACCAGTCCCAGTCACGTGACGTACTGAAGTCCCCTATACCGAATATAGGAGGAGGTACATACTGCGTCATGTTGTCTTCTTTGACAAATAAGTAAATAATGGTCTGTCAATAATACCTTCTCTTCCAAAAAATTTTCCACTTTTCGACCAGTGGAGATACTGTTTCGGTCTATATGTCTTTTTAGACCGTAAATAAGACTCAAATTTTGATACGACAGGTTAGACCATTGGTGATGTGTAAATGTCGAAAGTTCTTGGATATTAAGAGCTTTACGTCCAACTCTACACGAAATTCATATTTTGTATATGGTCTAAAGTTCCTGAATTATGTTTTTTTCTCCTTACATTTGATAGAGTAAAAATATAACAAATGTACAATTTTCATATAACCTATATAATTTGATCTAATATAATGATTAAAGTAACTAAAGGAATATGAAAAGACTTACACTGAAGAGATTTAAATTTTAATATTACACCGAGTTTAACCACTGAACATAATATAAAGATAACCTATCGTGATCAGACCTTATAAACTAGATACGTCTGGTACTCTTTAGTAAGGTAGGGAAGATAAGAAACACAGATCGTGTTTTGAGGATGAGTCTAATCGAAACGACCATGTGACGGACCCAACCAACCAACTACCGTTCTAACGACGACGACGACGACGACGACGACGACGATTCAGCGAAGTCACCACAGGCTGAGACACGTTGAGTTACCTTCCGTCGGGTAGTCCGAGGTGGTAGGGACCCTAAGAGGTCCGTTCTTGTGACCTCACCCAACGGTAAAGAAAGAGGTTACATACTTTCACTTTTCACTTTCACTTCAGTGAGTCAACACAGGTTGAGAATCACTGGGGTACGTGGGGTACCTCCTCGGATGGTCCGAGGAGGCAGGTACCCTAAAAGGTCCGTTCTCATGACCTCACCCCACGGTAACGGAAGAGACCTACCGTTCTAACCCTAGAAGATTTTGTTTCATCCCTCGTAGTCCTTGTTTCCTCGGTCTACTCAAATTGTCCATCTTTAACAGTTGCGTAGGAAATTGATTGTGTCCCAGTCTAAACCCTTTACACCGAAGTCAACTCTACAAAGAAGTCATAAGGAGGGACCTTTTAGGGTACCTGTCTCCTCGGACTACCCGGTGTCAGGTACCACAACGTTTCAGTCTGTACTGACTGATGCGTCTATAACAACTCAGTTTATAATTTAATTACCAACAGACTAAAGATGTGTAGAGTCTTATTTTCTATTAGTCACTTTGTTTATGTTGAATTTTCTAATTTTAAATTACCTGTCGATAATTTTTTATTTCTTCCGATCTCGAAACACCAAAATCAGTTAGTCTAAAAGGTAAACTGGGACAAGTGTTTAACTTGATTGGACACTTGTTGATGTGTGTCTAACGTCGACACTATGTGAAGAGGGTCCGGCTTTGTACGACTAAGTAAGTGGTGTCAAGCAAACGTTCACTTCCTTTGTTTGAAAATTCAATCTCTTTATATTCGTCAGAATCTAGACCCTCAGTAGTCCTTTACAAACCACGAAATTTCTTGACTGACTTTCAATTTGTCCAATTGCACTGTAAAGTTTCCCTAAAACTTTAAGTTATCGAAAGAGATCGTCGACTACAAATAAGAGACCAACATTCTGTTTACAACTTAAAGAAGTTTCCTTGTTACTATCTAAGATCTTATTGATCTATCCAAGTTGTGAGTACTATCAACAAAAAAGGGGAAGCGGGATTGGGGAGGGATGGGGTACTTATAGTGTTTACATGTATTATCCTTTACCCTCTTGGTAGACCGACCCAAAATTTGTACCAAAAAAAGTAGTAGTTTCTCCAAAGACACACTTTTGACATTAAATATCTAAGTCTTCATCCATACCACGGTAATTTTTCTCTTTTCGTTTTAGTATTTGTTATATTTAGATCCTTCTCCTGTATAAAAAAAGAATGGTATTTTTGCGACACGTCTTTACATTCTACAAAGGATAGTAAACTCAAAGTACTCAACGTATCAGAAAGTCAACATAAAAGACAGTAAAAATAAACTTCATATCAACTAAATGTTTTAATAATCAAAGTACACATGTTGTGTCACTAAGTCATAAAAACATGACTTATAAATCGAAGAGTCGACGGTGAACACCTTGACCGTTCACCGTCGATGTTTACGACCCGATTGGTGAACGCAAACGAAGAAGACCTATAAAAAGTGACGTCATAATTCAGAGACCACGAAAGTTTCAATGAATAAATTTTTTTTTTAGAAAAGATCTAAAAAAACATCAACAAGACTCACCCTACCAACGAGGTTTAATAACAGACGGTAATGGTTTCGACTTCAGGACCAATAATCATGTATGGAATGAATTAAACTACAGTTAAAATTGTTGGTCCCTCTGGGAATAGAGAGAAGAAAGGTAATAGACAATAGGACCGTTCAATGAGTAGAGAGTAAATGAGGTACCTACTAGTACCTCCTTAAAGTGGCATGACGGAAGTGATTTATGTGTAGAGCTCCTGATTGATATGGAACACTTGTTGAGTGTCTTCTGTGCCAGACTGAGTACCTTGTGTCTTTCTCCTAAAACACTTTTTTAGTCAATCTCTCTGTTTCGATGTCCTCACAGACCTCTGACGTTACCTCGTGACTAAAAATACCTTCCTACCTAATTGTCATAGTTTACGACTTCTCCAATTCATGCACTTCTCCTGTCAATCCTATAACCCAGACCATTAATTCTCCAGTGGTAATTAAAAATTCTTTTATCAAGGATGTCTTTCATATGGTCTTAACCTATTTACTTTATGTCTACTTTTCAATCTACGTCACCTCTGAAATTCTTCAGTACTATAGTCCTGAAGGAACCACCAGATCACCGATCCTGAGGACGAAGGGTCCGTCCACCGGGTCCGACCTAAGGACCAGTCCCTTGACCTAGGATGTACGACGCTGATTCTGGAACGTACGGTGTCGATTTCTAGGGACGTGTAGTGTTGATCATGGGCCGTATCGGTCTATTTATTTATAAATGTTTATTCTCCAGTTCTATACTTTCTTTTCTCTTACTACCACCATAAACGCATTTCTTTCATCAATTCCCCTCTAAAATCAGTAATACTAAACGAAAGTCGTACCAAGTGAAAACTTGTGAAAACATCTGACTTCTTTTTCTATGATCACATCTTACCTAACTTCTGACTACTCCCTTTCGTTTTAACTGACTTTATTCAGGATCTCTTCTGTCTTTTCCTCGTTTCTATTCGAAACATAACTCTATATCCTCATGTTTTACCTCTATTTCCCTCTTTTAATATTTGAGACTTTACTTCCATTCCTACACCCTTAATATACCTAGAACAAAATCATTGTATGTAAAGACACCGAGACATTTGCTCTAGCAGTCGAGTAAGATTCACACTTGAGAGGTAAATGGATAGTACGATAAAAGGGAAAATTTTGGACGTTAAATGTGTGAAAAAACCAGGACATCAAAGAGACGTAACTGAAATCTCACGTCTTTATCCTTTGAAAATTTTGTGAGGACATCTTTAGAAGGTAGAGAATAGAGCATTTTATGAGTAAAGGAAAAGGGGGAGTTTTACATAAAGTCTCTTAGAATGATGTTCCTGGTGAATCAAAGTCCGTGAATGACTATACCTTCACATCCTCCTGTTTATTGTAAAAGGTTGGATTTACTTACAGTTTATTGACCAAGAAAAGAAGGATCAAATAAAAAAATGTTTACCTTTGAGGTGTTCCCGTTTCTGACACACAAAATAATACGGAACAGTTTGATATCGTTTATGACCCCCACAATTTATTTATTATTTATCCTTATTTTAAGGGGGTTTTATTTTGACTGATATTTGGGTTAGTTGACGACGAACACTACGTCTCCGAAGTGAATTTTGGTGATCCTTATGTCATATATAAAGGAATCGGTACCACCGGTCTTTACACAATATAAAACCGTTAATACTGAAAATTACGTATTGATAGATAATAAAAGATAAAAAAAGTATCGTTGGACTACTCTTTCATGGTTATGGCAGGAGAGAAATTTAACTTGATTTACTCCTAAGTCCTATAAATTCTCGCACGGGTCGAACGTATAGGTCGATTATATACGTCTGGACCTTAAATTTGAGTAAAAAAAGACTGAGGTTTCGGTTACCAAAATAAATGTTCCGATATGTCTGAAGAGGAGTTAAATCGTAAAGATTCTCGACCTACTATTACGAAAGGGAACACTTTCTTACTTCTTGGTATGGTAAACTGACAAATTGTTATGTTTAGGAATGGAACACATTCCGTCTGTTCATAATGACCGGTCCGTATTTCTACCTCGAATTACTTGTCTTGGATAATGAGTTCTTAGTCTTTACCTCGTACAGGAGAACAAACTAAAGGCGAAAGATAAGATCGTAGACCCGTCACTATATAAATTATCCCGTATACGATTACCATCTTTTAAACATGAATTTACGGAACACAAATTCCATTTCTTAACGGATTCCTCAACACTGTAATAGTTTTTCCGTTTGAATACCAGACGTGTAGTCTCAATGTAAAAAAAAGAAATGAAACATTTAAAGACTCTTTCTCTCATTTCACCAGTTTTAGAAACACTTCTTAAAATTCCGGGTAGATTTACTATCATATTACTTGATAGTGGTGACAGAGAACATAATTGATCAAGATAACTTGTAAATTACAAAGACTTTTAAATCCGACATTGTTCTGAAATTTTTTAAGTATAAATATGATAGAGAATCATAAGGACATCTAGTACGACACACAATGGTTTGTAATCAACCCTTATCATCGATATTTGTCTACTTTAAACTCTTTTATTATATTTTTATCAATACGAACAATATGTTAGATCAAAGAAATCTTATACTACGACTAAAAATGTTTGGTATGAAGTAAGTTGTAACTTGTATACCGTAACACCAAGACTCTTTTTATATAGAGACTAGTCCTAAACAGTAATTTAAGTATAAATAGTTCGTGAAGTGTTTTAAGGGAAATGTAAAATTACGAATAGAGAAAGATAATATCTAACAACGATTGTGTGTGTGTTTTAGATAATCTTATGACGTCGTTAGTGTTTTTGTGTTATCTTTTTGTCCAGGTAATTTTATTTTTAATCTCTTCAAATTGATCTTCGTTAAAAATCAACAGAATGGGTAATGATTATTAGATTGTACATCTCGAATCAAACAGTCTCATGTATGATTATAACGTATTAAGAAAAAGGTCTCATTTACACTTTATATTTAATTACAGTAGAGACGACCACTGGGTGAGGTCATGAGAACGGACCTCTTAGGGTACCTGTCTCCTCGGACCTTCCGATGTCAGGTACCCCCAGAGCTTCTCAGTCTGTGCTGACTCGTCGAAGTGAAAGTGAAAAGTGAAAGTACGTGACCTCTTCCTTTACCGTTGGGTAAGGTCACAAGAACGGACCTCTTAGGGTCCCTGCCCCTTCGGACCACCCGACGGTAGATACCCTAGTGTGTCTCAGCCTGTGTTGACTTCGCTGAATCGTCGTCGTCGACGACCGTATTCTTTAAGTGTAGACTTGTCTCTTTCCCTTTCCCTTCCTCATATTTTTCTTTCTTCACTCTCTCCACAAAAACTAAAGAAGGATTTTCCAGTCCGAAATTGTATATAAATAACTTATTTATATATATGTAAGAAAATATTGGTTTACTTTCACGACTATATTTAAAACATAGAAAACATGGAAAACTTAAAAGGTAATTCTTATTCTAAAGTTTACTTCAAATCTACAATAATTTTTAAAATGTCATATTTAAGTAATAATAAAGACGAATAAATTTTTGTTTTTAATCTTTCTTAAAATATTGGAGACTTCTATACATTGTGAGACGTTTCTGATTTCTTTTATACTAAAAGTTTATAAATGTTCGCTTAAAATTCTCCAAAATCAATTGGAGTTTTTGGATCACTCCGTATGACGTAAAAGAATATTTGATAACCAACATTATATTATTTATCAAGTTACATTTACTGAAAATCGTGTTTGGTGTATAGTGTATAATGTACTTTAGCTTTTTTTAACTATAATAATCACAGAAGGGGACTTTAATGGGATCTTTAAAGTTTCTAATGTATTATTGGTTGTATATTAACAGTTTCTTTTTACTTGTATATTTTATCCTCATAGTCGATTTTTAACATACATCAACAATTTAAAGTAAAGAATTACTCGTTAATAATTTTGACAATTCTTGACTACAGGATGTGTTACCCTAGGTACAATATATTATACTGACCGTCTCCGTCAGTTATCTTTCTAAGTCTTTACGTTTTGTTGACGAACAAAATATATTAAATATAAAATAACCTTTTCGTTACATGTAAGTAAAATTATTTGACAAAAATAAAAGATATACATGACAAATTTAAGGGGTTTCAGTGACAGGTAACAATTAGTAAACTTTGAGTAAGTCCATAAACTAATAAGTAGGATGTTTGATTCTCCTTCCATTCTTGCTAACTACGTTTACGGATTAATATTTTTTATCTATTGCACAAAAATATGATATTATAAAATTTCGGCTAAAACACAAAAAACTACGTCCTAAAAAAAGTACGTATAATAAGTTCTAAAAAAAAAAAAAAAAAAAACCAGTCTCCTGGTCAAAGAATTCCGACGGTATTATCTGGTGGTGTCTAACCGATCGTCTTCTATCGTCTTTAAATAAGAGATTGACAAGACCTCTAACCTTCAGACTTTGGTTCCGAAGTCGTCAATAATTATGGATGATTTCAGGGGCTCCCTCTTCGATGAGGTACGCAGAGGGAGTCGAAGAATACCAACGGTCGTTGAGAACCACAGGGGATCGAACATCTATATAGTGAAGTCAGAGACGGGAACAGAAGCACACCGTAAGAGGGGACACAAAGACAGAAAGAAGAAAAGAAAGTTCCTGTGTCTATATACCGCAATTCCCGGAAGAGACGAGGTCATAATATAGAATTGACAATTGTAAACATTATCGGTTTAAAGGTTTATTCCAGTGGAATACTTCAAAGCCTTTCCTGCACTTAAAACCTTCCTACAGTAGATTGGGTCAGTCACGTCCGTCAAAGGTCAATTGCAATTACTTTTTTAAAGGTGCAATATATTGTAAGTTTGTACTAACTACTGTATCCACTTAGTAAGAACTCATAATGTACATTAGAAAACATAAGATTAGTGTATGAGTCTACCCATTGATGGAAACCCTTAGTAAGAGTAAGTGTTTATACTGAATGTATGTTTCTCCTTGAATGTTTTAAGAAATCCTTCCTAAGTCTCCTAATTCGATCCATGTAAGTAAAGATTATACTCGTGTAACGAGGGATCTTATAGAAGAATAAGACTAAAGTGACGACTTAAGAAGTCTAAAATTACACGCACACATAAGTCAGAGAATCAGTATAGGTTGAGAAACGTTAGAGGACCTGACATCGGGCGGTCCCAGGAGACGGGTACCTTAAAAGGTCCTTTCTTGTGACCTCACTCAACGGTAAAAGATGATGTCCCCTTAGAAGGACTGGGGTCCCTAGTTTGGGTACAGAGAACACAGAGGACACAACCGTCCACTAAGAAATGGTGACGCGGTGGACCCTGTAGGAGTCCAAACTCGTCAGACATTTAATTTTCGCCATTTGTTTGAACCTTTGATTTCAATTGATAATGTCTCCATCTATTTCGTTCAGACTCTATGTACATTCAAAAATTAAGAATAGAAAACGGGTAGATTAATACAACTATAAAATAAGTGACCTAAGCGGTTGAATTCGAGACATTAGTATTAACTATTTTACTTAAAAGGGACATAAACTTATTTATCAATTGACTCGTTTAATTGTCATATTTATACTGAAGTTCCCCTTGATGAATTCTTTTGTTAGTAACTGTACAGGGAAATTAGTTGTACGGGTACATAGGATACTGATTAATAGAGAATAAGTAAGAAACTCAGTATTTAGTTCATGGTACAGCAGTCACTACCCTAAAGTAGCGATAACCTACATAAATACCATAAAATACCTCGGACCATACGATGTCAGGTACCCCAACGTTTCTCAACCTGTACTGGCTCACTGATTTGTGTCGTGTCGTGTCGTATGATGTAGATATGTCGGGAATGGTGAAACTGCTAAAATATAATTAACAACACTAATCAATTGATGGTAGCAAGAAGAAACGATCTGACACTCACATAAAATGTGAAAACAAAGAAACGGATAAAGTCATGAACGTAGTATTGACTTATTTAGTCTTTACGTATGAATACATATTTTTCATTACACTTAATACTTAATTAAAGTTGTTAAACAATTTCTTAGGAAATGGTACCCTTGAGACATTTATTCTTGTAATTCTCGTGTAACTAAAATCATAGACCTTATCTACTATTTGAAAAGGTAAAGTTATCTGAAACTGATAAAACTTATCGAGTCAAATTTTTACGTCCTAAGTTTACTATTCTCTAAAATGATAAATAGTTTTCGTAAGACCCGATTATGATATTATTTGTGTTAACTTAAGTTTATATTCAAAATACTTTGTAGGAGACACTTCCGATAATCTCGTTAAGATGTAAAAATCAAACATTATATACTTTTGTACCGTGTATAGTATGACTTTTTAGAGAAATTTTGTTACTGTGATATTAAGTCATAAATTTAAATAGTCACATTGTGTAAAAATTTTATCATTATGGACATAAACTCTTTCGATAAGGGTTCTTCTTTTTAATTTTATTTAAGGTACTAGTAATAATTGATAAACTTAGTATCTGTCAGATAACGTTTAGACTTATAGATTTAAGTCTTTAAACCCGTACGTCTATATTAATATTAGAGAGAAAAGTGTTGAACTAAAATGTATGTGTATAAGAGGAGAAGAAAATTTTTTAAAGGACCAATTTCTTTCCTAAATTGGTCTTAAATTAGTAAAGTTTTCAGTTTATATAACGATTCTATTTGTATGACAAGGTCAAAACTCCATGACGACGAGGAACTTAACTCGAAAGATACAGTACAATTATAAAAGTGTAAAAGAAAAACTCCCTTTTTTTCTCGATTTATGGGCGATCTAGGTGTATGTGTGTGTATGTGTGTGTGTGTGTGTGTGTGTGTGTGTATATATATATATATATATATATATATATATTGAAGTATTTGGGGTGTGAAAGAATGTAATCCAACAGGTCCTTATAGTGTACTCTTTGACACCCCTTTTAGAACTTCCTAATCTACTACTTTTGAAAGAGTATTAAACTATCGACGAGATTCGAACCGTCTCGCAGGAGACCCCAATAGGACATGTAGAACTAGAAGACCTCATTCATGGAAGAACACGTAGTTAAAGGTGTAACTTCCCCGGAAAGCACATCTCTGCGGAAGGAACAAAAGGACTATACTTAGGTTGACCCTAAAAACATAGTGGAAGACAGATCGTGAATCCAATTTGGAAAGACAGTACGAATAGGGTTCGTCCTTAGCAAACTACTACGCTAGGAGGTCACTTACCTTCCTCTCCCGTTGCTCCACTGGTGGTCCAGAGTCTTTGAAGACTCGACAGAAGTCAGGGCACATTTCAAGTAACTCGAGTAACAAGTGTTTATACGCTTTTCGAACTTTTCAGAAACA
Source organism: Capra ibex (assembly GCA_006410555.1). Lineage (NCBI taxonomy): Eukaryota > Metazoa > Chordata > Mammalia > Artiodactyla > Bovidae > Capra > Capra ibex. The sequence continues at coordinate 13,817,620 of SJYO01033645.1, forward strand.
TCGATATACCCACCTAGCGACATCATGTAGAAAAGCACGTATTTCTCGTCTCCCTCCTTTACGTGGATGTCTGTCTAAAACAATTTTGTTCTTCTCTCCTGTTTACCCAGTGTTATTATAAAAGTTGACATTCAAATGGTCCAACACAAAAAATATATAAATTCCTTAACAAAGGAATCTTTTAACACAGTAAAGTAGGTATAAAGAGGTAAAATAAAGGTTCGTAAGGTAGTTTCAAATTTTGATAACACAGTCATTGTAGAAAGTCTTGAGAATTCCGATTGACATCAGTTTGTTCTTGTCTCTTTCTGTTTTCCGACTTGTTTATAAACTTCTTTATTATTACTTTTTGAATAATTGAAACTACTTTTTACAATTGAGTCGATTTTTTCAAGTTACTAGAGTTTATCTTATTTGTGTCTTTTGACGTGGATCTGTGTAGTATTAATTTGATGATGTTCGACTGCTATCATTCTTTTTGAAACTTATGTTGTTTCTTTTTTATGTGATCTTGTTTTGAGTTTAACAACTCCCCTTTTTTTTCGACAGAAGGTTCTTTTAATAAAATTTCGGTAAGAAGTTTTCGATTCCAAGTTTCTGTAAGGTTTACTTAAAATTTTTACTCTCTCAAGTAACGATTATCGAAATTTAAGTTCTTTACGTTTTCGGTTATGAAGTCAGACTTTATTGTAGTCCACTTCTGACTCTCTCTTCTATTACTTTTATACTTACTATATACTTCTATTCTTTATACAAATTAAAGAATTTTCTGTCCTGATAGAAAGACAGTAAGAATTAAAGTAATTTTGAGTCCTTAGATTCATTTTAATATTGTTATAAGATCCCAAATATTATATCTATATTTATATAACATATACTGTCGTCATCGTGTTTCCTACGTGTCTCATGTATTCACTTTGATGTGATAGTGTTCCCAGAACATAAAATGCCCTTAAATTTCAACGTCTAACACCAGAAATTTTGTGAGTTATTTTTATTACGTTTCTTTATTTCGGTTATTTAATTATCTCTTATTTTTATTAGGTGTTGTATAAAATTGTATTTTCTTCCCTCTTTTTGTCCTTTTATTTTTACTCCGTTTCTCTTTTGTTTATGCTTTTTACCTTCTGTTATATAGGTTTATATTTTTATTAGTGTAATTTATATTTACATGATTTGTACTTATTTTTACATCTCTGACATACTGACTTTTGATCGTTCTGGATTAATATGTGACAGTAACAGTTCTGGATTAATATGTAACATGGATTAATTAATATATTAATATGTAATATCTTTACATATAATTTAAATTTTTATGTTTATTTTTATTCGTTTATTGACACTTTTTCATATAGTACATCTCTCATTCGTATTTTATCGGACTCTCTGATATAATGGTAGTCTGTTTATTTGAAGATTTTACCTCTTAACGACACGACACGACACGACACGAATCCACGGGTCAACACAGACCCGTACTTCAGGTTGTCTGACACAGTGATCAGACTGAGAAACACTGGGGTACTTGACATCGGGTGGTCCAAGGAGACAGATACTCCTAAGAGGTCCGTTCTTATGACCGCACCCAACGGTACGGGAGAAGGTCCCCTATAAGGGTTAGGTCCCTAGTTTGGGTTCAGAGGTGTAACGTCCGTCTAAGAAATGGTAGATTCGGTGGTCCCTCTTAACGATCTGGGGTTTTATTTGTAAAGGATACCTCTTTTATTAGTTTTATCGTCATTCTATGTTAATGTTTTCGTATACGTGGTTTATTGTATCGAGGTTTTAAAATGTGGAGATTCTTTTTACTGGGTGTAAATATATACGTTAACGTAAAACTGGTTTACAGTTCAATTAAGTTACGTCTTTCTTGTCTAAAAGTTGTTTTCACTAATATACATGTTTTATTTTACTTGAAGTTGGGAATCTGGAGTGGTATGTGTTTTGAATTAAGTTTTACCTAGTACTTGGATTCTCGTTTATGATTTTGGTATTTTATATGTAGACTGTTTTGAGAGAATAAGTGTATATTCCCTTAGATTGTTGAATTATTATCATGTATAAAGTCATTAGACATTGAGACCATTATTTCATGTAATTTTGTGTAGACTAATTAGTAAAATCCTTTGACCTAATCTCTCCCCTGTTTATTATAAAATGTACATAGAGTCTCGACTCTTGGACCGGTAGACTGTAATTGGCTTAGTCACAATACACAAGTGAAAAGGGAGGTGTTTTAGATGAAGTAACTTTCCGACCTTTTGTAATCTATGATCCCTTAAATAGAAGGTTGTTGGTTCAGAGAGTTTTTGTTTTCAGTTTCAACTCCTCCCTCAAGTCGAAGAAAGGGAAACTATAAGTTAAAGAGGTAAAAGGTCCCGTTCTCAAAATCAGTGACCCGTTACACAAAGTTTTGTAAGATTCCTAGAGTTGTTTGTACGTACTGAATCTTGAACTTGAATCTCATACGAAGTCCTTCCGACGTAAGGACTTCTGGAATTCACTAAGTTTGGAACGGCTTAAGTTGTGATTAAAAAAGTTTCCCCTTTACATTATATTTTATACAAAATTATATGTACCTAAAATTACATTTCATCCTCCGTTTGTGAGTACCTTGTGTACCTAGTTCTTTATGACATCCTATAAAGACGAAGTTCCGAATTCAAAAAAAAAAAAAGAATCGTAGAGATTATAAAACATCTTTAATTTGATACCGAGTTGTACCATTGACGAATCGAAAGGAACATAAAATAGTGTAAAATTTCTATTTATAAACTCCTACACCAAAAGATTGTATCGGGTGACTTAATTGGTACGGATCTATACACAATTGATTTGTCTCCTTTACTGTCTTTCCTCTTTCGAATTAATTATGAAACAACTATAATAGTAATCTATATAAAAACTTTCGATTATTTTTATCCTTTACGATTTTATTACTTCATACAGACTTTAGAGGTACTTTCACTTTCAACGAACCAGCATAGGTTGAGAAACTTAAGAGGTCCGGTCTTATAACCCTACCCATCACCAAGGGAAGAGGTCCCCTATAAGGGTTGGGTCTCTAGTTTGGGTCCAGAGGACATAAAGTCCTCCTAAGAAATGGTCGACTCGGTGTTCCCTTCGGGTCCTTTTGACCTCACCCAAGGTCGTAACCAAGTAAACTATACTTTTTTATACCGTCCGTAAAAACAAATGGTCGATTTTACCGTGGAAGGACATAGTATTAATATCAAATGTTAAGTACATCGGTCGATCTATATCTTGATACTCTAAGGACTGATTAATAAAAGTAACTTCTTTAGACAAAAATAAAGTTTTATAAGTCTATTTCATTGAAATAATTATTTAATACGTTGGAGTTCAAATATATTAGGTACAAGTGTAATTCAAGTAAGTGGGATGTATACTTATACCTCGAGTGTTTAATTGTGGTTACATTGGTCTATTCGAACAGAAATATTCCAGATTAATCCGAACAGTGATAGTCTAGTACCTCTTTCTTTTATTCTCGAAAGTAAATACAAATCCTTACCTACTAGGACTTCTATTATCCTATTGATCTAAAGTACTTCGAAAGGAAGACCACAAATGAAGACGTATCCCTTAAGATTGGACCTGATACAGGTGACCCAAAGGACTCATCCTAAGGATCCTCACCAGGGCAGTCGGAGGGGTTCCACGTAAAAATCCCTCTACTGTTCCCTGACGTTACCGACTACACACCAAAACACCTCGAAAAATCACGACGAGACCCCTAGGTTTCTGTGATATAGGAGAGAAGGAAATATGACCGTGAAAACACAGACATTAATACCCTCCTCTCCGACTGCTACGTCTGACACATTTTACTTGATTTTTTCTTTGCTTTCACATATTTTACGTTATACCATTACCTTTAATTTTGTCATTTTTGTTTTGTAGTTGACAATTACAATGTTTGTCTGTTTTATATTCTTTTCTGTTAGGATGATAGTTCTTAATTTGTTCCAAGAGACAGACTTAGCCTTTCAATTTCCTGTTAGTCATTTACAGACTCCATCGTTTTTACTAAAGGGACACTCTCAGTAATCAGTCTGTCATTGAGACGATGTCTCAGGAGAATTCATACGTATCTGATCCATCCTTGTCAACGGATGTTTATTAGTCCTTTTTTCTAAGTTTTCGGTATAATCTTGGTTCCAGATGGATACTCGACCTGATTAAGTCTGGTATCCTTCTTTTTATAATCGCTATGGACGAGGGATTGAGACTCCTCGACCGACAAAACGTTAGAAAGAAGTGACGAAAGAGTAGAGGGTATAGGACAATAGTCTTTATCTTTGACCAGAGAGACAAAAAGGTAAAGGACTCAAATTAGTGTCTCAGAACATACCGATTAAGTAAACTAATTCCGTATCTCGTCCATTGTGTCTTTTATACCTGAGTTCGTGTTAGACCCAGTAAACCTAACCATGACTCTCTTTTAGAGGGAAAAGATAAAATACCAGGTAGTTACCTAAGTGAATTGTGTTTCAGTTACATACAATCAAGATTTGACCTTCTCCACACGAATGGGAAGCACCTTGTGAATAGTGTGATGACATTAATGATCAAATGAACAGACAGAGTGAGCTGAGGTCAGAGGAAGACTTGTCCTTAATAAAGTGCAATTGAGAATATAAGGAGGACGAATTATCTCTGTGAATACTAACGATTAGGACTGACATGTAGTCTCAGTGGACACCTCGAAAACTTTTTTATTTCTACGGACCGACTTCAGGTGTGGATAACTTAGTCAAAGTCCCCAAATAATGTATCCTTAGTCATGAAATTTTTTCGAAGTTTCTCCTAAAACTAAACGTCGGTTCTAATTTTTGATGACATCATTTGTGAGCCATTTACAAACAATTTTTCTATTACTTATCTATTACTTGTTTTTTATACCCGTTTACTTATTTTTAGATCCTGGTATTGATGTTTGTCAAAATAAGTGTAGTGACCTACTTATGTGTTTCTCATATTGTAAGTCAGTGTAGTTATTCACTGATTTATTTCTTGTATTATAAGGATCTCTTTTATAATACTTATCTTAAAATTACTACAGTACTTTGTTTAAGGTAAGATATTGGGTGAAAAACCGGTTTACACTAACACCCATGATTTAATACTAAAATTACCTTGTTGACTTGAGAATTTAAACGATTTTTAAAGTAACAGACTTATGTTGACGTACGTACATAAATTACTATAGACTATGTCTGACCCTTACAGGAATTGTAACAAACGTGTACGTCCCCTAGTGAACGTTTATTAAACTTTGACTCCGGGACGTTTGTCTTTCTGGAAATAATAGACTTTACTCGTTGACACGTCTCACTTGAAATAAAAACGTATAAAAGAAAATGTCTAATTATATTCTGTACTCTTATAGAACCATTCTAAACGTTTAAATGAATTTTTAAAAGTAAATTGTGAGGTTATCAAATTCAAGTTCTAAAGGGGGGTTTTAATTACATATTTATAATAACTCTAAAATTCAATTGAAATTCAGTGAATTGTAAAGACTTTAGGATTTGGTGTTCAAAAGAGTTAAAAAGTTTTCTCCTCTTTACAAAAGGAAGATTATGAAATTTTATCGTTTTAATACAGTTATTTTGTCTGATGTTTTTCTTTAATTTTCGATTATATGTAAATTATGGTTCAAGGTCTACAAGTTGGACCTAAATCTTTTCCGTGTCCTTGGTCTCTAGTTTAAGGTTTGTAATTGACCTAGTATCTTTTTCGTGTTCTCAAGGTCTTTTTATAGATGAAGACGAAATAACTGATACGGTTTCGGAAACTAACACACCTAGTGTTGTTTGAGACCTTTTAAGAATTTCTCTACCTTTATAGTCTGGACGGAGAACTCTTTAGACATACGTCTAGTCCTTCGTTGTCAATCTGGACCTGTACCTTGTTGTCTGACCAAGGTTTATCCTTTTCCTCATGCAGTTCCGAATATAACAGTGGAACGAATAAATTGAATATACGTCTCATGTAGTACTCTTTGTGACCCGACCTACTTCATGTTCGACCTTAGTTCTAACGGCCCTCTTTATAGTTATTGGAGTCTATATGTCTACTGTGGTAGGAATACCGTCTTTCACTTCTCCTTGATTTCTCGGAGAACTACTTTCACTTTCTCCTCTCACTTTTTCAACCGAATTTCGAGTTGTAAGGTTTTTGTTTCTAGTACCGTAGACCAGGGTAGGGAAGTACCGTTTATCTACCCCTTTGTCACCTTTGTCACAGTCTGAAATAAAAAAACCCGAGGTTTTAGTGACGTCTACCACTGACGTCGGTACTTTAATTTTCTACGAATAAGGAACCTTCTTTTCGATACTGGTTGGATCTGTCGTATAATTTTTCGTTTCTGTAATGAAACGGTTGTTTCCAGGCAGATCAGTTCCGATACCAAAAAGGTCATCAATACAAACGTACACTCTCAACCTGATATTTCTTTCGACTCACAACTTCTTGACTATGAAAACTAGACACCCCAACCTCCTTTTCTGAGAACTCCAAGAGAATCTGAAGTTCCTCTAGGTTGGTCGGGTAGGATTTCCTACCTCATAAGTAGGATTTATAAGTAACCTTCCTGACAACGACTTCGACTTTGAGGTTATGAAACCGGTGGACTACGCTTCTTGACTGAGTAAACTTTTCTGGGGTTACGACCCGTTTTGACTTCCGTCCTCTTCCCCTGTTCTCTCCTACTCTACCAACCTACCATAGTAACTGAGTTACCTGTACTCAAACTCATTTGAGACCCTCAACCGCTACCTGTCCCTCCGGACCGCACGACGGCAGGTACCCGAACGTTTCTCAGTCTGTGCTGACATACTGACTTAAGATGACTTGACTTGTGAATTTTTTTACATATAAATTCTTATTTACTTGTAATTTAGGTGATTCCCTATTGTTTAAGATTAAAGCCATATTGAAGATCTGTGATAAACCGTGAATGTAGAGAGTGTCATTTCATCCCTTTTTAAGTATGGTATTCTCTAACTGGGATCGATAAGTTCTTTTACCAACTTCACAAGACGGAGTAATCTCCATGAATAAGAGTGTAAGGTCTAGTCCAAACAGACGTCACTATAAAATTTAAGGACTGTCAAAGTATAGGAATAAGAAAAGAAGAAGAGTATAGTCGTTGAAGACCACCGAAAAATAGAAATAGACCTTACGTAGGTATTGGGGTGGCAAAGTGCGGTTAAGGTGACGGGAGTGGGGTCACGGTCGGTAGTAGTAGAAAAGGTGTGTCAATAACCGTCTAGAAAACGTATGTTTTTAAGTTACAGTAAGGTGTCAAGTTGTGAAAATCCCAGAAAGATAGTGTACATTACCCTTGACTTCAAGAATGACACCGGTTTACAAGGATACAGTATATGTTGAAGACGAAGAGTGGTGGGGGTAAAAAGGTTTGAGACATGAGAATTGATTATGTACTTGACAAGGTCTGACCCAGGAGACTGAACATGGTTCTTATAGACAGACGGTTGTATATGGACCTACCCATCGAGGGATGAAATAAGTCCAGAGAATTTGTAACGTCGTAATCTTTTCTTCCTTTTATCGTGGAACAGTGACCTCAAATGAATATACCAAAATAATAAAAGAAGTTTTATAGTCCCTATTTATAAACAAGTGGTAGACAAAAGGAGGTAATCTTATATATGAGTCATTTTTGTCTCTGAAATAAATGACGATATTTAGAAAATGTGGTTTTTGTCAATCATCTAACTCTCTTACCAACTTAAATGTGAAACTTCAATATGTGTGTCAGTAACAATCTTTTTTTTATACAACATATACTTCATTTTACAATTACAGTGATGAGTTTAAGGTATGTTCTTCATTAGTTCTGCATATGAAAGATTGTAAAAGAATTATCTATATACTATGAAACATATATTTACATTTATAAATATTTTTCTCTTACTAGATATGTCATACACGTTCAAAGACAAATGGACGGAATGAAAATTTTTATTAAAGTCAACGGATCTGTGTAATACCAGGTAAAACAGACAAGTAAATTGTTTGCGAACATGACAGTTCTTGTCATGGATGGACCCTTACCATTAATTCTATCTCCGTTAGAGATGCAACCATCTCGAGTTTAACGGTTGTGTCGTCCTTATAATCCCTACAAAAGATAAAAATGATAGTGTGTGTGTGTTCACGACGTCATTTTACACTCGGCGTGTAAGTTTTTAAGATATGTCGTCTTTTTGATGTTTCATTTTTTCCGTTAGTACTAGACCCCTTTTATGAAGTCAAGTCAAGTCAGCAAGTCAGCACAGACTGAGAAACGTTGGGGGTACCTGACTCCGTGTGGTCCGGAGGGACAGGAAATGTTTGAGGGCCTCAAATGGGTTTGAGCACAGGTAACTCATCACTACAGTAGATTGGTAGAGTAGGAGACAGCAGGGGAACAGGAGGACGGGAGTTAGAAAGGGTCGTAGTCCCAGAAAAGTTTACTCAGTCGAGAAGTATAGTCCACCGGTTTATAACCTTAAAATCGAAGTTGTAGTCAGGAAGATCACTTGTGGGTCCTGACTAGAGGAAATCCTACCTGATCAACCTAGAGGAACGTCAGGTTCCTTGAGAGTTCTCAGAAGAGGTTATGGTGTCAAGTTTTCGTAGTTAAGAAACCACGAGTCGAAAGAAATGTCAGGTTGAGAGTGTAGGTATGTACTGATGACCTTTTTGGTATCGGAACTGATCTGCTTGGGAACAACCGTTTCGTTACAGAGACGAAAAATTATACGACAGATCCAAACAGTATTGAAAGGGAGGTTCCTCATTCGTAGAAAGTTAAAGTACCGACGTCAGTGGTAGACGTCACTAAAACCTCGGGTTCTTTTATTTCAGTCGGTGACAAAGGGGTAGATAAAGGATACTTCACTACCCTGGTCTACGGTACTAGAAGCAAAAGACTTACAACTCGAAATTCGGTTGAAAAAGTGAGAGTAAAAGTAGTTCACCGAGAAATCAAGAAGCGAAAGACGGTATTCCCACCACAGTAGACGTATAGACTCGAACAACTATAAAGAGGACCGTTAGAACTAAGGTCGAACACGAAGTAAGTCGGGTCGTAAAGAGTACTAGATGAGAAGTATATTCAATTTATTCGTCCCACTGTTATATGTAGTAACTGCATAACGAAAAGGATAAACCTTGGTCAGACAACAAGATACAGGTCAAGATTGACAACGAAGGACTGGACGTATATCCAAAGAGTTCACCGTCCAGTCCAGTAGACCATAAGGGTAGAGAAAGTCTTAAAAGGTCNAAAAGTAGTTCACCGAGAAATCAAGAAGCGAAAGACGGTATTCCCACCACAGTAGACGTATAGACTCGAACAACTATAAAGAGGACCGTTAGAACTAAGGTCGAACACGAAGTAAGTCGGGTCGTAAAGAGTACTAGATGAGAAGTATATTCAATTTATTCGTCCCACTGTTATATGTAGTGACTGTATAACGAAAAGGATAAACCTTGGTCAGACAACAAGATACAGGTCAAGATTGACAACGAAGGACTGGACGTATATCCAAAGAGTTCACCGTCCAGAAAAGGTCTCAAATAACACTAAGTGTGTCAGTTTCCAAAACCTTATCAGTTATCTCGTCTTTGTCTACAAAAAGACCTTGAGAGAACGAAAAAGCTACTAGGTCGCCTACGACCGTTAAACTATAGACCAAGAAGAAGACGGAAAAGATTTAGGTCGAACTGGTAGAGCTTCAAGTGTCAAGTACATAACGACTTCGGACCGAACCTCTTAAAACTCGTAATAAAACGATCGGACACTCTACTCACTTTTTATGAACATTGATTTACACTTGAACACTATTATACGGACATCTTAATCAATCCATTTTTGAAATACGGGTAGATTTAAACTTATTTATGAAGATTTAAATGACAGATTTATCGTTATCTAACACAGTTAAATGAAGGTGGTTGTCATAAACACTCTCAGAACGAGGGGTGCAGGAGTTAATCATGATCTGTGATAGTGAAAAACATTGTAACTAGTCAGACGATGACGACGATTCAGTGAAGTCAGCACAGGCTGAGATACGCTGGGGTATCTACCGTCGGGTGGTCCGAAGGGGTAGGGATCCTAAGAGGTCCGTTCTTGTGACCTCACCCAACGATAAAGGAAGAGGTTACGTACTTTCACTTTTCACGTTCACTTCAGCGAATCAGCACAGGCTGTGAATCGCTGGGGTACCTGACGTCGGATGGTCCTAGGAGGCAGGTACCCTAAAAGGTTCGTTCTCATGACCTCACCCCACAGTAACACTATGGAATATCGACAAAATTAAACGTGAAGAAAACGATAATCATCTTCATCCTTAGAAGAGTTTAGATTACTGGTAAACTAAAAGTGATACTTCAGATACTTGTTTGAGAATTACACTACAACGAAAAAAGAAATGACTAAACCTTCTTGACAAATACTTTATTACTGTAATTAGTAAACGGAGAGATAAATCAACGTTTCTTACAAGGACCTAACACTGACAGAAATGTCAAATACCTAAAAAAAGATATCTTAAAAGAAGTACAGAAAATCTAAGACAGTTCAAATCCTTCCGAAAGGAATGAGGTTCTAATATCGATATTAGTTGACACAAAAAGACCAAAAGAAAGATGTAGATTCATAAACTATGTGTTCGTCAACTTCAAGATCATATTATACTTCTTCTCTAGATTGAAATAAAAAAATTTTTGATATATCGATTATCGGGACTTTATCGTATAATAAAGGAATGAGTAAACTTCATGACGAAACTAGTTTATGATGTAAAAATCTATGTTTATCTAGACGGAGACCTAAGAGTTAACACAAAGTGACTACATAAAGAGATAAAAAGACGATTATAGTGTAATAATGATAAATTTTTTTAAAAGGTCCTATAACCTGAAAGTCCATCTCATTCAGGGAGAAGAGGTATGGTAATAGAAAGAAAAGTTTTTAAAATAACCATAAAAGTGAATAATAAGGTTTAATTTAAATCTTTATTATTTCGTATATCACTATTTGTGAAACGAACCTTAACGTCATTTATAGATTTGACTAAACCTATTTTAAATATAATAGTATAGTTTGTTAGGTAGATACCTTATATCACTTCAGCAAGTCAGCACATGTTGAGAAACGCTGGGTACCTGACATCGGGTGGTTCGAGGAGGCAGGTACCATAAGAGGTCCGATCTTATGACCTCACCCAACGGTAAAGGAAGAGGTCCCCTAGAAGGACTAGGTCCCTAGTTTGGGTCCAGAGGGTGTAACGTCCGTTTGCGAAATTGGAGACGTGGTGGTCCCTTCGGTACCTTGTATCATAAAGGTAATTATAAAATATACAGGAAGTAATTTAAATTTATCCACAGAAATGGATTCAGTACCGGTCCGATAAACATTCATCACACAAATGTGTATGTGTAAAATTATTAAGGATACCTTTTCGTAATCTTTACTATAATCTACTTCTACTGTACTATATTATCTTTATCACGATTTGAACTCTTTCCTTTTTGATCCAAGTCACTAGTCTATAAAATGTAAAAATACTGACAAATTACACCCCGTTATTGTGTTAAAGACTCAAACAAAGAGGTAATCTTCTCTACTATTGTGAAAAGTGTCCTAATAGGATTTTTAGTTCATTTCTTTTATGAGTCCTCGTGGATCACGTATGAACCATACTTCATCAGTGAAATACTTACACTTTCACTAAAGTGTGTAAATAAATGAGAAGGGTCAACATTTTACCTCACCACTCTCCTAAACTATACAATTAAACTTCGAGGTTTGATTAAAATGAAAGTAGGACTTGATTATCGTCTCATCCACCCTATTTCCCGACAACTTTTGGGGACTTCGTAGACTCATTACGAATAACCTAAATCCGTAATCTGATTTTGTAAACCGTAGACCGTAAACTTCAATTTTAAAAGGAATACATTTTTAATTACCATGTGAAGATTCAATTGTATAATACCGTAAGATTCACGTAGTTAAAAAAGGAGACAAGAAAAAAAATAATGACGGGATAATTATCAAGAGTACTTTGTAAAAATACGTGTTCAATAGACGAAAGAATTCGTATCAATGAGTTTCTATTTCCTCCACCATCTCCCTCCCTCACCTTCCTCCTGGAACTGAGAGTAAAAAGTTCGACGACACGACCCCTTATCATTAGAGTATTTGACATCGTAAACGTGGGGTTGGTTTGTGGTTCCACAGACAACAGAGTGTTCAGATTCTTTGGGTCGTGATTAATATGAGAAAAGAACCTCTAGGTGTTATGGGAGATCGTACCATTTCGAGACTTCCATTGGTATATTGAAACAAATGGATCCTACAGGTTTGAAAAACTTTGTTGAAAATTAAAAATTATTGTTGATAAATAAGGTGTCTGAAGGGATCACCGAGTCTGCCATTTCTTAGACGGACGTTACACCCTCTGGTCCCAAGTTAGGGACCCAACCCTTCTAGGGGGCCTCCTCCCGTACCGTTAGGTGAGGTCATAAGAACGGACCTCTTAAGAATACTTGTCTCCTGGGACCGTCCGATGTCAGGTACCCCAGTGTTTCCCAACCTGTACTGACTTACTGATTCGTGTAGATAAGGTGTCTTGAGGAAACGACCCATTGTGTGAACCCTTTTATGACTTTTGTCCAAAACACAATTAGGAAAGATTTATAGAATTAATACGACAATTTAAGGATATTATTAAGACTCTCCATTCTTTATTTATAGGGATAACGGTAAATTTCCACTTTCTGTTTTCTCAATACACATAGAAAGGTTCAAGTGTTCTCAGTTTACTCTTGAGTCCAGAAAAAATTATTCTTCAGGTGAGGTTGTGAGGGAAAAAACATTATGTCTTACTTGATTGAACGGGTCTTCTTTCCGTATTGTAAAGACCGATCAAGTAGATTCTTCGTGTAAGACTTTTTGGGTCTAATCGTAATTAAGTAGATTTTTTTTGTGTGGGAAATAAAATAATACATACATTAAAAATTTTAAAGAAATTTTACAAGAACTCAAAACTTCACACGGGTTTTGTTCCACTGTTAAAAGTCTGACATATATTGATTTGGTAGAGTAGAGGAAAAAGGACTATTCGGAAATTCCTTCAATTCTAATTTAGTGTACCAAATCTCACTAAAGGTCTTCGAGACTAAGGTACAAAGACCACAAAATATATTGTTGGAGTAAAAGACCCTCTTTTACTCACACCTTAGAAATGAGATTCGGACTTATCGGAAAATGACTCTCTACAACATTACCTTGGGTTTAGTGAAACGTAGTTCAACGTTCTCAAACCGAAAGAGAGGTGTAAAGGGAACCCCTCTACACGTAACAGTTCTGATTTCTGACGCGTAGACCGTTTCCGTCGTTGACGGGACCAAAGAATGGGACCCTTGCCATTACTTATGGAAATCGAAAACAGGAAAAACAAGGTAACTTTTGTTATATAACAATCGAATCCAATAATCTGACACGTAAAAAGACAAAAAGTAGTCGAAAGAACTACCACTCAAATTTTTTCTTTGTCAACGATAACGACGGTAATAGTTTTCTGAAACCCCGTCCATGACTAATGTACAATAAAAAAAATTTTATTTATAATTATTAAAATAATCATATATCACACTAGTTATTTCAATCATTCTACTTTTTTTGTTTGTTCCTCCCTTATCATAATAACAGAATCACCTCCTTAGACTCTATAAAAATCTCTCGAATATTACAATAACACATTTCGGTATAAACTACACTAATGTGCAAAAACTAATTCTTAGATCTGAGTAGGTTACTTCATGTATGACCCGAAAAGGACTGAGTGAACAATCCTTCCCCCGGGAAATGTCAACAAAAATACAAGCTTTTTACTTACCAATTTTAAAAAGTCGATTCGTTTTATTCCCACCTGTTCGAACACGTATTAATCCTTATTTCCCGAGTCCACCGATTATAGAACCCCTTAATTTGGTTCTGGGAAATTAAAAAAAAAAGAAATTTCGAAGAACTCTTTACCACTTTCTTCTGACTTTCTAAAAGGATATGTAAACAATTATACGTAAAGAACATTTGTGTGTTAAAATCACTACTGTTCCATCACGAGGAACGAGAGTAAGAGTCGGATCTAACTGAAAAGGGAGAAGAATGTCAAAAAGACACGTACACATACGAGTCAACGAGTCAACACAGACTGAAAAACGCTGGGGTACCTGACATCGGCAGTCCGAGGAGACAGATACACTAAAGAGTCCGTTATTATGACCTTACCCAATCGGTAAAGGAAGTGGTCCCCTAGAAAGACTTGGTCCCTAGCTTGGACGTAGAGAACGTGACCGTTCACCTAACAAATGGTGACTCGGTGGACCCTTCGGGTGTCGAATACAGATGAGTAGGCATTATGAGTAATTTCACGTTAGAAGACCATACCCCTCCCTCCACCCTCCCCCCAAGTACAAACCCTTGCGTACATTCTTAATTTCTAAAATTTTAATTTTTTTATTTGATTTTTTTATTTTTATTTTTTTTATTTCACGTTAGAAGAACTCTTTCAAAAACATCTCTGGAATCATTATATATAAAAATAGTTTTTATATATAAAAATAAAAATATATAAATGATGAGATATGACAAATGGATAATTGGGGAAGATCCAACATTTTCCTCTTCCGTTACCGTGGGGTGAGGTCATGAGAACGGACCTTTTAGGGTACCTGTCTCCTCGGACCATCTGACGTCAGATACCCCAGCGATTCTCAGCCTGTACTGACTCGCTGAAGTGAAAGTGAAAAGTGAAAGTACGTAACCTCTTCCTTTACCGTTGGGTGAGGTCACAAAAACGGACCTCTTAGCGTCCCTGCCCCCTCGGACCACCCGACGGCAGATACCCCAGTGTCTCAACCTGTGTTGACTTCGCTGAATCGTCGTCGTCGTCGTCCAACATTTTTCAGGTTTTTGAAAAACATAAAAGGAATATAGGGGTCCGGGTCCGAATGCCGGACCACATATCATCCACCGTTTCCCCTTTTAGGTGATTTATTCTTTATTAGAAGGTCAGGGTTTCTAGTTCTACGTGGTATTTACCATACGACTTCCTTCTGTTAGTATTTTAGGGACTTTAGAAACATTCTACAACATATATGTACGTCTAAATACACCTTTATGAAGTCCCAAAGATAGTTTCCGAGTTTATATGGTCACTGAGGTTTCATCCGTTTAAGAACCACTTTTGTATAACTCCTATGAACCCAAAAATCGAATGTTGAGTGGTGAAAATTATTATGGTGGTTTATTAGGAAACGTAAATAGATCAAAACCAAACAATGTAAAAAGAAATTGAGGTCCTTATAATGGTGAATCGTGGTGGTCTTCGCAACAATTTTTAGGGGCAATACGTACTGTCGTCTGTAACCTTTGATGTCGTCACTTATAAGTCAGAAGGAGACTGAGTGTTCCTTAAAGTATAATTTTCATTCTCTTTTGGAACGAATCATTGTCCGACGTGCTGCATATTATTATCTTGTGTTAAACATACACCTTCACCATTCTATCTAAAGTAAGTATTTTTTGTGGTACGAAGACCGATCTATTTACTGAACTCCAGGATCTCTTTTTAATAGTAAAAATCAAGACCCTATGGGAATACGATGAATATGAAAAATTTTAAACTATGTAAGTGCACAAGTTTACATAACTCTAAAAATTCGAACACTTACTTTAATTGTTACACGACACCAACAGTTGCACTACGTAACGTTAAGGGGGACTCACCATCCCAAACCTTTAATTAAGTCGAGAACGTGGACAAACGGTCGTAAGCAGACAACTTAAAGGTAGTGTAAATTATTCAGAGACACTGCGTTGAACACAGGAAAACGGACCCGAGGAAATTATATCACAATTTAAGAGTGAGTAGACTTTAAATTCATTATAATGTTTAAACTTTAACAATTAATTTTAGACACTTGGAGTCACCAAGACCTATTTTAACCGAAATGAGTCACTCCAAGAAGACTTTGAAGACGTCTCCGAGTAGATTAGGGGTTGAGGATGATCCAATTTAGACTACTGTTGTACTAGAGTGATGCCCACCACCTCAGAATGTTTAGGAGTATGTTAACCCTTTTTTTCGATATCCGAACTTGTTTTTTCCATTGTTCCTTATAATGGGTGACTCTACTTTATTTTCTCTACCGAGTCTTAATTAAATTTTCTTATAGTTAACGAACTCTGTGTCTGCATCTCTTGTCTGAACATCTGTGTCATCCTCTTCCTCTCCTACCCTATTTAACTCTCTCATCGTACCTTTGTATATGCAATGGTATACATTTTATCTGTCGGTCACCCTTAAACGACACACTGTCCCTCGAGTTGGGTCACGAGACACTGTTGGATCTCCCCACCCTACCCCATTCTCTACCCTCCCTCTAAGTTCTTCCTTCTTTGTATACGTATGGACACCGACCAAGTACAACTACATACTGTCTTTGATCGTGTTATAACATTCCGTTAAGTCAAGTCAAGTCAAGTCAAGTCAGCGAGTCAGCACAGGCTGAGACCCTGGGGTACTTAGCGTCGTACGGTCCGGAGGGAGAGGTAGTGGTAGAGCGCCTCAAGTGAGTCTAAGTGTAGGTAGCTCAACCACTACGGTAGGTCGGTAGAGTAGGAGACAGCAGGGGAAGAGGAGGACAGGGGTCAGGGAGGGTCGTAGTCCCAGAAAAGGTTACTCAGTTGAGAAGTGTACTCCACCGAATTCATGGTCTCAAAGTCGAAGTCGTAGTAAGGAAGGTTTCTTTAGGGTCCCGACTAGAGGAAGTCTTACCTGACCAACCTAGAGGGACGTCAGGTTCCCTGAGAGTTCTTAGAAGAGGTTGTGGTGTCAAGTTTTCGTAGTTAAGAAGCCGCGAGTCGAAAGAAGTGTCAGTTGAGAGTGTAGGTATGTACTGGTGACCTTTTTGGTATCGGAACTGATCTACCTACAAACAACCGTTTAATTACAGAGACGAAAAGGTATACGATAGATCCAAACAGTATGGAAAAGAAGGTTCCTCGTTCACAGAAAATTAAAGTACCGACGTCAGTGGTAGATGTCACTAAAACCTCGGGT